>WOFM01000537.1:279475-431975 GCA_011428145.1 Ericerus pela | reverse complement strand
GATAATCATTAAAGTTTTGGTCGGGTATTTGTAGTTCAATGGATTTAATTTTGTTTTCTAGATCGTTAACTGGAAAGGTGTGAGGAACAAAATTTTTCCATTTGGGGTTATAGACCTTTGTCGTTGCCAGATCAATGGCAAGATCAAAAGGTTCCGTAGAATCAGAAAAATATGTCCACAGGAGTGGTAAATGATTTTCAATTTTAATGGTCTCCTCTAAAGATTCAGAGAGACAGGGGATTTCTATTGGGATAATTACAGTGTTTTTATTATTTTCGTCAATATTCTCGATTTGGATATGACAAGGTACATCCAAAATAAATGTACCTGGTGAGTTATTGTTTATTTTTAGTTTTTCGGATTTTTTCGTAATGGAATTAGTTGCTATAAGAGAATTAAAATTTACTATTGCAAATTTTGTGTGTCCAATAGGATGCACTAATGTTTGATTATTATTAAGATTACATTTAAATGAGCAAGATTGTAGCAAATTTTGATTTAGGTCTTGAAAGAAAAGATTCTTTGCACAAGAAGATAATTTATCACTTCCTCTATTAGAAGGGAGGAAGCATAATGGTTTATCCGAGTTACAATAATGGAGATTAGTTCCACTAATATAATGTACGGAATTTGTTCTGACTTCGTGAATAATCAGAGATGGTTCTTGATCCCAGCTACACAATTCATTGGAATGACTTTTGAATGTGAGCGGAATGAAGTCGTAAATTTCGTATTTAGCATCTAATTGTTTTAGGGGAATTTTAATTTCTAATTCTAGAGTATTTTTAAAGAAGTTGCAGTTTACAAGTTCAGCATGATAGTAGTTTTGAATATCTTTAATGGGGATTGCTAGGTCGAGGCCTAGGTTTTTCGTAATTTCTAAAAGTTTTAATATGTCTTTTTCTAATATCTCTTTAGAAATAATTGAAGAAGGAATCATATGAGATTTATAAGACGTTAGGATATTTGATAATCTCAACGTATTTATAAGATAATTAGCATAGAATCCTTGTATGTAATTTAGGGAGATTAGAAGTTCATGTTCTTCTAGCGAATTTTCCATAAAAGAATTTGTATGCGAAATGAATTTTGTCATAAAATTATTTGTATGGTCAATGAAGCTATGCAGATTAGTAGACGTATTGTCTAACGCTGCATGCTCGGTCAACAATTGGTTTTTTATAATATCGTATTCTTCTTTCAACGAGATTTCATTCGCCAAGAAATTTCGTCCATCTCTAAAATTTAGCACTCGACAGCAAAAGCGTAGCGCATCTCCGAAGAAAGATCTGATCGGGGTGAATACGCTTCGTTTGCTTCAAATAGAAGATGGTGTCGAATAGAAATCTTGTATCATAGCAGTATTTTGTTCTTTAAGGTTCCTAATAGCGTTTTTTAGATGTTTTGCCATTTCTTCATATTTGCAATTTTTCCAGGTTGTTTCATTGCACAACCGGTGTTTAAAATTTGTTTCTAATAGTTTATCTGCTGATTTATGCAAGTCTAGCTTAATGGAGTAAATTATTGGGGCAGATTTAGAATATACAAAAATATTGCTTATTTCTTGAAAATAAGCGCCAGTTGACGCTGTCGTAATCCTATATGGGTCAGACGATGTTCTTTGCGAAATACTAGTTGAAGCAATAATTATTGCGAAATAGAAAAGTAGATTCGTATACATTTTCTGAAACAGAAAGAATGCAACGTCTTAGTTATTTACGAGAAAATGGATTATACATTTTACTGATTTGTTTTGACATAAGTTGGTTGGGGTAAGGGGAGAGACAGATTTTTCCGTTATCCAAATTTCTCGGTCAATTTATTACTATAAAATTTATTAATTTTGATTGTTTCGTCAGTATTCTGTATTCGCCTATTACTGTTCTGCGTGCTCTTTTTCGTGCATTTTTCCGTATTTTTTTCTTTTTTTCCGTATATTTTTTTTTTGCAATTTTTCTATCTTTAAAAGATTTTTTCCGTGCGCTCCTAAGTGTCTGTGACGTGCGGGTCCTTTGTTTAGTGACTGTTTAGTTCGAATTTTGAATTTTTTCTTTTATTTACGCAGATTTTTCTTTTCTCGATATGTCGATCGTGTATTTAAATGATCGTATGTTCGCCTCACATGGTAAAGTGGATGCCAATGAGACCTGGTTCATCGGGAATCAGGTTCTCAGTAAGATCCACCCATTCTAGGATTGTCCGTGCGAGCCAAGTTTGTTTTATACGCTACACCGATTGTTCTCTCTTTTCTACCGTATTTCATGTGAATCGAACAGAGGTGCATTTCTTGCTGAGTTCGAGCCACATCGGGTTCCAGAAGAGACAATTGCGGAGGACCTGAACTATTGGAGTCATTCAGTAAGGTTTGTTTGTTGTCCCCGGTGTGAAGATTTCACCAAACGACTGCTGTTTTCCCTACGAGTATTCTATCCTCGGGCATGATGGTCGAGTTTGGGTACTCGGGGGTAAAGCTCGAGTTTTGTGGCAATCTTGACACTCAAGGGATGGTCGGCCTGGGGATACTCTCCAGACTATTGGTTGGTTTGCTCTGCGTTTCGCAGCAAACCAACACAGAGGTCACGGTAGAGTACATCCACGTTGACCGGACCTACCTTACCAATTTCCTCATTGGTCCAGGCGGAGTCAGTACTGCTTGGTTCCTGAACCAGCACTACAAACCTCGCCTGGATGTTTCGGTCTCCGTAACTGGGTTTCACATGGTTCGGCACTACAACGCCACGGAGGGGAACCGTGCTATGTTGCTCCGTGGAGGATGGCTGCTAACCGATCCCAAAGTATATTCGTTCCTGTGGGATACTCCGTCAATCGAGGACAGCGCTTCCACCATCGATTCCGAGGGAGATCAATGTAAAAGCTCTTCCTCCTCGTCGACTGACGGCAGCAGTACCACCAGCGGGGAACATCTCGCTGAATTCCTTGAGGGTTACGCCGACACCTGGGCCATCGGTGAGTTTTTAATTTTTTCTAAAATAATTTTTACTGCTTAAAAAAAAATTTTTTGTTGCATAATTTTACGTCGTCAACAAATGGGGAGGAAAACAAATTTAGTCTAAAGTAAAACCACACTATTAAAAGAGGAGAAAAGAAAAGAAAAAAATAAAAAAAAACGGGGAAGAGAAAGAAAGATCGTGATTGAAGAAATCGTGTAACTACGGGTAATATACTTTACACACAGTTACTTTGGTTTTTTCCGAGGGCGACCCCTTGGTTTAGGTATGGTTTGGGTTGGGATGGGTTTTTCGATGTTTTCGTCGTTTCCTTCTATTTTTATTTCGTTTCTTATTTCGTTATTATTACGAGATTTATACGGAATTAATCGTCGTACATGAACTGTTTCGTCATACGCAATTTTATCGTCCGTTTTAATACGAATTATGTAATTTAGATCCGTGACCTTTCTAACAATTTTATATGGTCCGGTGTATTTCATTTTATTTTTCGCGATGTTTTTTGATTGACGCAGCAAAACAAGGTCATTAGGTTTGAAGTCAATGATCTTGTGGTGTGCGTTATAGTGTTTCGCGTTTTTTTCCGATGCTTTCTTTGCTAAGCTCGGCGTTTTTTCTCTCGTTTGAAGGAGATTTTCAATTTCTTCTTCACGAACTGTTTTATTACCACTATTTTCTGGTATTTCTGGTATATGTACTTCTGGATTAAATCCATGGAGTAAAAAAAATGGTGATTTATTATTTAAATGTTCAATTGGGCTTATATTATATGCGAAAATAATTTTATTAATCGTTTCGATCCATTCTTTTTCGTTTGAATGGTCGTATTTTGACAATGATTTTTTTATTACTCCGTTGATCTTTTCAACGAGTCCTTGCGATTGGGGGAATAAAATGAGGTGTAAATAATTTTAATATTATTCTCTTCGCAGAATTTACGGACGGTTTCATTTGCAAAATGACCTCCGTTATCGCAAGAAATTTTACCTGGGGTGCCATACGTGTAACAAATAAATTTCAAATACTCAATTACGCATTGAGCATTTGGGTTTTTTGTTGGACGTATGGTGCAGAAATTTGTGCTTTTGCCTACACCGACAAGCACATACGAGTGTTCATACTCGGTGTTAAATTTCCCAATGAAATTGATCTCTAAATGCGAGAATGGTTTAGGGTTTTTGATTTCAATATGTTTGAGGTAGCCAGCCTCTTTCGGGGAATTTTGTGCCATTTGACAATCATGACACGACAATACATATTCTGTAATTTTTTGTACCATGTTTTTAAAGAAAAACTGGTTTTTTATTTTATTTTTTGTTTTTTTAATTCCAAAATGACCTCCATACAACGGATCGTCATGTAGTTTTTTTAGAACTACCGGAATTAATTTTTCAGGAATTACTGTAACCGCTTCATCATACGATGAGGTTGGGTTAGGTAATTTCTTCAATACATTATTTTCATCAAGAAAATATAATTGTATTGTACGATTCAATTTTCGTATTTTATTTTTATCTTTTTTAATTTTGTTGTAATTTAATAATGAGATAACATTTTTCCAATGCGGGTCATTTTCCTGCATTGTTTTTAAATTTTTGTGTAAGTCGATTTTTTGAAGGGGTTCAGAAGTTTGATCTTCTGATTGGGGAAGTGATGTGGTGTCGGGATTTGACATTTGCGTGACATCTGTGGTCACAGGAGGGGTTGGGGTGATCTGATTATCGAGGTTTGCCTCTTTAAGAGCAGATCTTGTAACTACATTAGTAGTTTTGTTAGGACAGTTTTCAGAATAGTTTAATTCATTCTGTGGGATTGTGGTTTGTACCACAGGGTAATATGGGAAAGTTGATTCAAGGGAAGGGGGAAATAATGTATTTGGGACATTGTACTTGGGTAGTACCACGTATTTTGATTTTGGTAGAATACAGGATTTAATGGGACAGAATTGTCATTGTGAATTCTACACACAGTATTCACATTTTTCTCTTCATCCTGAAGAGCATATTTTTTATTTACTAGAAATTCACCTTTTTCAAATGTAATTTTGTCCGGTTCATCATGCGGACGAGATAACATATCAGCCGTACAATTATTTTTTCCGGCGATATGTTTAATTTGGAAACCATATTCGTTTAATTTAGATATTAATCAAATTAATCTTGGGCTTGGGGTATTAAATTTCTGATGATAAATCAGAGGTTTATGGTCCGTGTATATTACGAAGCGTAATGCCAGTAAGTATCCACAGAAATGAGCTAATGCATTTGTAATAGCTAACATTTCCAAGTCAAATGAACACAATTTTGACTGGGCAAGTTGGACTCTCTCAGAGAAGTATCCTACTGGATGTTTATGCTTCGTAACGGGATTAGTTTGCAGCAACACTGCACCTAATGCAATTTTCGAAGCATCAACTTCTACACAGGTTTCCAATTTCGGATCATATATTGCTAATACAGGATTGGAAATCATAATTTCTTTTAATTTTTCAAATATTTCAAGATGTTCTTGATTTAATTTTATTTTTGCATTTGATTTGCTATCTGTTCCTCTTAGTAAATCAGTAAGAGGAGCAGTGATTTTAGCTAAATTAGGAATTAATTTCCTATGATATTTTATTGATCCTAAAAATGATCGCAATTGTTTTAATGTATTAGGGGGATTTAGATTTTTTATTGCCTCAATATTTTTGTTCAATGGATGTAATTCGCTATATCGGACCGTATGTCCTAATATTTCAATTTTGTTCATTGCGAATTGACATTTTTTTGTTTTTATTTTTAAATTTACTTTATTTAATCTTTTTAATACTTCCCTTGTATTTTCGAGACATTCTTCGAAAGTTTCTCCGAAAATACAAATATCGTCCAGGTAACATACAATTTTTTTCCAGAATATATCATGGAATATGTCATCCATGATTGTTTGGAAAATGGACGGGGATATACTTAAACCTATTGGGGTAGAATTGAATACATATCCAATTCCATCCACATTTATTCCAGTGTATTGTTTAGATTCTTCCGTGAGAGGAATCTGTAAATATCCACTGTTTAAGTCAATTGTCGTAAACCATTTTTTATTTCTTAAATATGGTCAAATAACATCAATCGTCGGAACACGATTGTTATCCATAATAATTCTTTGGTTCATTCTTCGGTAGTCTACTAATACTTGATAGACTCTGTCTGGTTTCTTTTTTACAAATATTGGGGATTCAAATTTTGATTTTTGTTTTTTTAGGACACCTACTTTTACTAGGTCATCGACCAGTTTGTGTAGGGCCTCATGTTCTGCGTGTGAAAATTTAAAATTTCTACACCGCAGTGGGGTTTCGTCGTCTACTCGGACAACTTGTTCGGGTACTTTACAAATGGAAACTTCAACTGTTTTTCCCGTAAAAATATTATTAAATTCATTAATTATTTCATACATTTTAATTTTTTGTTCAAGCGACAATTTTGGATTAATCGGGATAGGATTTCCTCAATTATCCTTAAAAATAGTATTTTCTTTTATTTTTTCTATTTGGCAGGAATCAATTTCTACTGCACTACTTAATTCAAATTTTCCTAAGTATTCGCCTTTATAGATCACGTGAGGTCTGTTATTATGATTAACAGCCGCTATCGTGTCTTCTGATACGATTACGAAGAAATTATTTTTTTCTTCCATGGATGTTTCACACAGAAACTCCAGGTGTTCGGGCAAGGTTGCTCACATTAGCACCGAATTTGCCTCTATTTTAAAAGTTTGGGGAGCATAATATTTAAAGGGCTTAATATAACCTAACTTATTTTCCTTTTCAATAGGGAAATTGTGACATTCAGGCATGTCAAAATATCGCTCTTCATCACCACACGGTAGAGTGAATTTGTTTTTTGAAAAGTCCATTTTGGCTTTATGGGTTGATAAAAAGTCGGAACCCAGTATGACCGGTTCTACTAAATTTTGGACAACGAAAGTTGGATGTGGGTAAATACAATGATCAATGGAAAAAATCACATTGGTTACTCCTATGACCTCAAGAGGTTGGCTATCCGCACCACGAAATCTTACTTTTGTTGGTAGAATTGGTTCCGAAAATTGACTTTCTTTAAAACTTTTTCATCAATAAGTGTCTGTTCTGACCCTGGATCGACTAGGCTAAGTATTTGTTTACCATATATGGCAAATGGAAGGTGAAATTTACATTGGGTTCTGCAGTACCCTTTGTTTTGAAACTTCTCTTTACTCACATTGTTAACCAGTTTCGATTCTTTGTTAGAGACATCCCTTACAGCTGACAGATCACTTGTAAGGGGGACACTTAGTTTTTTGAGCAACTATTCTGGCAAGCCTGGGGGTTTGATGTTTGGAGGTAGTTTTGTTGTGGAACTGCCATCAATTGTGCCGAAGGGGCAATCATTTGAGTGTTCGCAGCCACATAAGGGAGATTTTGGGGAGTATTAAATGAAACTTCAGACCATGCTGGAGCATTGTTCCAATTTGGAAAGGCCATTTGATTCCAATTTGGGATTCTATTGGAATAATATCCATTATTTTTTCTCGGAAAATTATTTCTACGAAAATTTGGATTAAAATTTCTTCCTTTATAATTAGGATTGAAATTTTGATTATTGTTCCAATTTTTGTTTTGGTTATTTTGGTTCCAGTTTTGATTCTGGTTCCAATTACCATTGTTATTATTATTATTATTATTATTATAGTTATTATTATTATTTCTATTTTGATTTTGGTTTTGATTTTGATTCTGGTTATTATTATTATTTTGGTTATTATTATTTTGTTCGTTATTATTATTTTTATTTTGGGAATTTTTATTTTTCCTGGATTCCTGAGATTTCAAAATGTTCGCTATTGCAGCGCTCATTTTCTCCATTTCAGCTTTCCAGATTGGGTCGGATGATATTAAATTTATGTTTTTTTCAGTTTTTTTTTCTGTTTTCCCAGATTTTAATTCTTCGATAGTTTTTTTTTAATTGGTCGATTTTTTTTCGTAAAAGGGGATCTACATGTCCAAATGCTTTATCCTTAAATTCAAGATATTTAGAAAAAGCTTTGTCGAGTTCCTGAATTGTTTTAGGTTCTTTTTTAATAAGAAATACTCTTTCTTTTTCGGGAAGGTTGGGCATAATTTTTTCAATTATTTTTTCTTCAGAAATATCAGGTTCAATTTGTTTTAAAATTCTTTTTACGAACATAATATACACGCAGAGAAATCAGCTTCTCCATTGTAATTTCTTTCGTATAATATTTCACGTAATTGAGGTTTAGTCCTCGTAAAGACTTCCAAAATTTTCTGTTTAGTATTTTGCCAATTATTACATTCAGGGTTTGCTTGAATTCTATCTTCAAACATTTGTTTAGCGAGGCCTGAAAATGCAATTCTTATTTTTTTGAATTTCATATTTGCATCCCAGTTGAACGATTCCGCTTCATTTTCAAATCCGATTAAAAATGATACAATATCTTCAGTTGGGGTGTGTCCATATAAGGAAGGTCTGATATTTACTGCAGCCTTTCCTGACATTTTATTTTCTATTGGGGGAATTAAATTTTCTAAAATTCTAGTTTCAAGTTCTGGGCTGAGAAAATCTTCGTCAGATTTTTCTAAGCACTCAATAATATCCACAAGATTAATAGCAGTTTTGACTCTTGGAAATGGTGTGGGATTATCCAAATTTTCCAAAAGTGGAGTTGAAGTAGTAGGAGGGTTAAAATATTTTCTTATTATAGGATTTTCTAATTCGGGAATTTGTTCACGAGTTTTTCGTGTTGTTTGTAAAATTATTTTTATATTTTCAGGGGTTAATAATTTTTGTATTTCCTTACTAGATTTAATTTTTAATAGGATATCCTCTTGAGTTTTTATACGAGAAAAATATTTTTTATCAACTTCGATATTCAAATTTTGACATACATTAATTAATTCAAAGTTTTTAGCATCGATTAGCCAATTTAAATTAGTTTTAGTAGTATTGGGTTCGGATAAATTTTCCCAAGTTTCACTCATAAAAATAAATTTTTTCGCGACTTATAACTATTTAACACTTCTTATATTTAAGGGAGGGACGCAAATTATTATTAATATTAATTATTACTTTGTTTCTTCTTTTGTTTGAACAGGAGCTTGATGGATCCGTTACTGCTTCCCTGAACTCCTTCACCAGATTCTCTATGTATATAAGTTTGTTTTTCTATTTTTTTGTACAATAAATATCTTCTGTTGACTTTGAAGTTCGAGTTTCCTTTCACAACTGATTTTTTTCCACTTGTCACTAACCTTTACTTCCTTTCCTCAGGAGCGTGCCTTACGCGTTTCTCTCTGAGTACTTAACTAGAGTTTTCAAGGTTAGAGCAAAGTACTTCGAACCAGAGGAACAGCAGCTTGGATTCAGCAGTTCCGAAGAGCAGGTACTAGAGCGAGAGTTCGATTCGCAATAGCAGACCACTTGGGCGCCAATAATGTAACGGCCAAAAGAGGTGGTAAAGTACCTATTTAAGACCACTTTCGGGAGTACACCATACACGAAATATCATGTACTTAAAAGCAGTAATACTTCTAAAATATATTCACGTTTATCATCCACGCACTATCGTGGACCTTAACATTAATTAGAGACTCAATAATATTTCAAACACATGAGTGAGTTTACATATTTAATACAATAATAATCTATACATCACAGTACATATATCTACGTTAATATTTATACATATACGATCACAATTCAACAAGCAAGACTATCTGTTCACTAGAGACTTCTACAAGAGAGGTTCCAGGTACTTAGGAGTAGCTGTCGAAGAACTGAACAATTACACTACTGAATCGTGGGATTATATACTCGTTCAGGGTATGAAAACGTACGTTTCGAATAGGTAAAGTGAAGTAGGGTGTTGTTATTATAGGGTTGTGCTGACTCGTCGAGTACTCGAGGGACAGGTACAACTAGGTCATAAATATACAGAAGGTATATCTGTATACATAAAATTAAATACGGGTAATTTAGTGGTTGTTTACAAAGAGTTATAGGATGATAATTGTTGATAAATATCTACGTTTTTTGTATTCGAAAATGAGTGAACGAATATGTTCGTCATTTCTAAAAATAGATGAAAATATACGTTACAAGTTCCCATATTGGAGCAGGTCTGATAGAAATTTGTTGTCAATTGGTTCCGCAGTTTCCGAGAAAACCGTAAAACAAAAAACTGTTAGAAAAGTTTGTTTTTCCAGGAATTTGAGAAAACAACTAAAGGGATCAGGCTGAAATTTTTGTGAGAGATTATCTTTATGTAGTGCAAGTTTGATAAAAGTTAGGTTAGTAATTTCTGAGAAAACTGGAGAAAAAATATTGGCAGAAAAAGTTTTATGTTCGCAGTTTTGAGAAAACAACTAGTGTTAGGACAGAACTGGAAGGTATTCCTTAAATGGGACTAAGTCATATAGGAGTTTGGTGTCTATTGGTTCTGTATTTTCCGAGAAAACTATAAAACAAAAAGTTTCTGGAAGGGTGTAAAACATTGTAGATTGATATTTTTGTTGAAAATATCAATTACTATTGACAGTTTTTCTAGATTCTTTTACCTGAAACGATTAATAAAATATCAATAGATCGATATGTTTGTCAAATATTAATAACTATCGTTAGTTGAAATTTTGGAATTTGTTTTTTGAGTTAGTACCTAGTTTACCGAGCCAGATGTGGAAATTAGAAAAAATTATGTTAGTTTAATTCAAGCAGGGGAATTTCATAAATATATTTTTATAACAAATCTCGAGAATAACTGCAACTATTTAATTCATTATTTCATTAGTCATTGTGGAATACCTTGTCGTGAGAGATATTCTCACCAGAAGGAAATTCTACAAAATTTAAGCGTGTTCAGCCACTTCGTACATAAGTACGGGTAAGCCAGAATCAGACCGAACACTGGCAATTTTAGAGCCGATTCGGGTGGTTTATATACGGCTTATTTACACGCACACAAACACACGTACGTAAGAGAATACGTACGTTGGTGAGAACAGCCTGGTCGCATCATCCCCTATCGAGATAAGAGATGACTGGCCGGTTCATGTACAAATCGTGACATCATCTTATTGTGTCACAATTTGGTACTCGTACATTACCTGCAAGTACATACAGGTAATTACGTTCGAACGAGTTTTGTGTTTGTTTAACGTCACAAGGACGATTATTTGTGCCTGCCTTTGGGCCGGCAACTGTTGTTGAGGGGTCCGAGCCCATTTTCCTCATACCAGTGAGTCCCCACAGCTACTCCCCCCAGTTTTTGCGCCACAAAAATGATCAAATTGCGCAGGCCTGGTGGGACTTGCGCGTTTATCAGTGCCTCTTCTGGTCTGCCTCCCACTTGGCTAGTGCGCTTCCAATAGCAACGCCGACGCATTTTTAAGATTGCCGTCTTGCATCGGCGCACGCCTGGTATTGGGTGCAACTGCCTTCTCCCTTACGCCTACGTGGACAATTTTTTGTATAGGCATAAGGGTGGTGGCAGGAGTGAGGGGGCAGCAGTTGCTTGAAGAGTGGCTTTCTCAGCATCGGGGAGTTTGACGTCTCCGATGCTAGGGCAGCCATCTTCGCTTTTTTGTTCGCTGCCCTCTCCGCCGTGAAGAGGAACTTCATAGGTTCCATAGTCTCCATGGGTTTTGACTCCAATTTCAGTGGTTCTGGAATTGGGGTCAGTTCCAGCAGTGACCAGGGAGGAGGGACTATTGGGGGAAGTGGAGTTGTCATCTCCGCTAGGACATTGTCTATGGGAGGAGCTTTGTCCATGAGCGGCTCCTCCTCTATCTGGTTCAGCTCCGTTTTCTGCTCAATTTTCCGCTGAGTTTGTGAGATCTCAGCGGTTTTTCAAGCAGTTTGGGAGGTGGCAGACTTCAGGATGGTATTTGGCAGCGACATAGGAATTAGGTTTACAGGAAAAAGGAACCAAAAATATCGTTTAGAGAACACGTCTGAAATCTAGGACAGTTCTAAAACTGGTGAATTTACTGCTGTTTTCGATTTACCATTACAGTTTCGTTTTATTATTTTCACATCTTATCAGCATGTAGAGGGGATAGGGCTTAAAATTCTCGGCCGTATGCAAGTTTTCCAGTTAAGTTCTGATTGGTTTAAGCAAAGTTATGCCTGAAATAAACTCAGAGAATATATTTTTCGAATTTTATTACAAAGGAATCTCCGCTTGTGACGTCACAACGTTGAGATTATCTTTGTGTTTGACAATAAACGCACGTTGCGATGTTTATTTCTGTATCCCACGTGGATTTGTTTATTCCTGTCATTTTCTTTTTTTTGGCATTCCTCGTTTGCTTATCTTCGGAGTTTCTTTTGTCTCACGGAATTCCAATTTTCGTCGCATATTTTTTAGCAGGTTTAAACTTACGTAGTGGATATTACTTTTTGGGAGTAAATTTTATTTTCTTCGCATTAACCTCTTAGACATGCGAGAATGATGGGAATTTTTGCATTTTTTACTGCCTAGGGGCCTGCCTTTTTTTCGTGCGCATATGGGGGCCTCTGGATCGAATGTTTTGGTAATAACATTGTCCGAAAATTTCACCGACTTTTTTATTTTTGGTGTTTTCTCTAATTGTGAATTCATTATTTCACATTTTTTGATGGATTCTTCTGTGTTTGTTGGTGAAACCGTCTGTATATTTTCTATGTTCTCCCTCTGTAACTTTTTTATTCTTTTATCGTCACTTACCTTGTATGCAGGCTTCAATCTATCGATTGAAATTGTTCGAGGTTCGCCTGCAATGAGTATCACAAAGTTTTTATCATCTTGTGATATTACTTTGTAAGGATCGGCGTATGGTTTCTCCAGCACAGATCTCATTTTTTTGTCTCTAACAAATACATGTGAGGTATTGGCCAAGTGTTTTGAGATGTAAATCTTGGGCTGGCCATGGCGAGCTGATTATTGGCATCATTTCTTATATTTTGTACCATGATTTCGGGGCTAACTCCCTTTGATTTTGTGAAGAAGTCCCCTGGAAGGCGTTGCTCTTTGCCAAACGCTGATTGCGCTGCAGAGTGACCTGTATCCGTTTGTAGGGCAGATAGAAGGCCTAAAAGGATGGTAGGAAGTACGTCTACCCATCACTTTGTATCATGTGACATGACAGAGGCTTTGAGAGCTCTGTGCCATCTCTCAATTTTGCTGTTGGCTTGAGGATGGTAAGCTGTGGTATGACTGTGTTGAACACCAAGCTTGTTTGCTAACTCTTTGAAGAGCGAGCTCTCGAATTGGCAACCTTGGTCGGTAATTATGACTTCTGGTATGCCATACCTCGCAATCCAGGTGTCGTATAATCAGGCAGCTATAGTTGGAGCTGTCATCTCATATAGAGGACTTGCTTCTGGCCATCATGTTGCCCTGTCTATTATCTTTAACAGGTATCTGTGTCATTGAGATGGTGGCAATGGGCCTACCAAGTCCATGTGTACAGTTTTAAACCGCTCCGTTTGTTTGAAGGATTTGAGGGGTGAGCGAGTGTGTCTTCCTACTTTGGATTCTTGACAGTTCAGGCAACTGCGAGCCCATTTATTGCAGTCAGACTACATTCGTGGCCATACAAACCTTGCCAAAATTAAATTAGCACTACATTTTAGCCCAGTATGTGACAGATTATGTACACTGTTGAAAGCCAACCTTGCGATATTTTACCGGTAGAAATGGTCTATTCTTACCTGTACTGACGTCACATGTTAATAAAACACCAGTACCGGGAATTGTTTGCTGTCTCAATTTGAGAGTAGTATCATCGTTTGATAACAACTCTTGCAATTCTGCATCCTTAAGCTGTGCTTTAGCTATTTCAGCATAAGGCAATTGGACAGGAGCCGAGATAGCTTCGATTCTACTCAAGGCATCAGCTGGAGTGTTAAGTTCTCCACTTATATACTGAATGTCGGTAGTCAATTGACCAATATAGTCTAATTGTCGTGCTCTTCTCGGCGATGCAGGTTTTGCTTTTTGTGTAAAGGCATATGTTAGGGGTTTATGGTCAGTATACACAGAAAAACATCTACCCTCTAATTGGTGCCTGAAATGCTTCAACGCAGCAAAAATTCCGAGCAATTCCCTATCGTATGTGCTATAATTCTTTTCTGTTTTTGAAAGCTTCCTCGAGAAGAAAGCTAGTGGTAACTTTTTATTGTCTTTGTCAAGTTGGTACAGGGTTGCACCAATAGCAAAATCAGAGGCATCGGTACTCACGCATAACAGCAGACTTTTGTCTGGATGAGCCAATAGAGTTGCATTTGCCAGTGTATCTTTGATTTTCTCAAAGGCCTGTTTGGCTTCTTCATTCCATTCGAGTGGAGTCTTATCTTTCTCTTCACTTGTCTTAATTAGTGCAAACAGCTTACTTTGTTCGGCTGCTGCATACTTCATGCAACGTCTATAGAAGTTCACCATCCCCAAGAAACGCCTAAGTTCAGCGACATTTGAGGGCTTTGGGAAATTCATTATTGGCTCTACTTTGGTCTTCAATGGGGAAATGCCTTCGGTCGAGACTTTGTAGCCGAGGAAGTCAATTTCAGTCTGTGCATATAAGCTTTTACCTATGTTGATAGTAAGCCTGGCAGCGTGTATACGCTGTTCGACAGCTCTTACATTCTCCTCGTGCTGTTGCTCACCGCCTTCAGAGCAAATGCAGATATCATCCAAGTATGCATATGCAAATGGCAATCCCCTAAACAGTCCATTGATAAATCTCTGGAAAGTTTGTGCTGAGTTGCGAAGTCCAAACGGCATTCAAAGGTATTCGAATAGTCCAAAGGGGGTTATAACCACTGTCTTTGGTACGTCCTGGTCAGTCATAGGAATTTGGTGGAATGCCCAGTTAATGTCTATTTTGGTGAACATCGTTTTACCCTTCATGTTCGCGTTGAAGTCCATTATATTGGGGACTGGGTAGCAATCAGGAACTTTTTTGGCATTTAAGGCCCTGTAGTCTCCAACAATTCGCCACTCTCCACTGGCATTTTTGGTCATGTGGATAGGGGAGCTCCATGAGCTTTTCAATGGGTGATATCACCCATTGAAAAGCTCATCCTTGATGATGCGATGGAAGTACTCCTGTTCCACTTTGAGTTTGTCAGGCAGCAACCTTCGTGCTTTAGCATGGCAAGGCGGTCCTTTAGTCTCTATATAATGAACAGTGTCATGTTTATATGTAGGATGCCTGCGAATTGATGGTTGAGTGACTCCAGGATAGTCAGACAGGATCAGTAAGAGTTGTCAGTCGACTTTGGTACAGCTGGATATATTTGTGTCCAGTCTGTAAGCTAGCGTTTTGCCATCCACACAATGTTTAGATTCACTATCGATCAATTTGCCGTTTTTGAGGTCAATGATCAGGCCAAAATGTGCAAGGAAATCTGCACCCAGGATCGGGTTTGGAACATCTGCAACTGTGAAGGACCACGTCATGATTTTCTTGAGTCCGATGTCTACTTTGCTGGTTTCGAGTCTGTAAGCTGGAAGTTCTTGACCATTCACAGTACGCAGATAGTATTTCAGAGGGAGTACTTTTTGGGTTTTGTTAACTGGCAATATGCTCAGGTCTGCTCCCGAGTCGATTAAGTACCTTCTCCTGTTTGTCCTGTCCTTTATGAACAGGCGGCATGAGTATTTTTCCAAGGGGTCTTCGGCCGCATGGTTGGCCCCTCGTTCTAGTTTGACGCCTCCTTGGTATAGGATTTGCCCCACCATTTGCATCTGTTGTTACATTTGATGGCCTCTGCACCAAACCTGTTATGAAAGAAACAACTCTTTTCATCCCAATTTCGAGACTGGCTTTTGGGTGATGATGTTCTTGGGGGAGTTGAACTCTGACCCCTGTTGTTATTGGAACTGGATCTGCGGTCTCTGGACTGGGACTGTCATCCTTTGCTATTGCCATTGTTGTTGTTGTTGTTTCTTGATTATGATCGTTGTTGCCAGCTACTATTGGACTTTGTGGAGCTTTGGCTTTTGTTCCTCATTACTTCCTCGGTCAACTGAGTTATTTGGGCTCGAAGTTGAGCGAGTTCACCAGTCTCTGCAGATACTGCACTTACCACAGGCTTTGACCTGGTATATTCTAGTGCATTATCTGCTGATTTTGCAAGGAAGTCCAAGTCTGCGAATGTATTTATCACAGTTGAACATACGGCGGCTAGGCATTGCACAACACTTTGAGGAAGTTGTTTGCAAAATTGATTGCCTATGACAGAAGGGGCTACGATATTATCCGCCTTCTGCCTCAATTTTGCCATGAAGATTGAGGGTTTGTCATCCCCCATCTTCATACCACCCATCACATCATCAATAATTTGGTTTTTTGTTTTTCCAAAAACATTCTTGATCTTCTTGACAAACCAGGCATATTTATCATCTTCTGTCAAAGGGCATTCCATAATATCCGGAATGTGGCGGATTATCTGGGGGGGCATGCCTCCACAGATGTGGAGATACCGCTGGTTCAGGGTTATGTTCTCTGTCTTGAACCTGCCTTCCAATAGAGTCAACCACAAGTCTACCTCTTTGGGCAGAAATTCCGGGATCTCTATCCTCAGTCTGTAGAAGTTGGGGTTTTGCCCTGGCTGTAGTTGCAAAAGTTGCATAATCTGTGCCAAGACTTCGGTTGTCAGCTGTGGCTGACTACTACCTCCCTGAGATGGTTGTGGGTTTTTGGTTGGTGGTGGGACCATTACTGTGTCTTTCTGATGACAAGTGTATTCCACAGAACTACTTCCTTCCTAGCTGGTTGAAAACACTGGCTCCTGTGTTTGTAGGACAGGTGTTTTTGGGTCAGAACTTTGGCTTAAAGTTTGACCACTTCTCAACGTTTTAACTGCTAGTTGTTCTTTATTTATTGCAGTTCCCAGTCGTGCTAATTCTGGGTGTTGAGGGCCTTCTTCCAGATTTGGTAAATTCGTGGAGTGTCTAGTCAAAGTCGGGGGGTTGGGGGATGAGTCCAACCTTCTTCCTCCAGGTCTACTGTCTGGTTTCTCTTTGTTTATATATTTTAAAGAGAGGGGTCTAAATTCCCACTTCAGCAGACTCTACTTCGACAACAAAAAGGTATCTTAGTCTACAAAAAAATATTTTTTTATTTGCCGAGCAAGCGAGTTTCTTGCCAGCGCACCGCACCAAATTTCTCAAGACACCTCACGACGTAGCCAAAAATCATGTCGAAGTCACCACTGTGGAATATCTTGTCGTGAGAGATATTCTCACCAGAAGGAATTCTACAGAATTTAAGTGTGTTCAGCCACTTCGTACATAAGTACGGGTAAGCCAGAACCAGACCAAACACTGGCGATTTTAGAGCCGATTTGGGTGGTTTATATACAGCTTATTTACACGCACACAAACACACGTACGTAAGAGAATACGTACGTTGGTGAGAATGGCCAGGTTGCATCATCCCCTATCGAGATAAGAGATGACTGGCCAGTTCGTGTACGAATTGTGACATTATCTTATTGTGTCACGATTTGGTACTCGTACATTACCTGCAAGTACATACAGGTAATTACAATCGAACGAGTTTTGTGTTTGTTTAACGTCACAAGGACGATTATTTGTGCCTGCCCTTTGGGGCGGCAACTGTCGTCGAGGAGTCCGAGCCCCTTTTCCTCATACCAGTGAGTCCCCACAGTCATAAATCATAATAATCATGTGCAGCCTGGGCCTAACAAAATTCGCTAATAAAACCTTACTATCCGAGGTGAATTTTTCATCATGCTTTGTTATGGCTTATTGCGCTGATGGATAGATTGAAATGCTCATATTTTTGTTCAACGAATTTTCTCAAACTTAGTACCTATCCAGATCGCTTTCTTGGACCCAAAAACCTCATTCCTGTAAACTTCAGTAACATTGTTATTCTAGTTCTTCAAAACGCGGTTACATACGTACATACCCACATACATCCATTCATAGATACATACATACATACATACATTCATACATACTACATACATACATACATAATACAAATATACATACATACATACAATTATTGCTCGTATTTAGTTTAGGATTGATAGAAGTTGACAAACTGGGTTTTCTTGCGAAGTATTGCTGCGCTAGAGTTTTTATTTTTATTTATTTTGTTTTCTTCATCATGAGTATGCGAGTTCATGAGTAAGACTTCCGTCTCCGTGAATTTGTGTAGGTACCTAAATATAATTATTATTTTTCATTTATGAGAATATATTTTATTACCAGGTGATAATTGGGTGGGGGTTTATCAATGTCGCTTTCAAGTGTGCTTATTAAAACATACTTACTGACGTAAGAAATTCCTGTTATCTATCTGCTTAGAGGATGTTCGTCATATTCGAACTCACTGTAGACTATCGTTGTATTTCATTCACGTAGATTTCTTTTTCGTTAAGACAAAAAATATTCCTCATGACAAATTTCAGTGCGTCAGTAAACGAATTATTATTATTATTATTATTATTATTATTATTATTATTATTATTTTTATTATTACTATTGCATTCATCAAAACAATCTATTGTCTTGTAAACGTGGAAGCTTGAAAATTGAATAAGTTATTAGAAAAAAAAATTGACTTGAAATCATAACAATATTCTCTCTCTTGTCCTTAACCAAGATTCTAATTTAAAAATAAAAGTGTTCAAAAAATTTGTTTTCCATGTGAAAAGAATATTATTTTATATATACCTACATATGTATAATTTTATTTTTCTCGATGACCTAGGTGCACGTTTTATGTGCTATTTTATTCGTGAGAAATTGGGTTTGAAGAAATTACCAATGTTATGAATAATAATTTGTTGTATTTGTTTGATTTGATTCGGTTGTCAGAGTGTAAAAATGTAATAAAAGGAATATTTACGATTACGGTTTTAAGTAACAACAGATTTTCCTTTGTATTTTTACCTGCAGTCCGTGTTTATCTACATGATTCACGCGAGCACATTCGTTTTGACAAATTTGATTTCGTTTTTTATTTAATGTAATATGCGGTTTGTAGCTATATATCCATATTTATTGATTAATTCGACCGATTAGTTTATCTTTCCCCGCTTGAAGTGAACGAGTCTTTATTATTCTGAAGTGAGCAGCCTATCTTTCATTATACGCTGTTTTTTTTTCTTTTTCAGTTGACGTTGTTATTATACTGTAGTACCTAATACCTATATGAATGTATGTGCCGATAAAATCGAACGTGATTTTTAAAATTTTTTACTTTTCTCGTTAATTTAATCACATTGACCTCTTGGGATGATTCATAATGTAACCATGAAATATTTGAGAAGTTATATTTTTAAGCAGGTTTTCTAATTAAAATCGTTCTCATGAAAAGACCTGGGGGTGAGACCTCGTACGTTTTTCGATTCATGAGAAAATATGACTTACCATTAACTCAAATTCATATAGGTATTCTAGATTTATATTTATGCTATATAATTATATAATTATATAGTATAATTCTTGTTAACTCGATACAGGCTTTGACTATAAAGTATATGGACTGAGCTAACGGACGAAAATATGTCTGTAATAATGCAGGGCGGGGTGAGGAAAAAGAAGACAGCGGATGTCGCATTTTGTAATTAATTCAAAATTTCCCAGCGCACAATTTGTAATTTAGCACAGTTGTATTAAATTCACAAATTTTGCTGAAAAATTGTTGAATTTATTATAAAATGCGACGTCTGCTGACTTCTTTTTCCTTACCCTGTATCTGCGATGTTACGGACACTTTTTTACACTATATATTTGGCATTGTCCATATACTTTGTGGTCAAAGTATACCGGTCGCAATTTTCGTCCGATGGTTTTGAAATTTGATACAAACATTTGTTCTAAGACAAGGACTAGACCTATTGATTTTGATACGGATTGGGTGGACGGTACTTCCAGTACGTCCGTTTTTGTTCCGATTTTGGAGGTTTAATGGCTTCGTAGTTGACAAAAACATTAGTGCTAAGACCAAGACCGGATACTGATTTTGTCATTTTAGTCGAGATCGACTGGACGGTACTCGCTGTACGTCCGTTTTTGTGTTTCTTCGGGAGGTAAAATCCTTGTGAAATCAATTCAGTATTATTTTGTTGCCAACGAAGTGCTTTTCTAAAACCTGCTTTTTATAGTTACCAGTTTGCTGCGCAAGAGTTTTTATTATCTTCCCTGGTATATCACGCACTTCAATGCATCAGAAAAACTTGATTTTTCTCCGTAGTTCAAGCATTTTACAAAAACAGACATTTATTTAACATAAAATTTTTTTTATCACAAATTGTAGTTTTTTTTTCTTTAAAATTTGAAGTTGGTAAAATAAGAATGAAATAATACATACAACACATAACGATTGAGCGGATGTGTTTGAAAATTGGTGAAGTTTGAATTACTCAAAATTTTTGAAATAGGCACTTGTTTTCACGCTCTTTATTCGAGTGGTTACCTATTAATCGATTAATTTTTGATCAAGTCGACCAATTTTTTTTTAGCTGTTGCGACGATATTAGTCGTTATACCTTTAACTGATCTGTAATATGATGACTAATGTAGATGAGAAAAGAAAAAAAGCATAATAGCACCATTGAGGTACTGTATCTTCTTCGATATAATTTATATAATGCTCACCCTCTACTCTTCTAGTCTAACCCATTTAAAGCTAAATGAAAGTTCGTGATTAATACCTCAATGGAAAGGTTGTGAACTCAGGTTGTAACTAAAATTGTTATTTTTTCGATTCGAGCTTTCATTCGTTCTTAATCGATCTTTTAAAACAGCGTATTTTGAAGGCGAACTAGATCGCGCATGCAATGTAAGATTGTGAGGAGTAAAAAAAGTATGGTATCTGGTAATATGGCAATGAATAGGAATATATCAGTGATGTAAGGTATTTCTTGAACTTGAGAGAAGTAATTAGCATTTTTTTAATTGAAGCTTTGATGTATTCAAGTACAACCTGTATGAACAGGATTAATATTTCTCTTGCGATCGGTATTATATAAGCCGATTCAGGAGGGACAAAGAACCGCGCTTTGACAAGGCTGAAATGCATTTTTAATATATTATATTATGAACTTCATCATCCCCTTTTCATCAACAAAAAGGTAGTCGATTAATTTACGTGTATTTATTAAAAGGCGGTTCTGACTGAAATATAATTCATTCAGTACCTACATCATATTTTTTAATCTTGGCGAAAAATTCGTTGCATCTTATGTCAACTGATTTACGTATGTTTAAATGCTGAGTAAAATATTCGTCAGCAAGTCGATCACACGTATGATTGAGAAACAAAATATAATGAACGCACACACAGCACGCATATGAAATACCCTTTGAATGTGAGATTGGGAAGCGTTTCTCACAAGATGGTATTAAGCATAAACGATTTGTGCTCCGTTTGGCTGAAGGAATGAAATGAACTGCGCAGAATATTGTAACTTTTATCTAGGTAGCGTTAAAACTTATTCATGATTTAAAATTTACTTCTGAAATCTAATCGAAGTGTCTGCAATCTGGACTTTTCTATGCCATACAATAATTACTATTTAATCTCAATTCATTTTGTTAGCGAAGTTAAGCAGGTTTTTTATTTCTCACCTATCAAACACAATCTGATTGTTTGAAAAATATCTCGCAGTTTTCATTGAAAAATAAACCCACGACCGATTGTTAAACTAGAAATTGTTAATGTTTTTGAAATGAATACGTTTTTTTGTTTTTAGTGAGCTTTCCATTAATGCATTTAACTAATTAAATCGGTTTAGTTGGAAATTAATGATTTTGTGTTGCCGTTAAACGTCCTTCGTTATTTAATTTCACGTTTGGATTTCAGAAAGATATGGCGTGGCAAGCTTTTATGAAATAACAAGTTTTCAAAAAAATTATTTTTTCATTCATTAAAAAAATAATTCTTTAAAACATAGAATAAATAAAAATTTTAGTATCGCCCAAAATTTTCGGACAATAAAACTGTTTCTGTAAGTTTTCAGCGAAAATCTGCTATTAAACGTGTAAAAAAAATTTTCAGCTTTCATGCTTTCTCAAAAGTTATAGTTTCTAATTAAAAATAAAATATAATCGAATTACTTTTATACTCCAAAACAATTTCAGTCCTTTGAAAACTCTCGTCGGCCCCCATGACTAAACTGCCTGACCGATTTTTACAACAATAATTTTTAGCTTTCATTCTGTTTAGAACAATCCATGTGATAAATCGAATGTCTCAACTCTCATTAGTGGAACTCATTTTGATCCCGTATAGCTCAACCCTTCAACCTATTGGCATTAAACATAGTCCCATACGAAAGTTCCTAAAGCTACCCATACTCCAAAATTCAGCCCTATTGGATTTGAATTTCGACCTCTATCGTGCTTACAAAATAAGTGCCTGATACACATACGCGAATATACAGGGAAGTATATACAGAATAAAGATGTAATATTGACTTTTTGATTTTTATGCTAAACTTTATAATTTTTCACAAAATGAAGAACTGTCACGGTCCTAGCCCTAACTTTGCTAACTCGTACGACTTTAAGTAGCAGATTTTCATTCTATGAAAACCTGCTAGAAGTGCACCACGTAGTTCTTTCGGGTGGGTAGGTACTGGGTCTGATGTTTTAACAAAAATTATTTGAATTTTTCCTCGTATCAGTTATGTCTTCAGATTAGGAAGATTCAGATTCCGGAGCAAGAAATGATTTTTAAGATTTGAAAAGTTAGATTGACCTAAGTTTGTTGCTGTTGAATGTCCGGGATTTACGCCATAAAATCGACAGAGGGAATTGTAAAGATTATAAAATTTGAAGCATTCGTAAAAATATTTTATGGATTAAGGATGATTCGAAAATCACCACTTAACTGACAATGGGGATCTTGGCTAAGAAACTGAAAAAATGATGAGAGAAGAAGAAAAATTTTTAGCCATCAAAGATTTAAAAAAAAAAAAACTTATAACACAGTTACCTGCGTAGAAATAACACTTTTGTGGATGCTAATTAAAAAATTTGTTTTGAAGATAAGGGGTAATCTTGTCATCAAATTCAAGTAGATATGTTGTTGTTTCAACTGACCGTTGCCTTTTTGAACTAATGAATTCCTCAGTTTGTGAATTTTCATGAAAAATATAATGATACGCGTATTCTTAATTCGTTGGTCGAATGACATTTATGTTACCATGTATTTACTTGTACGATGAATGAGCTCGTGTTAATTGATGTTGCCATTTTTTACTATTTAAAAATGTTAATGGTTAATGGTTATTAAGACTCATGAACTTCTTTTTTATCGTTGAAAACAGGGCAAAATTTGAATTCCTAATATCCATCCATATAAAGGTAATGGTGTTTCGATGTTACCACGTGTTCTGCTTTGTTAATTTGAAAACATTACTCTAAAAACCGACTGTTTTATTGTTCTTCAAACCGCTCCTTTTTCGTTATGAATAATTACATAATTTTGAATGTACTTATTCATAATAATTATATATTATACTGTTGAAGCAAAAATTATGATGAATTGTTTATCTCTTTCCCTTATCCCAAGAATCATACTTTTTATTTTTTTATTTTTGTATTTACGAGAAAATTCCAGTGCATTTCAAAAATCTGGCTTGTTTGTGATTTTAAAGGTTCAGATTCAAATATCAAAGTTTCGTATTGGGAAGGTAAATTTTAGTGACAGTTTCGTTTTCTGTAGCGACGTCTTGTTCAGTAGGTGCTCTAACGTAGGTAGAGAACAATTTTAGGGGGAGTGTTGACAAAATTTTTTAAAGCAAAAGTTTAATTGATGATTATTTTTTAGGGGATGTGTAGTGATCAAAACATTTTGGGAGGGGAATTCAGTAAGTGTAACATTATGTGTAAAAAAAGATCTTAAAGTTGAAAAAGTTTAAAAATTGGTAATCTTACTATAATCTTGTTACAATTCAGTGAATATTCCCAAATAAATCAATTTTCTGGAGCCAAATTTGTAGTAATCCCGAAAAACTTCAATTAATATTTTAGTTAGTAATTTAAAAACTTAAACACGGATGAAATGAGGAATGTTAACAAAACTTTGAATGTTGCTTAAAATGTGCCTTTAGTTGTGAGTGTCGACAAATCATATATTGGCATAAATTGATTTATCTTGCATCTCCCGGCCAAACTGGTACACCTTTAGTTGAATTAATGTGTACTTCTTGACACAACTTATAAATAAACAGTTCACTGCGTTTCCTGGCCATTTTACGTTTTATTTTTTTCAAATTTTTTTTTTGAGTGAATTAGTTGACAATAATTGTTTAGAACGCAAACGAAAAACCTTGATTCATTTTTATTGTAATTATCATCTACATTAGCTTATGCTAACGTTTTATTGCGTCTTTGTTAATTTTTTCGGTTCAATCGAAAGTTTTAAAAATTTCTCTTCCAACAATTTATTTCGATAATTTTAGTCTACTTTTGGCTTTTTTGAAGCGCGTGAATTTTCTGGGAATAAAAGCATTCAATTGTTCTCTGATCCTTAGGGATCAATGAAAAATTATTGAGGCTAAATCTAAATTAGGGTTAAAATAAGCTGATGTGATGTTCTGCCATTCAAAAAAAAAAAAAAAGAAATTATTCATCAAAATTCCCAATTGGTTTTCTCGCTTTCTGAACACTGCGGCAAAAGGAATGCCTCTCTGTAGAAAACGCAGTACTAGATTCATGCATTCACAATAACCGATTATGTTGTGACTTACATGATTAGTAAGGGGGAGGGAAGTTGTTTTTGGATATTTCGTACTAGAAAAATAAGAATCGCTTTTAGCGCTGATGATTATTGGTTGAAATTTGTAATTTTAGAGTTTTTATGTAGGTTTTAGGGGAAAATCTGCTTATTAAAATTGATTTTTGACTGAGAGGTAAGGTCACGTTCGTTTTTCGTCTCATATCCCCAAGAAAATTTTGGCACCATTAGCTGAAATCAATACATGTATCTCTTCTCCACATATTATAAAATACCGTAGACTAAAAACTGTTGGAAACACTATAACTCTGGACAGATTTGCAGTAGATTTTCCAGAAAACATTGTGTTATTCCGAAAAAGGTTTATTGCTATCAGGTTAGTTCGTAGCCCCTCTGGGGACAAAGTTACCATATTTTATCATATATGAAAACAGAAAACGAACAAAACATTTCTCGAATCTACGAAAATGAGTAGAAAATAGAATAGAGAAAAAAACTTCTCTCATTGTTCATCTTTTGACGACTATTCAATGAATTGAATATAATTCTGTCTCTTTCTGCTTTTTTTTTTTTTTTTTTTTTTTTTTTTACAAGGTTTTATTTGAGTCTGCAAAAAAGGGATTAAAACAATTATTACTTTCCGCAAGTGAAGCTGCGGGTAACAGCTTGCGAGTTGCGTGTACATGTATACACACATATTTCTATTGAACTCCGTACAGGTTGTAATTTTTATCTGATAGTCTTGAAATATGGTATCCTTATTTGGATCTGCACCAGGACGAACCCTATTGTTTTTGGTCTAGATCCGTCTGTCGGTTCATCTATTACATTCTATTATATTTAATTTTTGTCTGAAATGCGTAATTTTTAACAAATAGTGAAGAAATTTGGTACAGATATCGAATATATTATATTCCATAATTTTAAAAAATTTTGTTTCAAACGATTTAGTAGTTAATGTGTAAAGGTGATTTGAAAAAATCTTAAACTATTGTTATAAAAAGAGAATATAAAGTGTAGATGAATCAGTGAAGCTGGTCGAAAGCATGCTTGCTTTTATTTAATTTGCTGAGCTGTCATTAATAACTTGCTAATTATTCTGTCACCTGCAATTCCTCCTAATAATTTTCATCTTTTCATGTTTTTATGTTATTTAATTTCACCAAATTATATTCCAACAAACTGCGAAATATGTTTTTAACCAACTTGAATCTTCTTGTGTAAAATTGATTGAAAAAATTCTGAATTATTGCTAACAAGAAAAGATATTCTATAAGGAAAAAAAAATCTGTCGTCAAAGAACTTTTGCTGTTATTTTATTCGATAACAATCGTGTATTAAGTTTCATATAATTTAATTTCGTCGAAGATTCAGTTATTTATTTAGTTTTTTTTTTTTTGGTTATGAAGACCTACACTTTCTAGCGTTGCTTGCTGCGCTAGAGTTCTTTTCTTTGTAATTGTGGCTGATTGGGTTTGAATCCCAACTTTTAGGCCTTGGAAACCGGTTTATTTCTCGTTCCTAGGTTTAAAAATGATTCATGTAGAATATTGATGAGGGAAATTGACTAGTGACTGAAAAGCTTTAACCTTTAAATTAGGAATTTCAGCCTAATTTTAATGTTGATATTAAATCATACGAAGAAGAACGAGTCGACGTAGTAAAGATTTTCCTCTTCTATCTTATATTCCCTGTGTAATAAAATAATTTAAATGGGTCATCTCTTATCATTAGTGTTGACTAAAAATCGAAAATATCTTCAAATCACATTCCGAATAGGCTTCACAAAATTCCCATTTGCTGTGAATGTCTCTTTTAGTGATTTTTCTCCAAGGTTTCAGCGAAAATGTAGCAAGAAACCTATCTGATTTCAAAATATTTTGCAGAGAAGAGGGGAATTCAAGTGGAGTATGATTTTTTTAATATGTCGATGGGTAAGGATGGAATGAGTGAATGTAATGAATGAATAAATAATCCGACAATGACTAGATTATCTCTTGAGGATACGAGATGTGCATTGCACTATTTAAATTTGACATTTCATTGAAATCAGATTTTTTATTGACTTGAAATTCAGGCTTTTTCTAAGTTTTGTATCGAGACATACTTTTCTTAAGGTGCTTTGTGTGAACTTCAAACCTTATATTATTTTTAATTTTTAACTTCTTTTATGGGGTATAGTGGCTCGTCTAATGATAATTATTTTTCCACCTTCATCTTAATGTGCATGTATTTATTCCTGCATTTATTATCTGAGATGCTCAAAATGTGATCTTCTTTTATAATTTTTTTTTAAATTTAATCGACTAAGCAGCTAAAATTTGATCAAGACCTTCATGATAATAACGATAATGATGATATTGATGATTCTCTCACGTCTTCAGATCTAATCGATGATAGAAGCAGTTGAATGAATTTCGTTTATACGTCATTGTTTGTTCATCTCACATGTGTCATCGACTCGGTTCAATTATCGTTTGTTAATGTAAATATTGTTTTTAAAATATCATATAGTCGTTTATGTTGTATGTTGTAGAAGCACTTTATATATAGTGTACGTTGAATTAAATGCGTGTTCGTAATTTGAAATTGTTTGTTGAAGCTCGACTGTGTAGAAATGATGGTTTTTTTGTGCGAGCTGGAGAAAGCCGATGTCGTCGTATATCCCTAAAAAAAGAATTGACAATAGGTAGGTGTACCGTTGCTGCATGTAAATTACTCGCTGCCAGTTTCCGCGAACCCTGGGGGAGAAATCACCTTTTTTGAATACAAATATATGCTCTACGATTGTCTATTTCGCATGTAACGAGCCAAATGAATCGCAATATTGTAGATTTTTTTATTTATATTAGCTAAATTTGTATCTATTTCGATTGTTGAAGTCGAACAACATTGTCATTTTCGTGTGCAGGAATGATGTAGTCTTTTTGTTTGTTTGCTTTTCGGGGAGAATTTCGAAACTGTTGTAAATTTTTATCGATTACTTGTCTTTACAGGAATTGAGAAATTTGACACTTGTGGAAAATGTTTACTATCCTTGGTGAATGGTGTATTGCAGCGTAATACACACAAAGAGAAAGTGAGGATGTCCTAGTTGATTAGTTTATTGCAGTAAAGGTCAACGTTATTTACTTGAAATTTTCTGCGATTTTTCAGTTACCTACCTAAGGAAAGTACCTTCAAATAGAACGTCGGAAATTTGTTGCAGAAATTTTAGTTTTCATTAAAAAAAATTCGTGATCGGTGTATCTATATACTAAATTTTATTTCGGAAGTTAGTTTACGATAGAATTCAATTTCAATTTTAATAACACCGAATAATATCTTAACCATCAGTCAGTTTAGTTCATTTAGAAGCCCGGTATAGCCTCCATTAAAAGAACAGTGATACAAATTTTGAATCGAATCATTTTGTGTGTGATTTTAAAGAAAACTTGTTTCGAGTCCAACTGTTACTGGGTGCTCATGTAGTATGTGTAAACATGTCCTGTTCATGTACCTGTATTTTACATCTATTCGACTGCGGACAAGATTCGAATTATGATTTAAATCAAAACAAAAGATTGATTCGTGATTCGAATCATTTCCAAAATTGAGAAACAGTAATTTATGATTCATGTCAAAATTTTTGTGACTACCCAAACCTACCCTTCGCATTTTCGTTTATATTTCGATTTTGTAATGTTGATGTCGTTACACTGATGTCCAATCATCAGTTTTTCTCATTTCACTCTCGCATGAATTTTCTTTAGACAAAAACTAAAATGTTTACCCATCAGGAATCATATATATTTACGGTAACGTCACATCCTATATCAACTGATGGACGGATTTCTATGGAAAAGGTAACAATCGAAAGAGCTTCGAGCACGGAATGCGTCAGGACCAATGATATTTTCCAAAATTCGATTGGGGAGTGAAAATTTTGAAGAAAAAAAAATGTAAAGGTGGGCTCAGACTAATGGCGTCAGAGTAGTTTGGCAAAATTGTTGCGATGATAAAAATTTACACAATTTTCATTTCTTGCACAGTCAAGGATACATTGGAAATTATGTTTGTATTTAATTTTCATTTCGTTAAATAAACGTACACCTCATTTCATTTTGAAATAGATTTAATATTGAAAATCTACTTGTTAATCTTTATGTCATGGAAAGATATGGGGGTGAGTGTGAGTACGTTTTTTGTTTCATAACTCAAGAAAAATTTTGGCACTAATAAATTCGTATATATAAGCCAATTTCTTGGTACCACGATATAGGTCGCAATTTTTATCCGATAGTCACAAAATTTGGAACCAACGTTAGTACTAAGCCAAGGACTTGACCTATTAATTTTATTATGGACCGGCCATACGGTACTTCCGGTATAACTATTTTCGTTTTTGCTTTAGGTATATAATTTTCAGTTTTCGAACGATAGCTACGAAATTTAAAAAATTATTCGTTATAAATTATAATAACTTTTTATAAATTTTATTGCGAATCGACCTTATGGTACTTACGGTACGACTTTTTTGTTTTTGCTTTGGCTGTAAAACTTCCAATTTTCTACTAATGGCTACGAAATTTGGAACAAATATTCACTATAATTTATTATAACTTGCAATAAATTTTGGTATGGATCGAGCGTACAGTACTTCTAGTATGGCTATTTTTGTTTTTGTTTTGACTATAAAATTTTCAATTTTTGACCAATATCTACGAAATTTGAAACAAATATTCATTATGATTTATTATAACTTGCTGTAAATTTTTGTGTGTATCGGTCGTACGGTTCATCTGATAACACTATTTTTGTTTTTATTTTGGCTATAAAATGCCAAATTTTGGACTAATAGGAACGTAATTCTGAACAAATATTTATTATAATAATATATTAATAACTTTTTAGTGACTATCTAATTTTATAATTTTCTAAAAGCTACGTTAGAGTTTTCATATTAAAGTAACACTGCTAAATTCTTTGAGTCTTGGGATACAACGAATTTGGTTTTGTGTTAGTGTGCGTGTGTTGAATCATGAATACAATCAAGTACACATGCACACTAACAAAACAATTATGGTTTTTCGGTTTTGTTTACATGTCACTTTTCATTGCACATGACGCCATATTTTTACTATGTACCTTAAGTTAAACATTTCCAATGTTAAAAATGTGAAAAGTAACGGTAGTCGAACTCAGACTAAATGCGTTAATTACATTTTCAGTCTTATCATTGAAATTTCGTGGAATCTGTTGCCCTTTTCAAAAAAAAAAAAAAAAAACATTCATTTGTCTCCCCTAAAATTGTTTTTTGTTTTGATAGGACATTGTTTACAGTATGTGCGGATGTAGGTACTAGAAAGTTTACAATTTTGATTCGAGTGACAGAAATTATGTTTTTATGTTTTCGATACATTGTACATTTCTTCGAGAATGGTACAATAACGTTTAATTTTTCAAGAAAAAAGAATTACTATAATGCATGAATTCAGTTTTAAATATAGATATTTTTTGACTTTATTCTGTGATGATAAAATTATCGCAGTGTTATTTGATAGGCTTTTTCGTTCTGTGTACTAGGTAATATAAAGTTGAGATGTGTGTTTATTTTTACTCAGTTTGCTTGCAAACGAGGTATTAAAATTGACCTCTCAAAAGGGAAACGATTGGTGCTATTTTCCCATTTTAACCCAATTTTTTAATGTTATATATATATCGCCCGAAATTTTGCATGGATGGAGCTGAAATTTTCCCCAGAAATAGTTCTCATATTGGAACCAGTCTGAAAGAAGTTTGGTGCCCACAGATCAAGTTGTTTCTGAGAAAATTGGAAAACAAAAAATCTCTAGAAAAATTGTTTTTCCAGGATTCTGAAAATATAACAGAATGGATCAAACTGAAATTTTTACGATTAATTTTCCTTATGTTGGTGCAGGTCTGATTGAAGTATAGTGCCCATTCGTTCTGTAGTTTTTGAGAAAACTGGAGAAGAAAATTTCTATAAAAAATTTTATGTTAACAGTTTTGAGGAAATTACCAAACATGTAGGGCTGAAATTTTTACAAAAACTAGTTATCATATGAGAGCTCGTCTGAAATTTGGAACCTATTGGCTCAGTAGTTTCTGAGAAAACTGGAAAACAAAAAAGTTCCGAAAAATTGGTTTTTGCCAATAAAATGTTGATAGATCAATATTCTCACTAAAGATATTGATAGTTATCGATAGTTTTTCTTAATTGTTTTTACCTGAAACTGGAAATGAAATATCAATATTTCAATATGTTTGTCAGATATTGATAACTATTGATAAAAATATCGTTAGGACCACCAGTTCTCTTCCCCTCACACTCCTGCAAACACTCAACTATTTTTCAGTAACACCCTTATACATTTATGCTCACAGATACACTGATGGTTGTTGAAAATGCAGTAACACCTTAGACTGGATAGTACTTCACTGTAAGAACCAGATTACTGAGCAAATTTTTTCAAAGAAATTAAAGATAAATTAATATACAGTTTACTTGTAAACTGGAGTAAAAATTATTTCAATTCTTAGTTAATGTGCAAATTTTATTGAAATTTGTTAAATAGTGTTTTGAAAATTTCATTTAGTTGTGAAAACCTGTATTGTGTAATTTTTTGCGGACTCGTAAATATTTTCAGTCTCATTTTGTGTTGTCATCAAATTTTGAGGATCTGGGCAAAGTCAAGAGGCCAATGATTTTTTTTTTTCATACATGTATTTATTATTTGATCTTTTCGAAGAAATTATTAGGTAAGTCTTCATTGATTTGGATGTTTGACAAATTTGAAAATAAATTTTATTAGATATGCATAAAAGTTTCCAAATGAATAATTCAAAATGTTCATATCTCTATGCAAATTGGGAAAGTTTGATTATTTTAAATTTAGCCTGTATAACAGAATTATGCATTACACCTTAAGTCAAATTATGAGAGGACCTTTCCTGACCCTTCGTAGAATGTGAAACAACAAATTTGACTATCCCCTCAAGAATACTCTGTTTACTAAAAATGTAACAAATATGGGAATTTCATATTTTGAATATAACATACTAATACCAGAACTGTTGGAACCATTTCCATTCAATACCTGTTTTTCCCATCGCTGAAATATTTAAATTTTTGAATATCATTACTGGTACAGTACTGAAATAAAATATTCAGATACTTATATTCGCAAAAAATTAAAATTTGATAATTCAGTCATCTGCGGCTGGCTTCTGAATTTGTAAGTCACCACTTATCATCTCGTATTGATGTGATTTTGAACTTTTTTCGACTTTTCTAGGCTAACATCATAATTATTTATGTATACATACATAAATACATACATACATTCATACATATAATTATACATATTATATATGTTATTACAAATGTTAGGGGTAAAGTATTTAATCCGGACATTTTATAAAATGACGCACCATTTTATATAATTCCTTTCAATTTTGTAGATTTCACATATGGCTGGCTCATTATGTAAAATGCCCACCAATTTTTGGGCAAAGTATGAAATAAACTACATTGAGGTATGCCAGATGGGGTGACCTTGTGTCACCAAACCAAATCCATAAGACAAAACACAAAATCACGTCTGAAACTTACCACAAGTAAAACGTATACGTAGATGACAAAATAACATACCAGAGTCCATTTTAGTGCAGTTTGCAGTAATAAATAGCCAGCTATAAGATTGGATTTATATCACCAAAACCTTCATGATTTTACCTTGTTTTTGAAATTAAAGTTAGTACCAAAAACGGGCTATCTGTTTAGATAACTTATCTCATCATCAAAACTACCATTCTGATCAAATCATGATTCCTTCCTGATGATTGCCCCAATACCTTTTTAGCAGGACATCAAACTTATCATGTTTATAACCAAAGACCAGTGTGTATTAAGCTTTAGAATATACATAAATTTATATTATACCATACAATTTTGAGAATGCAGCTGGTTGATTGGATACAAAATTAGGAAAATAATATTTTTAATTCAGGTCTGCATGTTAAGACAGAACTCAAGACATCAGATTTGAAATAAAAACCAGAAACATGTTTCTAATACTGTAAAACAAAGAGTAATTTTATGTACATAAGTTATAGCAAGCAATATCTTACCAGAATGTAGGTAAAATTAGACAGTTGATAAATTTGATTTCTTTCTCATAGAAATAAGAAAGAGAAGAAATTTATCAACTTTTGAAAAATGTATGAAGTCTAGTGAAAACCAGCCATAGTAGGTTTTCATCAGGTGATTGGACAGAAATATCAAGTATACTACAACATTCATATCCAAAATTGGGGTGTTGTTATTTCTACCAGCTTGGGTGAGGAGTTGCTCGGATCTGTACTGAATATGAACAAGATTGCTCGTACTCCCTGGGTGTTCCTTTATTTTTTTATGTTATCATTATAGTGAGGAAAAATATACAAAAATTTAGCAAAGCTGAAACTACAAAATAAAAAGTCTGCTTTTCATTTCTTTTTTAATATTAATACTTTATAATATTCACAATGTTTTCGTAAGAAGATTTCATTCTTGACTTGAAGGAAAATAGTATCAGTTTTGACGAAGATGATAAAAATATTAAATGTGTTATTGAAAGTGAAGAAAATTTTGAAAAATTTTTGCAAAAGCTGAAAGAAGGCGGCATTTCATTTTCAGTCCGTTCATCAAATACTAAAAGTACGTCAATGAATTCTGAAAAGGTATCTTCTTACCTACTCAATTAACTTCAGACTTGTCGCACACATCAACTAAGCTACGAGTTGGACAGGTGCTTGAGCTATTTTAAATATGACGAAGTTTTTTCAGACACCAAAAGCTAATATTGTTTTCATAAAATATTCAACTTAAATTTGACATTACATCAATTATCTACAAAATAAATTAGAGTACTTAATTCTTTGGTAAATGTAAATTGAAAAGTGAAAAATTCCCACTCGCCAGTCTCCATTAACTCTAATGATAAAAAAATCTGATAACTGAGACTTGTATTTCTGTACCACTTTGCATGATTCACTGAATCATTTGAAAACAAACGCCTCACCCAAGCTGGTAGAAATAACAACACCCCTAAAATTGTAATGAAGTGGTCAATTTGTTTGATCTTTTTGAAGTATTATCCTCATTTTAATTTTTTAAATATGTCGAGTCCCAAAAATATTTACAACTCCCCCAATTATCTATTGAAATATCTTGAGACCTAATAAAGCTAGGAAGTAGTTTTTGGTTTCATAACACTCATTGCATTAGGAATAAGTACTTACTTGATAGATTTGGTCTATTCGGAATAAAGTTACAGTGGAACATTCAAATAATAGCTTAACTTTAAATATCTTAAGACCAAACAGAGCAACGAAGCTCTTCTTGGTCTTAAAATACTCAGGGTGTCGAACAATGTCGTGTTGGGTTTGATTCACCTGGACCACAGTTAGAATGTAAAATGCAAAATGATGATAGGCAAAAAACATTTATTCGTACATATATTACATATTTCATTTATACGGGAAAATCCCGATACATAACACGGTTACGATGACACTTGACCTGAAAACAAAGTTAGAATGGTAGGAATGGTACAAATAAATTAATTTTTCATCGAAATGCCACTTTAGGAAAATCCCGATATCAAACACGATTTCAATTTTGACTATACATATATTACTCGCATACGAACTGCTCGGGGTGGGTGGACAACAAGAATGAAAAAAAGACATGCGTTGATGAGAAGAGGAAAAAACATCGAAAAAATAATCTGGAAAAGGCGAATGTAAACAAAAAATCAATGTTTACATTCATTCTTCAGCGCTGATTGGGTGATTTCCAGTAATTTCTCCATTTGCAGCATAACCATTCCTTTCCTCATACTTCCAATGTTTGTTTCCCATTTTCACCAGTACAAGCAGTTCATATGTATCTCAGTAATGTATAGTCAAAGGGTTACGAGATGAAACTTGATCTAAAAACAAAGTGGAAGTGTGGTTGAATGGTACAAATAAATTAATTTTTCATTGAAATGCCATTTTAGGAAACATGAGTTTTTAGATCAAATGTAATACTGAACCAATTAATGGTGGAATCCCTATTCGCCTTGCACAAGTTTTAACAATTTTATTCGACTAAAAGCCATGGACAACTTTATGTTGGGCTCAGGCGAGCAAAATCTTCTGAGGATGTGAAAATTGAAATAATACCAAAGGGTAGGTGTACAGTCGACATTGTCTGAAAAGAAGTGCTTTGAAATGTTTGCTAATTTCGAAAATTTATTAATTAATTATCTTTATCAAAAATTTTTTTTTATTTCTTTCAAATATAATTTTTTTTTATTATTGAAAGCTTATTTTTTACTGACTGCGTGCGGAAGAGTTTATATGTTTGGTACATCTATCTCCGAAACTAACGGAATTTCTTTCGCTCGGAACAAGTGTATTTCTCTATAGATTTCAATGAAAGTAGGCTCAAAATGTTCCTGACTATCCGGAGAATGTCCTATGGCATTCACATTTGAGAACTAAAAAATTAGAAAGATGTAATTGAAGAAAATGATAATTTGAAGATTGAAAAAATTATTGTCATAAATTTGGGCATATCCATAATAAGAGCTACTCATTCAGATTAACGCAGTCGGTTTTTATTTTATTTTTTGAAATGAAATTTTTATAAACATCAGGAATTGGGGCGCTTCGTGGCCACAAGGCGAAGCCCCTTAGTAATTTTTTATACCTACCTACTCAATATTTTGACACTTCAGTATGTAAATGATCTTCATGTTATAAACATAATGAAATTTCATATTTTTGACTAGAAAGTTAAAGAAATTAATGTAAATTCAAGTGCGATCATCATTATCCCATTAAAATTGTTTAAATAAAAAATAGAAGTGATATTATTTATTATCTATCTGCATATATTAATAAAAATCAACGTTAGTATATTTGTTCGCCCATAAATTCAGAAATGGTTGGCAGATCGAGTTGAAATTTTCGATATTCGTGTTATTCCAAGGAATTTTTGAAGCCTTCGTTGAAGTCTCTTGCCCCTTTGAAGACAAATTTACCTATTTTCACCAAAATTCGTTATTTAAGGTACAAAAATGAACGAAAAGGAATAGTTAGGTTAAAAACGAGTTTTTAAAAAATACGCTTTTATAATTTGAAAAAGAAAATAACGGCGAAAGAGAAAATAAAATTTCTCACTTTTTTTTTGAGACAGAAACAAACAAAAATTGAAAAAACAACTGATAAAAACGGATTTAAGCGTATGTGCACGTGTGTCGCAACACGTGAAAGCAGCGCTGAGGTTGGTCATCCGGTGTACTTCAACAAATTGAGTGTGTAGAATAAAAGCGCATAACAAAAGGGAATGAAAAAATGTTGAATCCCGAGCGCAGCGCAGGCGAAGCTGCTGATAACAGCTAATGTTAAATACAATATTATGAAGGAAAATGTAGGGTAAGTGGATATTTCCTACTTTACCCAAAAATTAGTGGGTATTTTACAAAATGACTCTACCATATGTAAAATTTACAAAAATTATACACATTGACTGGCATTATATAAAATAGCGCGTTATTTTATGACTTTGCTTGTAACATATATCAAATAAATTAGGTCAAAATGAGAAAAATTATGCAAATCGTGTTTTTTTTTTTTAAATCATGAAACAGGTAATTTTCTTTATCCTCGCAATACACCGTTTGCAAGCAAACTTTGTAAAAAAACATGACTTAATAAACAGAAGAAAATTTTAGTACTCTATAATAATTGATACAAAATCAATTCATAAAATCTAAACTCGCAAATAAGACACATCAAAAACAAGAGGTTTCCAATGTAAATCTATTAAAAAGAAATGGCCATGAGATCGATTCTACTCGCAGAACCTAAGATCTCACGAGATGCGTGATGTGAGAAAACTCACAATCTGCATTCTCCATTTTAACATATTTGACAATATATACCGCCGCCCATGGCCATAATTTCATTCAAAATTGAAGGCCGTGTAAAAAATTACATCCATCATAATAAGAAATAATAATATTATCATTAACTTGCACGATGATTCGTTTCACGCTGTATAAAATTGTATACTCAGGAATTAAAATTATGGCACGAGGACTTGAACTCGAATTTGGTTCAATTAATGTTATACCTGCTTGGTAAAGAAAATAAAGCAATCTTTTGAAGCTTGGGAGTCCATTATAAGGCAAGAATAAACAAACAACTGTGTACCTAGGATTCGACACTGAAAATGTGTCCTTTAAAAAATCTAATATTAGTCAAATTTGAAGCAAGAAAAACCGAAGGAAAACGTCCATTTTTTTATTTGATTCGGGGCGAGTTTTTTTCCCTTTTTCTTTTTTTCAATGTCAATATTTACGGAATCAGTTGAATTGAAAAATCAAGATTTTTCAGGAATACGCAAATGAATTTAGATCAGTGTAACGAAAAAGTGGGCAACTTTTTTAATGTACCTATTCAAATTTGGGCGAGGTTAAAATTAATAGTCTACAGACAACATTTAATTCAAAATAATGACGTTCACGGGCGGACAATTTTCATTTTTTGAAACTTTTTTGAAATAAACGTTTGGAATAGTTGTTTCGCGAAAACATAACACGTAGAATGGAAAGTGAATTACTGAACGTCGCGTCGGGAGGAAGGTATTCGTTGTCATTAATTTTAATGAATTGCTCAATCAAATTCGCAACTTCGGAGAGATGTAATCAATGAATTCTTCCATTAGGAAATAATAGACGAATAAAATCGAAAGCGCTAATTTCTTCACAACATGCAATGCAAATAAAACGTTAACCTCTTAATTGTTTCGAAACTGTAGTGTAGTTCAATAGGGAAAAGAAAAAAACGAAGTTACAGAAAAGGGTTGTATTAAAGCTTTGAAAAAAAGTTGAAAAAAAAATTTACATAATGTATAATTCATTGGAGTAGATTATATATTTGATGACAGAAATTGATGTTTTTACGCTATCCCAAATTTCAACTAAAATTTTACAGATTAAATGTTTTCAAATTATCCGTTATGAAAGAAGGGAAGATATCAGGTCGAAATTCTTTAAAAAGGACGAATGCACACAAAACCTAAAGATATAACGCTACAGTCTTACCAACCCAAATACACCTTCATTTGGGGTCGGGAATGTGGAGTTGGCTGGTCTCAAACAGGGATGAAATCCTGCTATGATTTCACCATTATTCAAATTTGTTATGGTATTGGTATTCCAATAGTATTACTAGCTATTTTGGTATTACTTCTGGTTTGGTTTCCAAATTTTTTCTAGTAGTGTTTCTCTTCCTGGTGTTGGTATCAGTGTTTGAGTAGATATATTGTCAAGTTCTATTTTGTTTCTGATATTTTTGTAAAAAAATTTTTAAATGAAACTTCCTTACTATCGATAGTAAACTCAATAAAAACTTGAGCAGGTGTTTGTAAAACCAAATACTGTTGCTCATCAAACAAAACATTGCTAGATTTCATCAATTACCGTACAAGCAAACACAAAAAGCATAATAGAAACATACTAATCTCAATTAATCACTTCTTGTTTTCGCTTCATTTTTGCATCATCTTCGTATTTATCATATTTTGAATGATTTGAATTTCCAGTTCAACCAATGATGATAAAGCGATAGTGAATATCAGTTTAATTATGCTGAAAGATCGGTATCGTGAGTATGATTCAATTGGTCTGAATAGATCCTTTTTGACTGTAAGTAATGTTGGTCCAAAATTTGGCATAAAACTCGAAAGGTAAAAATTGATTTTCGAAAGTTTGATGAAATGAATTTCAATTTAATTCATTACCTATGCGTTTTCTAAGTCTAGAAATAATTTTTTGATGGTGATATATATTAAATTATGAGGTAATTTTTGAAGTATTTTGCCATCAAGTGAAAGTAGTTTTAAAATTTTATAATATTTTCTGACTTTTTCTATGTATTTATTGGTTATTTGTAGATATTTAAATTTCAGCATGTTCTTTATTAATTTTTTATTCAAAATGATGAAAAAAATAGTATCTTTTTTTTTTATAGCCTCAGAGAAAATTTTCGGCCATGAAGTGTATGCTTATTTTTTTCCAATCTAATTTTAACAAGGTTCAATTTGCTTCCAGTTATAAAATTTACGCCTCATTAATTTTCTTGTACAAAGTATTAATTATAAAACTTGTGAAAATTTCAAACTGCCTGAGTTATTTGCTTTTTTGTTGATACATGAACATATTAATGCTTTTTTTGCTTTTTTTTCATTTCCTCAGGACTTGCTTCTATGTTGCGTAATTAGTTCATAATGTTTAAGTTCCAGTTTTTCAAGATTCAATTTAGTTCTTACTGTATCCAGTTTTTTTGCTTTTATTCAGCAAAAATTTTCCTCCTCTATTCTTCTTCTAAGTAGGTACCAGATACAATTTTTGCATATTCTTGTTAATTCGATGTTATTTGTTCTTGTTCATAATTGAAAATTATTGATCATAGTTTACCGAAAACTAGATGGGGTTGGGTGAGAAAATTTTTAATTTCTTATTTTTTAAATCTGCATTGTCAAATTGAACACCATTAATTCAATTGATTGTGGGTTCTTAACACTTGAATAAAATTTTTATTTCGTGAAAAGAGCGGCTCATGAGAGAACAATTCCGAGTCCAATTTTTACTCGAAAATATGCTAGCGATGACGTCTAGTATATCATCTTGAAAGAGCTTTTCACATTTCAGTAGCCCGTGGATTAAATCTCGCTGTAGATAAAATAATTACCCCGTTTACAAGCAAACTGGGTAAAAACGTAGCGCTGCGGTGTTGCCTCTGTTCCCCATAAGTCGAAGCACAGTAAATTCTATTCAAATTGAAATTGATTCGGATGAACCATGGTGTTTCTTCCGCATGGACCCTTCAAAATAATTTTGTTTAAAGACTTCAGCACACTGACGCGATACTTAGGCGGCATGTTTTATGCGATTCTGAAGCGATGCGATACTTTTTAATACACACTTCAATCATTATATGAGAAAAATTTGACTTCATTTGAAAGAAGATGACGTTTATTTTTTCCATCTTGTTACACAGATTTTGTATTAATTATTAACTTTAACATCTTTGTTTTTTAAATTTTCCCGTACCTATTATTATTCATTAATTTTTATAGTTTATCATAGGAAATTTTTTAAATGCAAATTACCTCGTTCTTTCCGTTCAGTCGAATTTGTTGATGAGTTGATATTGAGAGGGTACAAATTTTCTAAAATAACTGTATTATTTTCAAGCTTAAGTTAATGTTCATTTATCTCTATTTCGGACGATGTGAACTACAAACGAACTTGAGAAGGGCAATGATCTGAAAAGGTCAGATTGAGTGTAAAGATTTTGCAAAACCTGTTGACCGAATCGACAAATTATTCAAATTCTTTCATCCACTGAAGACATCAAAGAAGGATGCAAAAGCGGAATATGGCTCCAATCCAAACTTTTTAGCAGGTTTTCAAACATGCTTTTTAAGATCGTGGGATTTAGCGAAGTTTGGGTTGGGACTGTGATAGTTTTTCGTTTCATATAAAATAATGATTTTTGATCTAAAAATAAGACTTTTTTCTAAGATCGTGTTGGTTTTGGATTAAACCGAGTGGTTTTCTCGAGGATGGCTAGAAATTGAATTTTTCAGGACCATTATCAGAAGGGTAAAAGAGGAAAAATCACACTGAACAGCTAATAAGTTTGTAACAAATTGTCGAATCAAAACCAAAATTGGTAGATCTGATCCTTGTGTAGAAGATTGTTTGTACAAAATTTCGTTATTATTGAAAGAGAATTGCTATTTTTACTGAGATAGCATGAAAAATTAACACATTCAACAGCCTCAGGGAATGAAACATAATACCAATATGCACCAATTTCGAATCATGTTAGATATGCTTGGAATCATTACCTGTACCAAATTTTTTGTCTGTAGCTTGAAAATTACTCTTTTTAGAGCCCTTAATCTGCCAAAACTGAAACAAAATTGCTCCTTTCAGACGTACCGTAAAGCTTATCCTCACCAAAGTTGGTAGGTACTGTTTTTGATCTGAATCACATACGTATACCAAATTTTAGGCCTATTGATTGAAAATTGCAACCAGTACGCTGTTCAATAAAAAAAACGCATATAAACTGACTAGCAGACGAATTATACATCCGATTCGGACCAAAAACTACAGCGTTTTTTCTAGGTGTTGCAAGTTTCAAAATTAACCGATCAAAATTATGCCTGGAAGTGGACTAAACGTAAATGGAGGTACAAAAAAAATTAATTTTCAAAAATAGTGCCAAAATGCTCAGATCCTGAAACGAAAAATGTACCCACTTTCACCCTTAGTTACAAATACTCAGGTAATTTTAATAAGGAAATTTTTTTTTGAAAATCTACTTGAAAATGTAACTTAATAATTAAGTAAATTGAGAGGTAAAAAGAGATGTAAAATGAGATCTGAAAAAACATATAATAAAAGATAATTTTTGATGATTATTGAAAACCTGCTTTTCCAGCGTAGTTTGCTGCGTTAGTTTTTTTTACCTTAGTTCTGAATAGAAGACAGTATTTATTGCATTTTACAATATCATTTTTTGAACTCGTCTAGCCAATCCGGATACTATTTTTGTTTCTAAAATTATGCGTAACCATTTCCCGGTTCATATTTTGTAGACAGTTGAATTATGCTGAGAAAATTCGTAATGGACTTACCTATATTTTTTAATTATTTTATGCTAATTTTAATTATATTTTTTCTGATCAAAATATTGTTCTCCTGCCAAATTTTTCCTTAATGTTGCTTTGCATAATAAACGTCGTGATCTTCAGTTTTGCTTAGAGTGAGAAAGCTCTATGAGGTTGCTCGATATGTTCAAACTTTTTATTTCATTAGTTTTAGAGTGCTCAATTCTAACCTGTAGATGTTTAAGGTATTTTGCATATACCATACGTATGAAAAAAACGATTGATCCATGTTTTTAGATTGATATACGGTAATGTTACATGAATATAGATGCCATATTGATAACTGGAATTAAGATCATCAACAATTTAAAAAAGTTTGAATCTTTTCAATGCTTCCCATGAATTCTGTAAATTGTATATGTGCATTAAAAAAAAAAAAATTTTTTGATGATTTTGTTGTTTTTAAATTTGACTATTTCGGAATTTTCTTCGTCTATGAATTATTTAGGTTGAAAGAAAAGATGGACATGTTGAATCTGAGTTTGAAAAAATTTGCGTTACCTTCTTCAATGTCTTTAGTGATAAAAAAAATGAGGAAATTGGCCGCGTGATTTTCTGTTCCTTATTTTGTATAAACATTAAAATGAAGAAAAAGTCATATAAATTTAAAAAACTCTAGCGCAGCAAACTTCGCCAAAAAAATTCGGTTTTGGTGAAAAGAATTATGAATTTTGATAGTCACATTAATTATCTGTAATTTTATATGAGTTAATAGTATGTTATGATTGTATGAAATGTGTTAGCTGCTGACAAAATATTAGACAATGAAATTTAAAAGCATTATTTCCTGAAAAAATTAAAAATTTATTAAAATGATAATGTATGGTACATATAATCATTTAATTTAAAATAAAACCAAAGAAATATGATAAAGTTTATGAAATAAAATTTAAAAAAAAATGAACTTGGTTAATTTTTATGAAAAAAAAAAGTTAATGCAAATTAGAAAAAAATAAGAGGAAAAAACGTTTACCGGAAGTACGGTCCGGTCGATCCGCACTAAAATTGGTAGCGTGCTACAATAAATTTTAATAAATATTTGTTTCATATTTCGTACATATGGTTTCAAAATTCCGCACATATGGTTTCAAAATTCCGCATTTTATGACTAATAGAAAAACAAAAACAACGGTATCAGAAGTACCATTTGGCTGATCCACACTAAAATTGGTAGCGTAATACAATAATCTATAATGAATATTTATGATAAATTTCGTGGCTACTGATGCAAAACTAAGAATTTTATAGCCAAAATGAAAACAAAAATGGTAGTACCGGAAGTAAAATCCGGCCAATTCGCACCAAAATCAGTAGGTCTGGTCCTTGGCTTAGTACAAATGTTTGTACCAAATTTCGTGATTATCGGACAAAAATTGCAACTCTACCATGGTAACAAGAAATTGGCTGGTATGTATATATGAATTTGAATTATTGGTGCCAAAATTTTCCTGAGGTCATGAAACAAAAAACGTATCCACCCTCAACCCTATGGGCTAATATCGCACCAAGCTTAGTAGGTAGATTTTCTAAAGAAAACCAACTTAAAAATTGTTTTCACCAGTTGATAGTGAAGGCAAAGAGGGAAATGAATCAAATAGAGTTGAACAGGCCTAACTTTCAATAATTTAATTTTTTCCTCTGCTTTCTTGAAAATTGAATTTGTTGAGAACGAAAATATTTTATGTAATCCAAACATTTATTAAGAACTAATTATAAAGATTCTTTGTTATTTGAACTGGATAGTCCTCTGTTGTTTCCTGGGCATCAAAACTCTAACCTGCTGGAACAAAGTAACTATTTTTCTTTAAAAAATTTATAACATTCTTTCGAAAAAGTACAACTTTGACATAAGAATTTTTTTCTAGGATATGCGTACTATTTTAAAATAGTGATATTCTCAAGTAAAATTAGCCATTTTTGAACAACTGTTATTGGCTTTAAAGAAAGAAAATTAACCAATCAGGAGTACTTCTATTGCAAATGGGGAGCTGTATGTCCATTAGTCGAAACGAAGTATTGAGTAAGCGATGAAATAAAGAAGTGGATTAAATAATATGATTAACAGAAAACACTCCAGTCCAGTACCAAATAATAATTTATAAAAGAGTAACAGAGGACATATTAAATTTAAGAACACCAGAAAGTAAAGTGACAAAAACGTATCAAGAGAATAATTATTACTTATAGTAATATCAGTGTTGTCAATAATTGCTCAAACAATCAGTGTAACTCCAACAACTTCAGAATTGATGATTGAAAATACACAGTTTTGAAAAGAAAAATATTTCTATTTTAGAAAGCTTTTTCGCATGATTTGGACCAAATTTCAAGGAACCATTTGATTGAAATGAAAGCATTGTATACCACTGAATAGTACAATTACCCTTAGTGAGATGAGTTGAAAATTCACGGAGGAATGTGTATTTTTGTTGAAATTCGTGCGTACAAATTTTAGAAGAAATTACCAGGTTTTTGGTTTTCAATCTGAACCATTACAACATGCTCAGTATACCTACAGTTAATGGATAAGACTTGAGTTCTTTTGAAAATTATATACCCAAACTCACGTTTTTAATGTTTATTTCATAAAGCTGTTCTTCAATAAATGTGGATTCTTTTTCATGAAAATACCTTATTTAGAGACATTTTAGAATAGGGTAGCTCTTCATTTATGTAACAATTTGGCTAATTGTACAATAATTCCTAGAATAATGGAATTATTTTCGTAGTTATTATGTAGGATTTTGAAGAAAATCTACATATTAAAATTGATAGAATAGGTTCATGTTTCATTTTATGATCCTTGGAAACTTTTTGCACTATTAGCTGAAATACATACGCAGGGTGTTATTCATGTTATCATGCTTTGTAGGAAATCAACATTGTGGTGGGTGATAAAATGAATAATTAAGGTTATTGTCATTAGGTTCGTCATTTACATTGCACCAAAATTCAAAAGTAAAATACACAAATCAATAACAAAACATACAAGTAAGGAATCAAGATGATGTAATTGATAGCAAAATTAAGATTTTCAACTAAATAGTTCAAAATGACTGCCAGTGGTTATGATTCAATACCCTAAACAATCTGTAAACTCAGCTTAAACATGCTCTAATTGACCATATGTAATTTTGGCCCTTGATTTAAATTCGCCAGATGTTTTTCTGTGGAGTCACATGTCATCTGTGATTGACAAATATGAACCATATTTCACTGTAGAGGGACTGGGTAATGTGATACATGATTGCTGGACCAAATTACGTATGCTCAATTAGAGCATATTCAAGGTGAGTTTACTGATTTTCCTTAGTATTGTTCAATGGCTACTAATCATTATTTTCATATTTTGAACAATTTATTTAGAAATGTTCATTTTGCTTATTAATTATATATATTGATTCCCTGATTGTATATTTTGTTATTTTATTTATGTATTTTACTTTTGAATTATGGTGTAATGTAAATGATGAATTGTATGACATTCACCTGACTTATATCCATTTCATCACACACCACAATGTTAATTTTGTATGGTGCGTGATAACATGAACCCTGTATATACATATACACACTAGCTGTTTGGCTGACTTAGTAAGGGTGAAAAATATAACAAAATGAAAGAAAATCACATCTGCATATATTTTTACCAGCACAGACTCACAAATTTATGCATAAAAAACAAAAAACTCTAGAAACAAAAGAACTCTAGCGCAGTAAAATTATGAATTTTGATGGTCACATTAATTTTTTTTAAGTTCATATGCGTAAATGGTATGTTGTGATTGTATAAAATTTGTTAGCTGCTGATGAAATATTTAATAATATTAAATTTAAAAGGTACTGGAAGTACCTTTTGGCCAATCCGCACCAAAATCAATAAGTCTGGTCCTTGGCGTATTACAAATATTCGTATCAAATTTTGTGATTATCAGACAAAAATTGCGACCTGTACTGTGGGAACAAGAAAAACAGAATGCATAGTATGACCATCTCTCTATCTATCTATACCTATATATATATATATACATACACAAGTCTTGAAATGCCACTTGGCGGGACTCTGCCTTGTACTGGCCTGGTAACACTGATCAATTTGTTATTAGGGAGATGGGAATTTTAGTTCATTTTGCAAATTTAGTTCATTGAGTCTGCTTTACCAAAGTGAACTAGTTCAATTAGTTCAGTAGTTCAGTAAATTTTTCAACTCGATCACTTCAATCAGCTGATTCATGATTGGCTCATATCATTTAAATCAACTGATTTATCATATGATATTATGATCGACTCGTATTCATAAATTCATGCTAGAACTATTGGTTAATTGTTTGACACACTCATCGACTGCTACTTACTTCAACTTCAATTCGATCAAAGGATCGAGTAGAGTAGATAAAAAAAAAAGAACTAATGAACTAGTTCATTTAGAAGTGAACTAAATGATCAATTAGTTCACTTCTAGGATTCGTTCAAAAGAACTAACTTGTGAACGAACTATCCATCACTAATTAGGATGGAAACAGCAAAACATTTGTGTTGAATTCTGTCCTAATAAACCGGGTGGTATGTTTATCATAATGATGAGACCAACAATGTGGCCAAAATTTACAGGATAGTAGTTTTTGGGTGCGAAAAAACGATTTAGAATATCTAGATAAGTCCCAAGTTTGAGAAAATTCGTTTAAAGAACATCTTAGTCTACCCATCAGCATTCCGCAATAAGTGATAACAGCGAAGTTCCCATGGAACAATTTTTTTTTTTAGATCTGCAATCTCCCCGTCATAATTGACAGAAAGTATCTCATATTGAATCTTGTATCTCGGTAATAGATAATCTGATAGGCTTCTTTATATAAACGCGTATAACGAATTCATGTTAAACTTTACTACTTCCTCTGCCACTCCTCTAGGTATAGTGCACTCCTGCCTATCGGACGACATTGTTCTGAGTCCCCAGTAAACCAGTCTGTAATTTTTTTTAATTTTTTAATTTTTTTGAAATTATTTTGGACAATTTCCTATTCTTTTATCGTGTAGTGGTTGGTTAGGCCAGGTAGGTTGTTTAAAGAAAAAAATGAAAACAGAAAATCAAGAAAAAAAAAGAAAAAAGGTGGTTTGAGGGGCGAAGCCTCCATTATTACATTTTAGAATTAAGTATCTATATCTACAGCCTACTGTTGTCGCGTATAAACAAAAAATTATTTACACCAAAACTTATTTGCCGCCGCCGATAGTAATTGTAGACATTCGTTTTCTGTATTGAATTACTGAATTTTTATAGTGAAATATTATTCTTTAGCGTATGGTAGTTATTGGCTACTCGTTTATGGGGTAGTTTTTTCATGTTCCTTTCTGTTCTTTCAATTTTTTTATTTTTAAATGCTGTCGCAAGTTTTTTATTCACTCCCCTTGAACATTCCATGTAAAAACGTGACGCATCTCCTTATATTGAGGCACCTTCACTTTACATCGAGGTTACCCTTGCAGCAGATTCATTAATGATAAATGCTACTTTACGTTGGCAAAATACCACGTAAAAATTGCCTTTCTTATAATGTATTATGAAAAAAAAAATTTTTTATTTATTCAGATCCTCTACCCCACACCACTCTCAAATTTTACATGTCTGAAATTTTTTGAGAACTGTAGCTGAAGTGTGAATTTTTTTATATAACTTATTTGAAAAATATCCATTTTAATTAGCAGTTCTACTCGCAATTTGTGGTGTTGATCTGAAGTAATTTGTGTGTCCCAAAGGATCAAAATGGACTGTAGAAGTAAAATCAATTTTGATGAAATTCTGCATGAGTTCTTTCTTAATTTTTAAACTTTTTTTTTTTAATTTATACGTCTCAAGAACAATTAGAATACTCGAAGTAACGAACTTGCGAATATTAAATAAATAAATATCACAACGCAGATAATTTTCGTTTTAATAAAAAAAAAAAGCAGATCAATGGTTTTTGATCTGACAGTGGCTGACATTCTTTCGAATTTATCAAAATATTCCGAAAAATTATTACTTAGAAAATACACGTGGTAACCTGTTAACAAATATTACACTATGATATTTTTTCTTAGGTTCGATTGCGTACTTCCCAATTGTTCACTAATTATTTCGCCAGAAATCAAGTTATCCGTATTAAAAAATTGAAAACAATCTGCGGAAATTTCCATATTTTCAAATTTACTGTGGAAAAAAAAAATTATGATGAGTAAATTAAGCGTCGGCCAGTGTGTCATTTAAAAATTGGAGTGAAATGATTCTAGTGATTTTCCAGTGAAAATTCGATAATCTTAGCGAATGTTGTTGGTTGATGAATACGTCATTGGAAATAACCAAAACAAGTTCTTCGTGTTTAATCGGGTAGGGGAAAATATGTTCCTTGATGGTTAATGTCCTGAATATTTTTTTTAATTTATGTAATTTAGTTCGATGAGTATTGTTGTTAGAAAAACTCGATTTTGTTCCAACTTGACGATTTTATTCACCGTTGATTTTCATTTATTTGTTACACTATTTCCGTGTAAAGTATGAAGAGTGATGTATTATGTAAATGACTGGATGAAAATTTTTTAATTGTTGTGATAAATCGGAGTGTGTAATAGTTATTCGAAAACTTATTGGATATTCGAATAGGTGAGTTAGGTGGTAAAATATAGTTTGAAATTAAGAATAATATTAGCGTGGAATGACGAATGAATCCATTTTCACCTACATTTATTTACTTCCTTCCGAATTATCGTATTTAAAAGGAAAACTTCGCAACGTATTTTATGAAGTTCATAGCCTCAAAATTTCATTTTCATTATTTTCAAGTGCGAGTTATATTTTTACAGTGTTCCCATTCCATATTGATTTGTTACCTATATTATTTTGATTCTCAATTACTTAACGATTCTGTGTACTAGAATTAAGCACGTTTTTAATATTCATTAAATTATTATCGCCACTTTCTTCTTTGTAAATGATGAATTTTTTTTCTTTTATCTTTCAGTACCTGTATAAAGTATCAACATGGCTACGATGGTGTACTCGATAATTGATCAGTACCATGAGTTAATGCATAATAAAAGCGGTAAGATTTTTTTTTGTTGCTTCAACATAGGCTAGTATTTGATAGATTCAAATTTTATTGTCGTTGTCAAAACTAAAGTAAATCATTCTGCGAATATCATATAAGACTTTTATTTTAATCGAAGTACTCATTCTTCACTTCTTAAATATTTTATCCATCAATATTGAAAAGAAAAAGTATTCAATGTTCAATAATATACATGGACGAAACAGGGGAGAAAAAAGTTGCTTTTTCTTTCTAAACGTCACCTCCTTTTCGAAAAAACAGATAATTATTTTAATTTCGGTTTCAATTCGATAAATGAACAATTTAATTGAAAAAATAAATTAATAAATGAGAAACCAATTTTCCTAGTTTTTTATTCGCAGAACTTCTCTATTTTTTTCAAAAAATATGTTTTTTCCCCTTATCGTCTTCATGTTTTCAGTATAAAAAAAAAACAAATTACGGTTTATCCTGAATGAGAGAAATATGTCACACTATACCACGAATTGGCTTTCAAGAAAAATTTTACTTCAGAATTCGTGAGAAATACACATATTATTCGTATCAAATTTTCTAAATCTCAAAAATATTAATTGTGGAAGGTTCTCTTCCATTTCACTTGAAATCCTATACCAGTGCATTGCAGTTAATGAAATTTTTTCCGATAATGACCAAAATTTGTCCCAAAAATTTTTATCCCAGAATGTTTATGAGAAAACAAAATTATTCTGGGAGTAAACAGTTAAATTTTTGAACATGAAGGAAATGAGGGATCCAGAGTATTTGACTATGCTCCTATTTTTCAACTCAAATCAGTTTTATTTCTATTAGAGTTTTAAAAAATTTGATAAATTAGAGATTTTTTCATCTAGCTTTTTCATCCCAGAATGTTTTTGACTTTATCACATGAAAAAAATCATCAAGGTACTATCAGTTTTGATTTTAAAAACAAGAAAAAAACTATTTTTTTATAACAATAAATTTTTGTGTTTAAATAATTCTAAGATAAAAAATTCCAGCAGGTTTCCTTGTGTATTATCCAGATAAATTTTAAAAGATTTTTGAGTACCTTTAATAAGAAAATGTAAAAATTTGAAAATATTTAACAATTTATGATTTACAGGTTAGTTCAATTTCCTATTTGGTTTTTAGAGGATATTTAATTTCTGAATTGGTTTTGTATGAGTAACAGGTAATTCCACACCTTCACTTGAGTTTTTACTTTTTCTTGTGGGAAGTATAAAAAGTGATTGAAGGGTTAATAGGAAAAAAACAAGTACCTAGATATTATTTTCTTCTTCACTGATTTTCAAAGAAAATTCCCGCTGGTGCCGTGCGTCGATTCCTTGCATTATTTTTGAAATTGGGTTTGATAAATGTGGATGGGGAAAAGAAATAATGGAAAAAATACCAGCAAAGGAAGATAAAATAGTGAATTTTTCTATCAAAGTTCGTCAGTTTTTCACCCTTAACTCAAATGAGAGGATAATTTTTTTTACGGAAAACCAAACTGAAAAACATACCTGAAAGCACAAATTGAGATATGAACAAGAAATTATAATGATTAGAACTCGGAAAAAGTCGGAAAGAAAGCAAAAAATAATTCAAAAACCGGAATTTTTTTATTGTTTTTTTTTATTTATTTTTTTTTTTCTTCAAATTATCATGACAAAATATTCGAAAAATACGGTTCAAAAGTGTGCAGAATATAAGAAACAAATGTGCTCTTTCAATCAGTTCCTATAATTTTTTTTCTATCTGTCATGATTTTTCTGTAATTTAACATATATGAAATTCATACAGTGTCAGTATGCTGTTGATGTAAAATTTTGGTTAGATGTCTTTGCAGAATAACCAGGTGCAAGAGATGCGGTATGAAAACCCAAGTATGATTTTGTTATAAATAGCTCGAATATAGAATGAGTAGTTGTAATGCAGATGAAATATTTCTAGGATAGCTGTCAAAAAGATGAAAAAAACCCACAAATTTCATAAAATATTCATGAATTATACAAAAACTTTTAGAATTTCATGTAAATTATATTGATTTCAGATCATTCAAATCTTTTTGATAAACGTTTATTTTGACACCCACGCCTGTTTACGTTAAATCAACGCCAGAAATTCTGTTAATTTGCATACATTTACGATATCGTCAATTAAATGGAAAAATTAAGAGAAATTATCCAGATTTTTTAATTTTTTTGTCTTTCCTCCAGAAAATAATTCATGTATCCTTGACAATATTCTTGGAATATGATCCTTGGAACATTATTAGTTGGAAATGAAAACAATGAATTACTCACTCACTCCCAAAGTTTGGTTTCATAGATATGCGCTGACGGGCCTCTTGATTCGGTTTATTTCTGCTGTGGCTGTCAAATACCTAAAAGTGGAAAATTTTCCAATTTTCCGCTGACAGTTTCATTGTACTTTGACCGTAGAACTAAAACAATATACTCTAAGATCATTAAATTTGCAAATGACCACAGTTGTAATTTCAGAATAGGAGTGGTTATTCGAAAAATACAACTGTCAGAACAACGTACATTGCTCTGCTTTCCATTCAAACATTCGGATAAATAACGAATGAAAACGTATCCTTTTACTCCAGTTTATACCTATTGCCCAGGCATCCTGTAACACTACAGATGTCAGGTAGATACTCCCGAGTTTTAGTGTTTCATATTTTAGGGATCACCAAGCATAATGTATTATTTGAAGAAAGAAAAAAAAAAGAAAAAAGTTGATTTCGGATTTATATGGATGTTTATGAATTTCTCTATTATATGTATTGTCATCTCATTCTTCGCATTGGTATCGACAGATTAAAATATGGTCCGCAAATTTAATGTAGACTAGCACATTGATTATAATTTTTCTAAATTTGTGCTTTTTTTCTTCCATCATGAACTTTCATTATGAAATGTTCGTCTGTGAAATTCGAAAAAACTTTCTTTTTTCACTTAATTTTATAACTGGACTTATGATTTTTTATCCTTCAGTCATTATTATTCGATGGTGGAAAAATACATACTAGAAATGAACTCTCTCTGTTCTGCTCCTGCTGGAGGTCATCAATGTTTTTTGCAGAGAGTGTCTCAACGTAAACCTGTTGCATGATGGAAATTTACCGAAAAGTTTGTAGGAAATATTCTTAATCTGCCCTAGTCAGTTTTGCTTTTGTTTTTGCATTATTTTATCATTGAATGAAATCTTTCTCTTTTTCTTTTGAAAAATTCCCTATAGGCTTTAAGTAACCACTATTTCCCATTCTTTCTTTAAATGCGGATCCATTGTTCATACAGGACCTTCGTCAGCTTCTAATTTTCGTATATTCATCAGCATTTGCTCTTTTAAGAAATTTCATCGTTATTTTTTTATTTTTCTACGAAATTATTTCCGGGACCAGCGCTCGGGTTTCCAGAAACGCCCAAGGCTTAACGTGGAATTTTTTTATTCACGTCTTATTTATAGATAATAAGTTCTTATACGTTGTTATTTGGTTGAAAATCTTTAAAATTATCTAGTTTATTCGTCGTATAATATTCTTATTTGATTCAGCGTAATAATTCCGGTACGTTTAACGGTGTTTTTATTTTAATTTTTATTGATTCGTAAAATTTCTGTTAAAATGTTGGGTATTTCTTGCCCACCAGTATGATTTTTTTCGTCTGTTAATGGAATTGTCTTTAAGCATAAGCGTATTTTCTGGGGGGAAAATCTCTTCCATCATGTACGTATTCATATTTTTTTTCTTTTGGACATAGAATTTTTTTTTTTTTGAGTAATTTAGTAGTTACGTTTGTTGGTGAATTCATTCCTTTGCGTGCGATTATTAATTTAATGATTATTAAATAAGTTTGGTTTATAAATGAATTTTCAAAAAATAGGCGTTTATAATATAGGTGCCGTGGTATTTGAAAAAAAATACGAAAAAATTTACGTCTCTGATGGAATTTGATCAGAGTACTAAGTATAAAAGAACGCGTCACTACTATGACTTTGTAAGGATCGTTAAAGATAATGACGAAACTTATGTTGAAAAAAAAAATAAATAAGCACGTTGGAAAAATCAAACTCGATTTTAGCGCCCCCAAATGTTAGTGCAAGAAGTACGTCACATTTTGTTGCGTCAGTAAATGCAATAGAAGTGTTTTAACATTTTACTCTGGGTCATTATTTCTAAACATTGCTGCATATCATCTGATAACTTTTCATCCAATTTGTTTCCATGGATATTTGAAAATGCGATAGTTTGAAGAATATTGTAACAATTTTTTCACATCAGACACATATACACGAGTATTCTAGAATATTTTTTGAACAATACGTAGCGTCAAGCTCTACTTGAGTCACTCTTAAGTACGCACGATATTTCAATAAAATTATAAGTTCAAACAACAGTTAAAACTGCGCCATCTTTTAAAAATTCTAAAATAATTGAAACTTGTTATCAAACTTGCATATAATTGGTTGAAAATAAATTATTAGGTTTGGCAGTGTCAAGGTGGTCTCTTTACAGAATCATACTCAAGTTTGATTGTGAATATTGGAGATTGAGAAATGCTATCTTCTTTTGTTGGTTTTCGGAGAAAATCTGCATAAGAAAATTGATCTGGTATTGACACCTAGGTTCGGTGTTGGTTTGTTTTTTATTTTATGACCTCAGAAAACTTGAAACTTTCGGCACTATTAACTGAAATTTATATATACCTTTATGTATATATGCAAACAAAAAATAACAGGTTAAGTGATGAACTTTTTTTATTGTCTATATTATTCATTCAGCTATGTCAGAATGGGAGTATATCTTGCTCCTTTTTCTCCTAACGTAGATATTTTTTCATTGACAATTTATTTTTTTATTTTTTGGTGGCCTTATTATCTATTCACTTGAAAAAAAAAAAAAAATCAAACAATTTTGGGAAAGTATTAAGTATTTAAAAAATTATTTTATTTTAATTTGACAAATTAATGTTATATTATATTGACTATTTTTTTAGGTTTTTTATCTGTAATTAATTTAAAAGATTAATACTTTCTTCAAGTTACCTGAAATTTTTTTTCAATTCATTCAATAAATTTGCATACAGAATTTGTGTGTTAGGTAATGGACATCATGTAACATAAATGTTTTACAGCCTTCAACTCCATAACTATGGTGCTTATGAAATACATGTAGATGACCTATATTTTATAGAAAATTTTCCAGCCATAAAATTATGAAGAAAACTTTGAAGTATGATGTAAAACATCTTCAAGGGCTGAGAGGGGAGTATCAACTTGAAAGTTGATTAATATTCGATTTCATATAGTTAGATCACTATAATACAATAAACATCCAAGGAGCAAAATATTATCTTCATTTTTTCCTGAGAAAAAAGGGGTGAATATGTGGCAGACCAAAAAGTTTGCCACATTGCAAAAAATATGTCTCATTACTAATTTTTAAATAATGCGGTAAATGTTGCAATTGTTATTGGATAGTCTTGAAACTTGGTACACTTATTTGGATCTTGACAAGAAGAAACCCTTTTGTCTTTTGTCAGATTGGCCAGATGCTGCATCTGTCACATCTTATTACGTTGCATTTTTGGAGCTTTAGTGGTTATAAAATGTATAATTTTGAAGCAATAGGCACGAAATTTGGTAAAAATTTAATATATTATATTCTAATATATTGCATAATTTGGTTTCAATTGGCTTGATGGTTCATGCGTAGAAGTGATTTGAAAAATATTTTTAACTATAGCTAGAAAAAGTAAATAATTCTAGATGAAATAAAAAAGTGTGTGGAAAGCAGGCCTGCTGTTACTTTATTTGATAAGAAATCATTTAATCACAATACAATTCATTATGAATTTCCGGGACACTTCATTAAATGTAATTTTTACCCAGTATTTTAACAAATACTTCGGATATTTTCATTTTTCAGTTGTATTTATTTATTTACTAGGAGTACCTACCATATTTGCAAATATTCACATCATTAGATTATTTTTTGTTAAAAAGAATATTTTACAAAGGTACAGAAATATTTTGTAATTAATATAACTTATTAATATGAGAAATTTAGAATTTTTTTTAAATGATTAAATTGAATGATTTCAGACAGAAAAGGGTATAAGAATTTTGAGAACTAAATATAAATAGCAGCAATGTTTTACAGAATTTCACAAGATAGCTGATCTCATTTATATTTGTTGTTAATAATACATATTTAATTTTAATATAAAAAAGTTTTAATGCATCAGTAGGGGAGCCAAGTTTCTTGGTGTATTGGTGTATAAACATTTTTAACAAATGTATGTTAGGAAATAGTCAGAATTTAGCTCCTAATATATTGTTAGGAGATTTGAAGTCTTTACTATCAACATAGGTAAAAGCTTATATGAACAGATCGAAATTGACTTCCTCAGCTACAAAGTCTCAACCGAAGGCATTTCCCCATTGAAGACCAAAGTAGAGCCAATATTGAACTTCCCGAAGCCCTCAAATGTCGCTGAACTGAGGCGTTTCTTGGGGATGGTGAACTTCTATAGACGTTGCATGAAGAATGCAGCAGCCGAACAAAGTAAGCTGTTTGCACTAATTAAGACAAGTAAAAAGAAAGATAAAACTCCACTCGAATAGAATGAAGAAGCCGAACAGGCCTTTGAGAAAATCAAAGATACACTGGCAAATGCAACTCTATTGGCTCATCCAGACAAAAGTCTGCTGTTATGCGTGAGTACCGATGCATCTGATTTTGCTATTGGTGCAACCCTGTACCAACTTGACAAAGACAACAAAAAGTTACCACTAGCTTTCTTCTCGAGGAAGCTCTCAAAAACAGAAAAGAACTATAGCACATATGATAGCGAATTGCTCGGAATTTTTGCTGCGTTGAAGCATTTCAGGCACCAATTAGAGGGTAGATGTTTTTCTGTGTATACTGACCATAAACCCCTAACATATGCCTTCACACAAAAAGCAGAACCGGCATTGCCGAGAAGAGCACGACAATTAGACTACATTGGTCAATTGACTACCAACATTCAGTATATAAGTGGAGAACTTAACACTCCAGCTGATGCCTTGAGTAGAATCGAACCTTTCTCGGCTCCTGTCCAATTACCTTATGCTGAAATAGCTAAAGCACAGCTTAAGGATGCAGAATTGCAAGAGTTGATATCGAACGATGATACTACTCTCTAATTGAGACAGCAAAAAATTCCCGGTACTGATGTTTTATTAACATATGACGTCAGTACAGGTAAGAATAGGCCATTTCTACTGGTAGAATATCGCAGGTTGACTTTCAACAGTGTACATAATCTGTCACATGCTGGGCCAAAATGTGGTGCTAATTTAATTTCGGCAAGGTTTGTATGGCCACGAATGAAGTCTGACTGCAACAAATGGGCTCGCAGTTGCCTGAACTGTGAGGAATCCAAAGTAGGAAGACACACTTGCTCGCCCCTCAAATCCTTCAAACAAACAGAGCGTTTAAAACTGTACACATGGACTTGGTAGGCCCATTACCACCATCTCAATGACACAGATACCTGTCAACGATAATAAACAGGGCAACACGATGGCCAGAAGCAATCCCTCTACACGAAATGACAGCTCCCACAGTAGCTGCAAGGTTATACGATACCTGGATTGCAAGGTATGGGGTACCAGAAGTCATAATTACCGACCAAGGTCGCCAATTCGAGAGCTCACTCTTTAAAGAGCTGTTTAATAAGCTTGGTGTTCAACACAGTCATACCACAGCTTACCATCCTCGAGCCAATGGCAAAATAGAGAGATGGCATAGAGCTCTCAAAGCCTCTATCATGTCACATGATACAAAGAGATGGGTAGACGTACTTCCTACCATCCTCTTAGGCCTTCTATCTGCCCTACAAATGGATACAGGTCACTCTGCAGCGCAATTAGTGTTTGGCAGAGCTACGCCTTCCAGGGGACTTCTTCACAAAATCAAAGGGAGTTAGCCCCAAAATCATGATACAAAATATAAGAAATGATGCCAACAATTTTTTAGAACAGGCAGCTCCCTATGGTCAGCCCAAGATTTACATCTCGAAACACTTGGCCAATACCTCACATGTATTTGTTAGAGACAAAAAAATGAGATCTGCGCTGGAGAAACCATACGCTGGTCCTTACATAGTAGTATCACGAGATGAAAAAAACTTTGTGATACTCATTGCAGGCGAACCTCGAACAATTTCAATCGATAGATTGAAGCCTGCATACATGGTAACTGACGATAAAAGAATAAAAAAGTTACAGAGGGAGAACATAGAAAATATACAGACGGTTTCACCAACAAACACAGAAGAATCCATCAAAAAATGTGAAATAATGAATTCACAATTAGAGAAAACACCAAAAACAAAAAATTCTGTGAAGTTTCCGACGATGTTATTACCAAAACATTCGATCCCGAGGCCCCCATATGCCCACAAAAAAGAGGCAGGCCCCTAGGCAGTAAAAAATGCAAAAATTCCCACCCTTCTCGAATGTCTGAGAGGTTAATGCAAAGAAAATAAAATTTACTCCCAAAAAGTAATATCCGCTACGTAAGTTGAAACCAGCTAAAAAATATGCGACGAAAATCGGAATTCTGTGAGACAAAAGAAACTCCGGAGATAAGCAAACGAGGAATGCCGACAAAAAGAAAACGACAGGAATAAACAAATCCACATGTGATACGGAAATAAACATCGCAACGTGCGTTTACTATTAAATACAAAGATAATCTCAACGTCGTGACGTAACAAACGGAGATTCCTTTGTAATAAAATTTGAATAAAATATTCTATGAGTTTATTTCAGGCATAACTTTGCTTAAACCGATCAGACTTGCATACGGCCGAGAATTTTAAGCGCTATCCCCTCAACATGCTGTTAAGAAGATGTGAAAATAATGAAACGGAACTGTAATGGTAAATCGAAAACAGCTTCAGAACTGTCTTAGCTCTCAGACGTGTTTTCTGAACGATATTTTTGGTTCCCTGTTTTCCTTTACATCTATTCCAATGTCGCTACCAACCCGAATCTTCCTCAACACGACCAAGAACCCAAAAGTTCCGGAAGTTGCCAAGAATACTGGGCAAATTCCGGAACAGAAGTTGGAACTTGATCAAATTGAGGAGGAACTCCTGATGGACATGGCACTAGCTGTGGAGAATTTTCTCGTGGAGATGACAACTCCGCTTCCACCCATCATCTCTCCTCCCCAGACTCCACCAGAACCAACTCCGACGATAGAACCCTCGATGCCGGAGCCGAAGTCAACGGAGACCAGGGAACTGATGAGGTTCCTGTTTACGGCGGAGAGGGCAGCCAACAAAAATGCGAAGATGGCTGCCTGGGTAGCGGGGAATTCAAACTCCCCGATGCTTAGGCAACCTCAGTTTAGACTTCTGCTGCCCCCTCACTCCCGTCATCACCCCTACGCCTACACCAAAAACCGACCACCAAGGCATAGGGGAGAGGACAGCAGGGAAAACTACTTGGCCCGAGCACAGGCTCGTAAGGAATCTTACGAGTGTGTTGGGGCTGCAGTAGGCAGCGCCCTGACGAAGTGAGAGGCCGATCAAAAACGGCGTTAAACCCGCACGTCCCCCCAGGCCTTGCACATTTCGATCATTTTTGCGTCGCAAAAACTGGGGGGGAGTAGCTGTGGGGACTCTCCCATATGAGGTATAGGGGCTCGGACTCCTCAACAACAGTTGCCACCCCAAAGGGCAGGCAAACAATCGTCCTTGTGACGTTAAACACACAAAATACATTCGATCGTAATTACCTGCATGTACTTGCAGGTAATGTACGAGTACTGAATCGTGACACAATAAGATGATGTCACGATTCGTACACGAACCGGCCAGCCATCTCTTATCTCAATAAGGGATGATGCGACCTGGCCGTTCTCACCAACGTACGTATTATCTTACGTACGTGTGTTTGTGTGCGTGCAAATAAGTCATATATAAACCACCCGAATTGGCTCTAAAATCCCCAGTGTTTGCCTTGGTTTTGGCTTACCCGTACTTATGTACGAAGTGGTTGAACACGCTTAAATTCTGTTGAATTTCCTTCTGGTGAGAATATCTCTCACGACAAGGTATTCCACAATAATTATTATTATTATTATTATTATTATTTTTATATTAACCTGAAAAGCCTACCTATTATATTTTTTAGAATTATTTTGTTTATTTTTTTTTTTTAGAAATTATTTTTAACTATTCATCACTAGGTACGTTCTTGAGCACCCACACGTGGTTAAACTTTCGATCAATAACGCTTCTTTTCCCGTTTTCGGTACTATTCGTAATAAACCATGAAGGCGTTTTTTGAGGTATTCTTGAATTCGTATTTAGTAACGCGCGTTCATTCGCACGATATATCATCAATCTCGTATCTGAAAAGCTCACTTTTTTCATACCGAACCAAAGAAATGAAAAAGAAAAAACACGGACGTTAACTCTTCAAATTCAAGCCCAAGCAAATTAATTGAATTAATTTGAATTCTTTTTTGTATCTAGAAGTTTTTAACACGAAAGCATAAAAATAGCAGCGTATTCAAACCATTCCCATTCATGTCAAATTATATGGGTGCCCAAATACAATGAAGTGTTCTGAAAAAATTGACTTTTTTTTCTCATACATCAGAACGTTATTCGCTGTGACTAGCTAATGAAAAAAAATTATATTTTTATTTGAATTGATGAAATCGAAAAACACCCATTATTTTTCTTTTAACTATAATTTACTTGAAAATGGAGTATTAAAATTGATTACATCTATTCTTTAAATCTGAATCTGTGAAATTTCAACTAATTCAATCAATAAAATATAACCTACAATCAGTGTTTTATTTATTATTTCGTGTCACTGAGAAAAACAATCAGTAAAAAAACTTACTAATACCTACTTCTTTTCATTTAATCTGAGGATGCACGAAAACCCTGAGGAGATGGAAATAATTGACCTGTATGAGTTATAAGGGAGTTAGAAAATAGTTATTTGTGATACGAGTATTTAAAGTAGGTGATTTTGATTCAAGTGTGATTTTTGCAGCACAAGCCAAAGGCGAGTGATGCAAATCAGACGAGTATCAATCACCTGCTATATACACATGTATCACACACTATATTTTGCAACAACTCCTCCCCTTAAAATTCAAACAAAAATGTGATAAGTAAATATTTTTGTTATTGGGAAACATATAAGCGCAAACTATTGTCCTAGTTTTAGCGCCAGACTTTGTGGCATAGTAGTTAAGATGCTATCTCTCCGATAGTGAGGTCAGAGGTTTGAATCTCCGCAGCAAAGGAAACTTTTATGAAAAAAATAAATAAATAAATAAATATAAAATCAAAGCAAATGACAACGTAGACTATGTGCAGTAAGTAGGACCAGTGTATAAAATGATGCATGTGGCCAAGACCATACATAAGGTAAAGACCGATGAATAAAGTAAATATTTTATACATTGGTCTTAAATGGTCATAAAATATCCTGCTTTATACATCATGAAGGTGTGTACAAAAACTAAGTTTATGAACAGGTGTTGCAAAATAATGATTTGTGATACAAGTGCTTACAATGGGTGGTTTATGGTTTTGATACAAATGTGATTCTTGAAGCCCCAGGGCAAAGGTGAGCGATGCAAATCACCGGAGTAGCAATAACATACTTTGCCCGTTGGTCACATACTATTGTTTGCTACAACCCCCCTCAAAAAAAAAAAAAAAAAAAAAAAAAAAAAAAAAAAAAATTTAACCAAGAATAAAAATTTTTGAAAATGTCCTTCTTAATAACTTAAAAATTAAAAATGATTAAAGATTAATAAATACTTTGTTGGAATGCAGATTCAAATCAATTATCTACTTTTTCCAATGGTACCATACCAAAACTAACTTTTTAGCTTAAATAAATGCTGAAGAATTATTGATTGAAAAAAAATGGGTGTGTAGATTCCAAAAAAACAAATTTTTCACTAGTTTATGTTTTTTTCATTCTAATATCTGAAACTTATTTATTTTTCTATTTTAATTATAGAAGAAAATATTCGGCCATATAAAAATATTTCCATTTTTGTTGAAAAAATATCCCTGTAAATTATTTACTCTTATTCTTCCTCCACAATCCTAAAACGTTTCATACGTTTTATAATGGGATATTTGGTAACCTCAATACAGTGGTTCCTCGAATATACTCGAATATATACATATCCCTTCAATCAGCAAATCCATACCTCGCACGCACTAATAACAGTGTAAAAACATATCCCTGAAGGGGTATATAAACTCATGTTTCAAATAGAATAATTGTACTGTTAAAAATTATGTTAAACCATAATGTACTGTAACCTAATGATTGAAACTGTCTAATACTATTCTCTAAACATTGAATGTTATTTATGTACTGTTGTATGTACAAATTATCATTTTATTATATTGTGAATTAACTCTTTGTATTTGAAATATTTTATTTGAAGTCCGATTCCTGAAAGTTAAGGTCCACCTTACGAGTGTGGATGATAAATTATATAACTAATTAATATTCAGAAATATTAATATTCATTCGTGGTGCAACACATGAAGAGTAATCTACCAGGCACAAAGGTATTACTTTATGCTGTTATAATATCTTCATACTACTAAGAATGATTAAAAAATTACATGAAAAGCCAATTTGAGCAAATTTTCTCTTCTTTCCAAAAATGCCAACCTCTACTCTCTAGCTTAAATATTGGCTCAGGAACCATTGAGTGAATGAGGATAAATTTCTAAATTCCAAGAACCTTCCAATTTTATATTAAATAGTTGGCGTTTTTCATTTGCCTATTTTTAAACAGCTAAAGATAATTAAAAAATTAAATAAAAATTTTGTAAATTTTATTGTTCCATCCCGTTTTTGCAGACGATTCAGTTCGTCTACAAAAACGTGTCGAACAAATTATAGACAACTATTATTCCTAATTATCGGAATAATAGCTGTCTATATTTTACCTAGCTTCCCACAGACGAACACCACCATATATGCTGACAATGAAGTGTCATCATATTTGGCGGATGTTCCATGTCACGCCACCTTTTTGGTCGGCCATTTTTTGATTGGAACAAAGAAAACGAAATTGATGTCATATCTTCATTTCGAAGACATGGTCATTCCTGAACTAGCAGTCGAATAGAATGTTAAGGTCCATACTCGATGTTATGGACATCAGGTCTCACTATTATTAAGTATCAGTATTAAGTTAAAGTTTAAATGTGTTTTCTAATAACTTGAGGTTCGAATTTAATAAAAGATAAATATTTGTATTTTATCTTATTTGTTGAAGTAATTTAAAAGTATTGAATTACTCTCGCAACAAATTGGTGCCCAAACAAAAAAACCTTCGTAAGTAAAATTTAAAAATAATTATTCTGTTCAAATAAAAAATTTCATTTTTTCGTAAAGTAAAAACATTTTTCACTCGTGTGAAAAATATTTTAAACCGCTCGCAAATAATTAATTTAATTTTGCTGGAGCAAATATTTTCGTGTAATTATTAAATAAATCGTGGCTAAAATAATTCAAATATTAAAAACAAAATTAAACAAACGTCTACGAAATCAAATCTTTATTGCAGAGGACTGCAAACATTTAATTAAGACAAATAAAAATAAAACATTTAAAAATAAATTAATAACAAAAAACAGATCTAAAAATAAACTTAGAAATAAAACGAAGATCCAGATCCGGTTCCTGAAATTCAAAAAGAAAAGAATCAGCCCAACCGGTATCCTAAACCACAACACAGAGAACGAGAAGTCACTCACCAACAGCGTCGATCCGAACAAAACTAACGATAAACTACAGAAGACTCTACAGCACACCATTCGCCGTCCATCTGTAAGCAAATTATAAATTTATCTTCCGTTACATTAGAAAAATTTGAAACTGTTATAGATATCGTAAATAATACTGTAAAATGTAAAATCTCCCAACCCTTGCGAATGTCTGAAAAAAGTGAAAGTACGAGTGCATCTCTCCCGGATATTTTAGAGTCAAAATCCGAAGACAATATTTTAGAAATTGAAAATCACCCTAAAAATTTGTATGAGAATTTGTCTGAAGAAGAAAATTACCCACTCCTGGGTAATCATTGGGGAAGTCGAGTATCTACCACCTTTATCTATCGTGTGCTAAAAGCGGCAAAAGTAAAGAGAATAGAAGGGAGAACACGAATCGAATTACAGAAAAAACTATATAAAGGTAGATATTCTAAACACTGGTTGTTAAATATTTTATACTCAAACCCCAACACCGAGAAATTCGAAAGAACAAGTAATTTTGATAGATTAATCGAAGAAAACAAAAGTTATCGTAGAGTAACAAGAAGTATAAAAAATAAAGACCCTAACGAAACAGAAGAAATCTTCTACGATACAGAAGAAGAAGACTTAGAAAGTAAAGGAAAAAAGTTAGAAACAGAGAAGAGAAAAAAGGAAGAAACAGAAAGAAGACTAGCGAGACGAAGTCTCAGCTCCAGTTTCAAAAAACTCCTGTCTAAAGTATAACACCACATATCACCTAAGAAATTGATTTCGGTTACATCCAATTTCTCTCTCCCAAATGACGAAGAAGAAATCTTCCTTGGAGAGGAATTCATTTTGAACCAAACTTTTGTCGACAGACCCTCACAGTCTAGTGCTGATTTGTCGCCACTAGTCCCTCAAGGACAGGGAAAGTCCTCACAGACCGAAATCCAACATTCAATCCAAATTCACGTAAAAAGCCCAGAAAATTTAGAAAAACCAATGAATCAAAATCAAAATTCAACTGCTGAAAATATTTTCGATCCTATTAATTTATTACCCCCAGAGATATGTGTAGAAATTATTGATCAAAAAGAACCCGTGTACATCAACATTGTAAACTTTGAAAATAAAACCAACCCATTTCTAAAATCAGAAAATAAAAATATGACCCCGGAAGACATCGCTGAAAATAATGCACGCTTGCTTTTGCAACAACAACAAGCAAGATTCGCAGCAGCAAATGACGCTTACACACAACACAACCTAGCGATGAACAATTTTTGGAAAAGGTCAGAAAGATGGACTCGGAGCCATTTTTCAAATGGCCCCGATGAGGAATCCTTAAATTCCTTTTTGAATACGAAACTCAGGCGAAAACATTCGAAGCAACTGAGTATGAAATGATACGAAACCTAAATATAGCCCTTCGTAGTACAGCTCTCGAACTGTTCGCAGCAGAGACTGAGATAACCCCAGAAACCTCATGGTTAGAAGTAAAACGAATCTTAACACGTATCTTTAAAAAAGATAAAGATACGGTAAAAAAATGTATCAAATCATTGAAATTTAACGATACATATTTCAGTACAAATGTACCAAAATTCTTCCGACTCTATAAACAACTAGATTCAACAATTAGCGAGAAGAAGATTTGTGACCTCTTACTCCCAAGGCTAACAGGAGAAATGAGGAAATTCATTGCGTCTAAAAATCTCTAAACACAAAGTGAAATTTCAAAAACATTTACGGATTGGAAAGAATGTAAAGAAAAAGCATTAGACTTGACCGATGTCCAAAAAATGGAAGAGATGCTAAATAAAGCAACAGAAATGATCGCCAAGTTAACAAAACAGATGGAAGAGATGATGAAGGGTAAAGCTCCCGAGAAAAAAGAGCCTGTGAAACCCATAACTCCGCCTATTTCTCCTACTGACCACGTTATTGTGGCATTAGTAGAGGCAGGATGTAAACCCCCAAATGCCAATAAACATAACCAAAACCAAAACAGAACCAGACGATGGAAAATGAAAATGCTGAATCTAGACCTTGTAGAGAAAGAAATTTAAATAACAATAATAACACTAGCGAATCAAACGAAAGTAACCCAAGAAGAAGACAGTCTAGAGAAAGAGAACCTAATCGACCACAAAATAACCAAAATTCCTATAGACCCCTAATAAGAGAATCCTATCGTCAACAAAATAACGATAGATATCCTCCGAGGGAAATAAATTGCTTTAATTGTGGAAGAAGGTGACATCTCTCAAGAGATTGTCGACTAAGTAATTGTGTTACGCCTCAATTCCCACGAAGGAATTTCAGACCCCCACGATTTAATAATAATAAATTCGCATCAAACTTTAATCAATTGTTCAATATCTATGGACCACCGCAACAGAATGGTTATGCACAGGCATATAGTGCCCCAGTTTTAAATCCACAACCATGGGCCAATGCGACAAACTATGCATTACCCTTTTATAACTTGCGAACTCCGGATGTAGTTCCAAGTCTCCAACAACAAAATTTCACGCAACAGCCAAAAAACTTGCAGTAGAGCCCATTTGCTCTACACCATATTATGGCAATGACTTTCGGGCTTGTAATGGCAATGTCCATCATCCGGACTGCGCTGCTCTCTTAGTATTAGATTCACATGTGCCACATAATCGGAAAATTCATATCCGTAGTGCATCAATGAAATTAGTCAGGGCGAGACGTAAACTAATCGTCCCCTGCAACATTGTGAGCCGTGAGGAGTATGAAACACAGGGAACAGTTGACAGCAGCTCTGAAGTGACGCTTGTACAATACAACCTTGTAAAGGATAATGTGATCAGACCTGCAAGAGTGTGTAAGGTAGCCGCCAACAATAGTGCTATAATCGTTAAAGGAGTTGTAGAAATCACCATAAAAATGGGTGACCTCCTCCTCAATGTGGAAGCATACGTAACCTCTGAGGTGACCACACCTTTACTACTCGGATACGACTTTTTAGATCGACATAATGCCGACATATTATTTAGTAAGAATTTATTTAAAATAGGACCGCCAAGGAAGCGTGAAACATTTAGTATAACTAAGTTTAAGGAAGAAAATTGCGAAGGATTCATTAGAGCAGACAAAGATTTCTGCTTAGAAGTAAATAATGAATATTGTGTAAACCTGGATCCAGAAATGGGAAAAGCAGATCCAGATGAGTGGTTTTTAACAAGTTACAGTTTAGAAGGCAAATATATTGTCGATGATTTAGGATGGCCAGCCTTAAGATTCCACAGTCCACACTTCGTCACCCAGATCACGCAAGGGACAGTTTTAAGACACTATAGGCTTCGACAGCCAACTATGTGGGACCGTCAGACCAATTCCGTCCACTGTGGCCAACCCAGCATCCAACGCAATACGTCGGGGGATACTGCGGGTAACCAAGGTGAGGAGATTAATATGCTAAAACTTGTTCGCATAACCCCATCTGATGACAACGTTATCCACGACAATGAAGGAACACAAGTGAAAATTAATAAGAATTTAACAAAGGAATAAAAACAGGCAGTAGTAAGCGTTTTAAAAAAATATATCCATATATTTACGGAAGAACCTGCCAAGGTAAAACCTACAAAACTAAAACCAGCACATGTCTACTTGAAAACAGACGAGCCGGTACAACATAGAAATTACCATATGGGTATTTTTGAAAAAAGAAAAATTAGAAAGAAAATTAAGGAATTGAAGAATGTGGTATTATTAAGAGAGCAAGCTCTAGATATGAGAGCCCAGTATTTGTTAAGAAGAAATCAAACGGAGTTTATAGATTATTAGTAGATTATAGAGGTGTAAATGAAATAGTAAAAAAAGATACGAGCAGAGTACCTCGTCTCCCTGAAATTTGGGATGCGTTACGAGATAAGAAATACTTTGTAACAATTGATCTCAATCAAGGATATTACCAAATTCCCCTTGATGAAGAATCAAAAGCGGTAACAGGAATAAATGTTGGAGGAGTAAGTTACGTATTTAACTCCATCCCTATGGGATTAAGTGCGAGCTCCAGCATTTTTCAAAAAACCATGACCGATTTATTTAATCATATCCTAGAAGACAAAGTTCTAGTCTATCTAGATGATATTTGTGTTTTTGGCGAAACATTTGAAGAAACACTAGAAAATTTGGAAGAAGTCCTAAAAGTACTAGTTGAAGCAGGTTTACTAATTAAAACCAGTAAAAGTAGCTTCTTCAATGAAAGTATCGAGTACTTAGGACATAAAATTTCATACAATAAATTAGAACCATTAGATAAAAACATTAAACCAATTCGTGAAGCTCAACCACCTAAAACATTACGTCAACTACAAAGAATTATTGGTTTAGCAAATTATTATCGAAAAATGATAAAAAAATTTTCGCAAATCACAGTACCATTAACAGACCTAACAAGAAAAGAAAATGTTAAAGCAAATAATAAAATAGCATGGAATGACGAAGCACAAAAAGCATTCGATAAAATAAAATAATTAATCACTTCAGATCCAATTCTTACAATCTACGATCCTGATGCTGAAACATACGTCGAAGTAGATGCATCAAAAACAGCAATAGGAGCAGTAATAATGCAAGTAGACAGAAAAACAAAAGAGCCACACCCTATAGGATATTTCTCAAAGAAAATTCCTAAGAATCAACAACATTTATGTTCCTTTGATTTAGAAATATTGGCTATCACTGAAACTTGCGAATATTTCAGAGAATTTTTAGTCTACAAAGAATTTAATATTTTTACAGATCATGAACCTTTAACATACCAAAGTCGAATGAAAAAACCAAATGCAAGATTAAATAGACTAATCTCAAAATTAGGAGAATTCACATTTAAAATCAGACACATTAAAGGTGAAAATAACAAAATTGCTGTTTATCTATCTCGTCTCAAAGAAGAAGAAGAGGACAATTATGCAGAGTTTTGAAACGGTCAATTCATAATACCAGAAGGAACACCTGATCCTCCTAATATTATTAAACAATAGAAAAAAATTAAAGCAATAACACATAGTATGGAAAAGAAAGAAAAAGATTCAGACGTAGAAAGTGACAATTCGGAAGACAATCGAAGTTCCATCCTATCCGATAACTCTGGAAACTCCGATGCGTCCACAAATTCTCAACTTTCCGAAATTTCAGAAAACTCCGAAATAGAAAACCCAATTAACATCACAGACCAAGAAATCCACAACCTATGGGATTTACAATGTGAAGACAAATATTGGGGAATAATAATAAAAATTTTAGAAGGTGGCAACAAAAAAGAGTTAAGAAAAAGCTTAAAAATGAGAAGATCACGCAACCTGAATCCATTTTTTCTTGATGAAAATGGAATTTTATGGAAAAACAATGATCACTCTGAATATCATTATACCGTACCAGTAATTCCTGACTCCCTCATACCTCAAGTACTAAATATATGTCATGAGAGTCAAAGTGGGGGAGGACATTTTGGAATTCGTAAAACTCTTGCCAAAATGCATGCTCGATACTACTTTATGCAAATGCCTAAAATAGTCTCGAGGCATATACGTTCGTGCCATCAGTGCCAAATTAATAAAAACATTAACGAAAAATATGGACACTTGAAATCAATTAATCCTGAATAATGCATATCACTTGCACATATCCAAATTGATTTTATTGGAAAATTAAACACAAACAAAGAAAAGAAATTTGTCATAGTGGGAATAGATAAGGCAACAAAATATTGTTGGACCAAAGCAGTAACCCAACCAAACGCACATTCTGTAATTAAATTCTTAAAAGAAATTGTACGCCATTATGGAAAACCAACGAAGATTACGTGTGATAACGGAACTCATTTTTTGAACGAATATGTGCAAGATTATTGTAAAAATAGCGGTAATAAAATATTCTACTCTACATCATATTCACCGCAAACTCAAGGACAAGTAGAAAAAATGATCGGAACAATAAAGAAAATGTTAGCAAAATACGAAAGTACCGATAGTGAAGAATGGCCAGACCACGTGCACAACGTAGCCTTGACCTATAATATGACACCTATCGAAGGATTAAATAATCACAATCCGTTTTACATAATGCACGGTTATAAAGGAGAACCCCCCATAAATTTACACATTCCGTTACCGCTTATCAGTAAAACCAGAGAAGAACAGATAAGTGAAGCAGACAGAATTCGAAAAACAATTCCGAATTTTGATAAAAAGAATGCAATTAAATATTCAGAATGCTATAATAAAGGAAGAAGAGAAATTTCTTATGAAACTAATGATTTAGTTATTTTGAAAGCACTGATAAATTACAGAAGAGGCAAACCAAAATTTCTAGGACCATATAGAATAGTAAGAAAAATTTCAGATTTAAACTATGTAATTCGCATAACTTCCGAGGATGGAAATAGCATAGACGATACAGTTCATATAAGAAGACTTACGCCTTATAATGCTCGTTCTAATGCTAATTTACCATCGAACATTGAAGACATTACATCCGATAATTCGGAAAATGAAGAAAATATTCCAGAAGCTAATCCAAAAAGAAAAAGAGGTAGACTAAAGAAGGAAAAGAGCTCTGAAGAAAATGAATCAGAGGACAAAATTAAAATCATTGTCAAACGTCCAAGAGGAAGACCATGAAAAGGAATTTTAAAGAAATCTGGCAATAAAAATAAAAACAATCAAAAGGTAAAATTTAATGACGAAGCTTTATTAAAATGAAAGATTGTTCAGAATGGAGAAAGCAATTTGAATTAAAAGACCCAGAAAAGAGAAGGATAACCTTACGAAAGATTCAATCGATTACCCAAAAACAATGTTTGGAAGAAATCAAATTGTTCAATAGATGTGATGAGGGAAAAATTATAACACAACCTTTGTCTCTACCTATTCAACCATTTCCCCAAGATATTAAAAAACGGAGTGAGTTAAGTTTGGAGGAATACGTAAAAAGATACTCAGAACCACCACCCGAACCACTGTATTATAACCCTTGTAATTTAATTAGTAATAACTATAGATAATATATATATTGTAAGGACCATTTACATACATATTTTCTCACCCTCAAAAATAAAAATTTTTTATACTCACCAACTACCAATCATCCTGTGCATCCTGGGCAAAGGCCTCTCCAGTGTCAGGCTTGACCTCGCCTTGCTCCGCAGCTTCGGGATGATTGACAGGCTCAGGCTCAGGAGAAACTGAATGACGCCTAAACTGCTGATGTCGAGGAACCAAGAACATGCGTTGATTGGACACAATCATCTTACTTGGTCCAGCAGTCGGCTCCCTTCTCAGACTGGCTCCTCGCAAAACACGACGATCATGAGAAATAGTCATTTTCTCAGACGGCTCCAAAACACACATAACCTAAATAAAATGAGGCGTGTCGTTGATTATGATTTTTTGCCGGTAAAAACGAACAAGATAGTCGACTAAATATTGAAACTGGGATCTATCCATGATCGTGTTGGCATAGGCTGTGTTAGTAATAGCGAAACGAACCTTAGCACCAAAATTTAGAGGCTGCATCGCCGTTATAACAGCAGTCAGAAGATTCAAACCGACAGCATATCCAGTAATATCAGACAGATTCACGTCAAGCGTTGAAAAGCAGACCACGGATCCTTCCCATCTCCATAAGCTTGCCTCTAGGAAGAGGAAGCTAAATTGTGAGGCGCGTTGTACCATGGATTGTAAACAACACTTGCATAAACTCTGGGGCAACACATGCCTCCACAAACCAAATGAAGTATTCAGCGAATCGCCAGGAAAATTTTTTTGATACAGATCCACTCCTGTTGGACCATAATCCACTGCAAGAAATGAGTGGATGGCTTCAAAAATTTTCTAAAGCCCAATCACACCGGTGAACAAACATGGACAACGCGGCGACCAACGACGTAAATAAGGAAAGGACACCTGCGTCAACATGAAACTTTCCAAAGTTTCAACAATCCCCGTATCAGGAACCATAAATTTGGGTAAAGAACGCAATTCAGCCGGAGACGGATACATAGGAGTATCCTGGAGAACATCCTCACTAGCACGATCCGTACCCAAACTCATCATTTTATCGAATTTGTAAAACAAATCCTTATTAATCTTCATAAAAAAATAATAATAAATCTACACAAAAAGAAAAACAATTATAACTAATAGGAACATGAACTATAAAACTAAAGAAGGACGAGGACGGAGAAAATCGAATCGAATCAACATATAGAACACACCGAGAAGACTGCGATACCTCCATATATATCCGACTTGTAAAGCAAGATGAATTCTTGCTGAACAATCGAAATATACTGGAGTTTGCCATCTTCCAAGGCCTACTCTTGATGGTAACAGCACAAATCCAATTCCAGAGTCCCACACTAACACAGATGGTGTAATTTCCGCACATATGTATATTTTTATGAGAAAGAAATAAAAATCGAAAAAATATTGTGCATCGATATACATTTTTTGCACCTTGTAAAAAATATTTTTTCTCCTCGTGTCGAAAGATAACAACTAAATAACGTACCGACAAATGTAATACTGCATCTAACAGCAAAATTTCATGTGATTTGTAATGATTTCAGACCATAAGATGATAAAATACGCCGTTATCGTTTTCATCATAATTACCACACTCATAAACAAAACGAAGAACACAAGCTTAAAAACAAAAATTAGTGCATCGTCAGGAGCATATTTCAAATTAAATAAATTCAGTAAGGCTTATGAGAAAACAATTCCCATAGTCTACAGCCTGAAAATTCCAAGAAGACAGAACATAGAAACACCCGAATGGCTTGAAGAAATAAAGAAACTGCAAAGTTGCGCATCTACAGAAAATACATGGTGTATACAAAAATCGAAAAACATGTTGAAGATCATAGATTTAATTACGGATATTCAACTAATAAACGAAGCAATAATCAAGGAATTCGACAGAGAACCGTCGAAATGAAGCAAACGTGGAATACAAATCCTTGGTAACTTTGACACATGTTGTTGCAATGTCATGACACTTTCTCAAGGCAACGATTTTATAGAAAATGAGAAAAATCTAAAATCCCAATATGAAAAACTCCGGGAATCGGTAATAGAAAGCCATGCAGAATTATTAAACGTCACAAATGACATTAAAAACTTCGAAAAGATAGAAGTTGATAACTCTAATATTTTGAAAGAAAACATCCAAGCATTAAAAAGAAGAGAACTCATCTTCGACACAGCTCGAACTCTTCACGCTAGTTTAGTCACCAAAAATGCTAAACTCAGCCAGTTATTCCTTTCTTGCAAAAATAACCCTCTTCCAGCAGCAATAATCAACGAAACAACTTTAAAAAAAGACTTACTAAAAATTAAGAAAATCGCAGAAAAATCGAATTTTGCAGTAGTGCTAGACGAGAAATCAATCCAATCCTACTACAGAACAAAATTAGTAAATTGTTACGTAACAGGAAATGAAATAGAAATAGAAATCAAAGTTCCACTTCAAAACCTTCATGCTAAATATGAACTTTACAACTTTATTCCATTAGCATTTCGAATGCATGACAATAAAATTTGCTCTTGGGATCAAGAACCTTCGATCTTATCCCACAACAAATTTGATGGATCAATAAGAATCATAATGGGAACAGACATTGATCTTTGTGGCAAACATAGCTTATTATGTTTTCTCCCACAAGACCACACAACCAATAATAAAGGTAATTGTGCGAGGGCATTATTTAAAGGAATGAAATTCGAAGAAATAATAAAGAAATGTACTTTCAAATGCGAAATTAATCATGAAGAAATCGTAGTCAAACAAATTGAAATGAACCTCTTTGCTATAACGAACGCTAAAAATCCATTAATAGCAGTTAACACCATAACTAAAACAAGTACCAGTATAATTATAAATGACTCATGGCCTGTAGCAACTCTAATAACAGTTCCTTGTGTAGTGGAAATCCAACAGTTACAAAAAGAAAACAATGCAGAAACAATCATTCCAGCAGGTTTCCCATGTATAGATGAACCTGAAAAGAACATTCTCATTGAACATAATCTACCGCTAGTTTGGACGAAATATCAATTTATGGAACTTGATTTTGGCCTGCATCAATCATTCAAATTTCCAAATATGTCTATCGCCTACAATAATAAATGGCATGACAACATACCTTACCTTTCACCAATAAATCCGGTGCATAAGCTTGAAGAAAGATTTAAATCAGCAGAACTGAAAATCCCTGATCTAGGACACCAAGACACAATAAATACGGTTCATTTACTACTAATTGGTTGGTGTAGTTTATTAACATTCATAGTAGCCATATTGGTCTACATAAATTTAAAGATAAATTGTGTTGCTATCAATGCGCACAATCAAATAAATGATTTGGCATTGGGAGCAATACATCGTTAATGGTCTATAATTTTAAGTCCATTTTTGTAGTAAAATATAATAAATTGGCATTAAAAAAAAAAGCATAATAAATTTAATTATGCCAAATTATTTCAATTAAGTCTATTTGCAAAAATAAATTTTTATGCTCAAATGACAAAATTTATATTTTTAGGCGATGATCAATTCCGCAAAGTAAAATTAAGGGATATTTGTAAAAAAATAATACAGTTTTATGACTAGAATTAAAGATATAATAGATTAAAACAATAAACTTTCAGGAACACAAAATTTAACGAAGCAGGAGCTTCGGGCTTTCTTTCGCCCGCGGACCTTTGTTCCATCACATTTTTGCAGACGATTCAGTTCGTCTATAAAAACGTGTCGAACAAATTATAGACAACTATTATTCCTAATTCTCGGAATAATAGCTGTCTATATTTTACCTAGCTTCCCACAGACGAACACCACTAGATATGCTGACAATAAAGTGTCATCATATTTGGCGGATGTTCCATGTCACGCCACCTTTTTGGTCGGCCATTTTTTGATTGAAACAAAGAAAACGAAATTGATGTCATATCTTCATTTCGAAGACATGGTCATTCCTGAACTAGCAGTCGAACAGAACGTTAAGGTCCATACTCGATGTTATGGACATCAGGTCTCACTATTATTAAGTATCAGTATTAAGTTAAAGTTTAAATGTGTTTTGTAATAACTTGAAGTTCGAATTTAATAAAAGATAAATATTTGTATTTTATCTTATTTGTTGAAGTAATTTAAAAGTATTGAATTACTCTCGCAACATTTATTCTCTTTTTAAACTCCATTTCTCTAGCTTAAATACAAGCTGAGGAATCATAAGTGAAATAAGAGATGTTTGTTTCAAAGTTTAAAAGTTGCGTTCAATCAAGTAGCAACTTGACAATCAGTTTTTCACAAAATCGGGATATGCAGAAATTTCATGATGTTTGATAAGACACAACAATGATTTAATAATCTAAGCAAATCCCAAGCTGCGCATGCGCGAAATTTTATTTTTGATATGGTGGTACAATTTCCTACTTTAGTTTTTGCAACACTGGGTGTTACAAAAAAAGTGTTCAAAGCTATTAAGATCATCTCTATAAGAAATGAAGCCAGAATTGGAAGTTTCAAAAAATACCATCATTTTTTTTCTGCTCGCCAAAAGAAGGTGCAGAACCAGTTTTGACAAAATTCCTTGTTCCTTATCTGTCCATAAGACGCAGTTGAAGTCAGTTTATCTTTAGTCCCCTTCTACCACGAAAATAAGAAAATGAAGGGACAAATGTTGAAAATCCTGATATCAAAAAAAACTGGCAAAATTCTACTCGTGTAGTTATCAAAATTTGACCTGTACTATTGTAGAGAGGATAAAAAATTTAACCGATTTACCGTTACGATTTGGTATACCTACATGCATTTTTAAAGCACGAAATGCTCCCGTCTCGGAGTCCTTTATCTTGTGCATAGTATTTATAGTAAAACTATTTGAATTATACTTCATTGTTAAAAACAAGGCTAAAAAACTAGCAAACTGATTCAAAACACTTTATCCATATAATGGTAGCAGGAAAACTAACAGAACTTTCAATTTTCAAATGACTAACTGGCAAAAAGTATAAACTTTGACATCAGTTTTTTGTAAAGAGATAATCCTCTGCGGGATTTGAAGTTTAAATTTTTTAATCATAAAATTTTCGCAAATCAATGAATTTTACGAGCATCTTGGCGAATTTTATCAAAAAATCGATTCCAATCTCGTGTTCTAATTATTGTAAAAGTGTTGTTATTTTTAAAAAGTTGTAATATTAACCACCCTTAAAAAAATGAAAGAGTAAATTTACATTATACGTCGAGGTTTTTTGTTGAATGTATATGTGAAATGAAATTATAAATTGTTCAATGTAACATATTATAATTCTCTAAAACTTTGAATACAGAAAGGTAACATTGTATATTATTGAGTTGTTCTCGAGTCATTATTGCATGGTTATTCTCATATTTCAAATATTTCAATCTCTTATTCTTCTCGTCAACTTCGTTTGATTTAAAATTGTTGATTTCTCTATTACCATTCTCATTATTTTTATTCAAACAATTTCAAATTTTTGAATTCTAGGTCTAAAATCGTCTTCAGAAAAAAAAAAAAAACATCTTTGTATAATACAAATTTAGCACTTTTCAAATTCTCTGAAAAATAAAATATCTCGTGATTAGCTCTTGTAAATTGAATTGATCAAAACGTGTTCTCTATTCTTAAAAATATTAGATAAAAATTCCTAAAGTTGTCGATAAATTTAGGAAATGAATCATTTTATGGTGAAATAACCACAATTGTAATTTTCGTCGTTGGAAAAGAAAACTCTTCACCTATTTCCTACTATTTTTTCAGTCGTAAAACCTGACAAACCAAGAAATAAAAAAATTTCAGTTCAAGTACCATAAAAGCCCAATTCTATGTAACATTTTTCTAAACTAATATAAGTAAAATTTTCTTTATTAATAAAATCGATATAATTGCCTTATAATCGCAGTTGTTTTTTTTTTGTTTTTTTAATGTGCTGAGATGTAAATTTCTTAACATTTAACTTTAAGAAAAATGAAAAAATTAGAAAGAAGAAAATAATGAAATTGAACTTCGTTTTGAAAGCAACTCAGAATTTACCCTAATCTCTTGTTTAAAAAAAAAAACCACTAACGTATTAAGTGAAGATAAAGTTTTTTATTATTTTTTAATGTTGAACTTATTTTTTAATATTGAACTTATTTTTTCAAGTTTAGGAAAAAAACTTTTCTGAACATTTTATGTGAATATCTTTTTGGTTTTGTTTTTTATGTTCTTTCATGCATTTATTTTAATTTTTGCAGATCCTCGAGTGAGGACATGGCCGATGATGTCGAGTCCGTTTCCTACCCTTTTCATTTGCTTATTCTACGGTTATTTTTCACGAGTACTTGGTCCAGCCATCATGGAAAACAGAAAACCATTTGTGTTAAGAAAAATTCTCATATATTATAATGCATTTCAAACGTTATTCAGCGCTTGGATATTTTACGAAGTAAGTATAATTGAAATCATTATTATTACGAAAGTGTCTCCTTATAAAATTTCAAGCACGTGGATGGCTACTATTCTTTTGGGAAATTGATTTATCGTAGTTGAATAAGAACGTCAACTGAATCGGAGATAAAAACTAAAATTCTTCCTATTTAAACAGTTTATATTAAAGTTCAGATATTCCATAATTGTAATAATGTTGATTTTTCGAAACGAAAAAATAACCACGAAACAGTAGGTAATTTTACTTGCCGGTATTTCTGGTGCTTTATAATATTTTTTGATGGAGTTTAAATCTCTTTTGCTTTTCCGGCAACTCCTTCTAGCGTGTGATGAAATCGAATTACTTCATATTTCCGGTACCTACCTCAAGGCTGCAATAAGAAAATATTCATCAGTGTTTCTTGAATATTATTCTTAATAGATTTCGAAAAAACTTGTACTTCAAGCAAATACATAGATATCTCTCTATATATTAAAATAGTTTTGCCTTCTAGATAACAACCAAGTGTTAGTAGGCCATTTGTATACTCTCTGTATAAACAAGGTATTTTTTGTGTGTGTTGGTAGATTTCCTTAGATGTCAACCATGTGTTAGTGTGTATTAACACAGTATTTGTTGTATGTAGTAGTGATTTGTGTATCAGTGAGAAAAAATAAGAAACTGTGGGTGGATGCTGGAAGTGGGGTGGTTGTATACAGTATTACCATTTTAGTTATTTAAAAGGTTTCCTAATTGATCAGTATTATCAAATATTTTTTTTCCAACCCCTTCTTTTATGTCTCTTCAGCCTCTGTAGTCACTATTAACTTATCAAGGTCAGTGAATTTTTTGAATGAAAAAAATGAAGATTTATTACACAGACTTTTTCAGTATGTTTCTTTGCCTATGTTATTTCCAAAATAGTCACATACATCTGATATAGCCTACTTTCTTTTCTCATCCTTTTAATAATAACAGGTTGATAACAATACATTATATAGAAATTGTATAAAGAAGTTTCCTCAAACCTTTTCCCCCTTTTCACCACTTCCTTCCTTCCTTTCTGCCTTTTCTCTCATACCTGCTTTCTCCTCCTTTGTAAAAGGCTATCTTTGGTAAAAGGATACATTTTGACCAAATTCTCATTCCTTCTGTTTTTGCCACACCATCTCACCCCAGAATGAAATATTCTTTCAGTCATTTTCTTGCAGTCAACTAGAATTTTTATGTTTTTTAAATTGATTTTATTTATCAGTTTGACTCCAACCAGCTATTTTTATTCCAATAAGCTCAGTGACTTTTGTGTAAATAATTGTTCGCTTTTATATTCTATCTTTATAAGAAACTATTTCACCACCATCCGAGTGCTATATTTATCAGCCTTTTTATAGTTATTACAAGGGTAAAAACTTACCCCCTCAACAATTTGTTTTTTCAAACTTCAAATTCTGGTAAGTTGATTTGAAATACTAAGCATCTACAGTATGTATTAATTTTATTAGCCCACTGAATTGGAGTGGATATTTTTAAGGGTGGGTACAATATTTCATATTATGTATAAAAATGGTATGAAAATTTTGCTCTCTAGAAGAAGTAAAATCATAAAATTTCATCATGAGAATCAGCGTTTTCATGTCAAAATGAGAAGAGAAATTTTTCTTAATATAGTGCAGAACTGGACTGAATTTAAACCTTTTATTATTGGTGAATGATTTTACAGAATTTCAATTTCTTCCCCTCAAATGTACGCCTCCCATATGTCATTACCAAATATTTTTGGAGGAGAAGTAGAAATTGTTGCATTTTCAAAGTTTTCAAATTATAAAGTCATTGTATATTGTTTTGAGAATAAACAACATGGGGCGTATGGAAAAGATGATGGTAAAATCATTGCCCTAAATTTTTCCGGTGAATATGACAAAGGTCATTATGATGTGCTGCTATTCAATAAAAATGAATTGAAACATGTATTAGTTTCATCAGTTTATAATCAATCATGTGGAGCAGTACCTTTAGACATTGTACCTTTAGATGTGGATAAACAGATTAAAAAAATAGTGGGTGATGGAAATTGTTTATTCAGATGTCTTGCTTACTTTCACTACAAATGTCAATGTTTTCATCACAAGATGAGAAGAGAAATTGTTGTTAATGTAGTGCAGAATTGGATTGAATTTAGAGATTTTATTAAAGGTGACCAATCTTATGGAATTACAATTCCTTCACCTCAAATATATGCATCTTATATGGGATCACTGAATACCTTAGGAGGAGAAGTAGAAATTGTGGCATTTTCCAAGTTTCTAAATTATAAAGTGATAGTATACTGCCATGAAACAAAACAACAAATAGTATATGGAAAAGATTGTTGTAAAATCATTGCTCTGAAGTTTTCAGGGCAATATGACAAGGGCCATTATGACGTTTTATTATTAAATGAAAATGAATTGAAACATTGGAGCAAACCATTCATCCATAAACTCGCAAATGAATTGAAATATTCGGATGATCAACCAACTAATAAACCAAATTCATATGAGCCTACAATCAACAAACCCAGTTTTGGTGAGTTGACAACCAGCAACAAAAACAATTCGTGAAGGCTGAATAAATCTATACGTGTGGCTCAGCCATTAAAACGTCTGGGTGAGCCATCAATTCATAAAACTACAAAACAATGTAAAAATGTGGTAAATTACCCTTTAAGGGAAATAAATTCACACACTGTACCCATAGAAAAGTACAATATGGGAGAAATGAATATACAATTCAGATACTACAAAGCATTATCCTTTAGGAATGAACCAGGTAGAACTGTTAATAATTGCTGTCACGGGGGAAAATTATTCTACCTCCTCTAAATAAATACTCAGATTACCTGAACATTTATTATTAGATTCATCTAAAGAAGCAGTAACTTTTTGTTCCAATATCAGAACAAATAACAATGCATTTGCATTTTCAACTTTTAACACAAACTTCTGTTATTTTCCACCTGGAGGACCACCTTTGGCTATGATTCATGGTCAAGTTCATTATATGGGAACCACAAGCCTGTATTCCAAAACTACTCCAAGAAATGGACAAATTCATATATATGATAGAGACACTGCCTTGAAACTTTGTGCAAGTGCATCAGTGATGAATTCAGAGATTGTGAAAAAAAATTTAAGAATCTGAAAAATATTAATCCTTATGCGCGTTTATATAAATCACTAAATGAGAAATATCTAGAAACAAATTTGACCAATCAATTCTCTCTCAATTTCATAGGGTTCAATTGTGATGATCGCCGTTTCTATAATGCCCCTATAACTGGGGAATTACCTGCCATAATTGTGTCAAAAGATGGCACCATTCCACAAAATATAGATCTTCGGGTTTTTCCCAGACACCAAAATGAAAGTGAAATAATGTGGAAAACATTGCAGCATGTTGATCCAATGACTTTTCCACTGCTTTTCCCCAATGGTGACCTTGGTTGGGGATATCAAATGCAACAAAATAAGGGTATGGACAAAACAATAAAACAAATTTCATCTTTACAATACTACATTCATTGATTAGCAATTCGTATCACAGAAGAATTCAAACCAATATTGTATGGAGGGAGACTAATTCAGCAATATGTTATTCATGCATATATCATTATTAAATCACATCATATGAATTATTTACATTTTAATCATGGTAAACTACAAAGAGAGTGCTACCAAGGACTGATGGACCATATTAACAACAGTAAAGCCAATTCATCTGATATTATCCACTTAGGAACTATGGTTATTCTTCTATCAACATATATTGCCAGCCCCAGATTCATGCAGCAGTTGTATATGGATGCAATGGCCATATCTAGAAGTGCTGGTAGGCCAGAATTATTTATAACTATGACTTGCAATCCAAATTGGCCTGAATATAAACAAATTTTAAAAACTTATCCACAAAATACCTCAATAAACGATCTCCCTTGCATTGTAAGTAGAGTATTTAATGGTAAGGTGCTTCAAATGATTAAGGAAATTACCAGTGGAAAAGTATTTGGTCCAGTTAAGGGATATGTATATACGATAGAATTCCAGAAACGTGGCCTACCACATGCCCATATACTTTTCATTCTACAAAATGATATGAAAATAGACAGTTTTATTTCTACAGAAATCCCAGATTCACAATCAAAAGAGTTTTATAATGCTGTCATTAAGCACATGTTGCATGGCCCATACTCCAAAACAACACTGTGTTTGAATGATAAAATAAAATCTTGCTCTAAAAGTTTTCCAAAACCATATATAAATGAAACTGACCTATGCAGTGGTGGTTATCTGCTTTAGAAAGGAGAGATAATCATTTGAAAATGTATAAATACAATGCTAAAGTTGATAATGAAATTGTGTATGTAGATAATAGTATGATAGTTCCATACAATCTCTACTTACTACTGAAATATGACTGCCACATTAATACAGAATATTGTGCGTGATGAATATAATGGCAATGAAATAACGTCTTTTATTGATAGTTGCTATGTGAGTCCAATGGAGGCTGCATGGTGCGTCTTAGAATTGCCACTATATGGGAGAAGCCATTCTGTTGTACATTTACCCATTCATTTGGAAGGACAACAGTCCATCCTTTTTGAAGAAGGAATTGGAAAAGCAGCACTAAGTAAAAATGATGGGAGGACCTCTTTATTGGCGTGATTTCATTTGAATAAATCAAATAAAGATGTACAAATATATTATTTAAAGATATACCCTCTCATTATCATGGGATATCAACAAAAAATTTTGGATAAAATGCAAAAATATTACGAATGTAGTAACTAGATTTATGGCTGTGTCTACTAAAGATACAGAGAGATTTCATCTAAAATTAATCCTGACTAAAATCCCTGGAGCAACAAGTTACAATGATTTAAAAATGGTCAGTGGTAAACTATGTACTTCATTTAGAGAAGCAGCAGTGGAACTTGGCCTAACAGTAAACAATACAGAAGCTCTGGAAGTTATGAGAGAAGCAGCTATTATGATGCCAAAACAATTGCAGATTTTTTGTGTGGTATTTGATGGGAGAAATACCATCAGATGCACTTTCACTGTGGCAAGAATTTAAAACACAAAATTACATACAATTGTAATGAAAAATAATACATGAAAAACCTTTTATTGTGAATTTGATCTTTCAATCTCGAGGCGCGAAGCGCCGAGAGAAAGCAACACCTGAGGGGGTTGGGCCGCGAAGCGGCCAGGGGGCGAAGCCCCCAGTAGGTACTTGAAAAAAAGACGATGAGTTATCGTTGAAAAAGAAAATTATGACGTGAAAAAGTAATAACATTCGTAGCGACCAATTATTACTTATGAATTTAATTTTTAGAACTGATGCAAACATTAACGAACGAAACAATGAAAAATAATTTTATTTTCTGCATTAAACTTTCAATATTGCCTGTAGTTTTTTTGTATTCTTTTCCCGTTTTCCTAATAAATCGTATGTGTCAAATAAACTTACGAATAGCAGCGTTCTTATAAATACACTGGCATTCGTTTCGTATTAATGTTCAGTATCTCAAATTAAATTCATGTATTTTCATTGTTCAAAAACGTTGAAAGGGTCCTGTTCTCATTTAAAATTATTTTAAAATTTTAATCTTTGGTGGTCCATTTTTTAGTCTAAAATTTTTATTTTACTACTCATTAATATTTCGAATTTTTACATTAGGTAATATGTTTATTTATTTTCCATATTGTGTGGTTTGTGTGGCTTTTTGTGTTTTGGTACTTGACCTTGCAGTCGAATGGTTGTTAGTTCTGGAGCTGCACTATCGCATTTATAATTCAGAATCAAGGTGTATTCGGTTTGGTTCAATTATAGCTACCAGTGCCGACCAAAAGCGCAAATGACATTTAAAAAAATAGGTATGAAAACCCTACTTAAAGTGCAGTTATATTCTCATATATTTATCAGTTGTGGGGCGAGAAATATTTGTTGATACGCAGGCTATCACGCTACGTTTCTCTCAATAAAATATAAAAAATTTGCTTGACAGATCATTTTTGGGTCAAAAAAGGCCGAGTAGTTCAGTCCAAAATGGGCATTAGCCTAAATATCGCTCACTTTTTCTACAAAAAAAAAATCTTAGCCCTTTGCCTACCAAAAAGAATCCAAACTGAAGAATCAAAATTTCCAAATAATAAATACTCGTCAGAGGATGGTTTAAATCCCGGTAAAAGAATAATTTTCTTAACGTATAGATCAAATTTAGAGAATCTGACTTCATCATGACATCAGAGTGTCCAGTTTGAAATTTTTATCTGTCAATTTTCATAAATTTTGATTGGGACATCGTATAGAATAGACTATTTTGTGTTCCTCAAAACTTGGGAAATGAAAGATGGAAGGGTCAGTTGGCGTTGTTCTACGAAAATTTGCGCCGCAATGTTTTCAGGTTAACACAGTTTCAAAATTAAAAATATTGGCACTTTTGATTTTTTTTATTGACCCGTTTGATTTATTTTTTATTTTTTAAATTTCCACTTTTGATATGTTTTTTTTAATGCATTTGCATTTTTGGATGGCAGCGGTAGCTACTTAGTGTGATTAAAAATTGGTCACATCGGATCCCAAACAAATTCTTTTTTTACATCAATATCCATAATCTTCTGACACTGGGTAAAACGACTATGTTGCCCAGAGTTCAATAAAAAACAATTTGAAACGACATCATTGAACATTTTTGTTAATATAAATCCACATTAATTTACTTATGTACATGTTGAGTCTATAATTTACCATATGATTGGCTGGTGTTTCGGGGTTCCTGTCATTAGAATGATCCAAAAAAGTTTATTTTGATTTAATGTCTAAGTTGGGTGAAACTACAGAATTGCTATTCTCGAATTGTGGAATTAAAATTGATGGTGTTTTTTCACATATATTAACTATGCTTCTGAATAAATTAATATGCTAAATTTGGTTGCGACTATCTGTACTTTATTTCCTGTTTCCAAAAGTTGATGAAACAGTAGAGGTTGGCTTGTTCACCTACACTCCGATTTTTTTTTCTTGATTGGCATTAACTGGCGCTAGTTGCTTACCCATAATGTGATCGTTTTAAGGTATATTCTTTGTCAGTCGTCACTCGTCATCGAGTGGGTTTTTGTAAAGAAAGAAGAAAACAAAACAACGAAAAAACGAAAATTGTTTCAATTACATCGACGTTATGTTTGCGAGAAAACATACAGATAATAAAGAAGAGAGTAGCAAATAACATTTTTTGTTTGATTTTAAAAAACTTCCGTTATTTTTATTTGTATATTTGTGTGTCAGTTTGTGTATTTTTTTTTTCAATTCTTGTAAGTCGTATTTGTTGCTGGTATTTTGTTATATCACGCCTTAATTTCATACAACTCTACCCTTCCTAACTACTTATGCCCACCTACATCGACTTTCCTCTAAAAATTATTTACTTTGAATGTAAAATAGAAAATTAATGCTATGGGTTTTATTTGAAATTTCCTCGTAACCCATAGACTATTATTCAGTCCGCTAAAACTTCCTCGTTAATTAAAATTTATTCATAGAGTATGAATCATGCATTCCCATTCACTCTAAATTTTCGAAAAAATATTATACTTTTTCTAAAAAGTAATTGAAGTGGCTAAAATGAAGAAGCTGTTGTTAGATGCGGCTGTCCCCAAAAAATAAAAACAATTAGAGTTTTGAAATAATAATATAATAAAATAAACTTTTTAATAATAAACGCCCTGAGCGTCCTCGGCTAGGCTAACCACTTAGCCTAGGTACATATCTCGAATGTAATTCCTCCCTCTTTCGATCTGATTTATTTATTTTTATTTCCTATACCACTGGCTTGTGTCACTCCCGGTTAGTGGTGGTAGTTGTATAATATATTATATGTAATTTAACAACCCCCGTTGTTGGCTTCCCCCACCTTTTCACAGAGCAGAAATCTAAAACATATCTTTCTGTACCTTTTTCTGCCGCTTCGTTTTCATCGATCATTTTGTCTCCAATTAGTAATGGTCGAATTATTTTTGTCTGCTGTTCTAAATAATTTTTATTATACAATGTATTTTTCTAACATGGTTTAATTTTTACGCGTGGGCAATGGGCCGCTCGAGGAAATAAAATGAGGTTAACTCAGGCAGGATCTTCTTTAGAAATTCCTTCTCAGACATCAGCTATTTGGTATATATTATTCTCCTTTTTTTTTGTTGCATAGTATAAAGTGGTATACATGATCACCTGGCTAGCTGAGCAGGTTTTGGATTCTAACTCGCATCTTCACCAAATTCTATTGGTGTAGATGCTCTCAGTTCACTAATTGAGTGTTGATTTTTAAGGAACTTGCATTAATTTGTTTTGGGTTGGATTCTACTACCCAAGGTCGCATACCATACTGTCAACAAAAAAGTATAAATGGCAATTATAGAAAAGTTTCAATATCGATACTATCGATAGTTTCGATAGTTTTCCATCTTCATCACTTTTGCTTAAACACACCATTGGTTTAACTATGATTTCTTTTCCCTGGGACAAAGGAATTTTGGAGGCGCAACCCCGCTAACTTTTGAAAATTTAACTTTGAGTATGAATATCTGCATTTTATATTGTCATCATAAGTTTTAAAAAACTAACGCAGTGGCAGCTCCATTAGAAAAAATAGGTTTTCAAAAAGTAGAAAATTAGGGGCTAGAAATTTTTTAATAGATCATTATTGATGATTGTAAGCATTAAATTTTGTAATTATTGTGACCTAAAATTACACAGTTTAAAACCATTACACCTCTTTCAAAATCGAAAAACAAAAATTGACTTTATGGAGGTACCTATTGTCCAACCCATCCGCAAGAAAACTGGTAGCATATTTCATAAAGTTACATTGAATATTTGTTTCCTATTTCATAGCTATTGGTCTAAAATCAAGAATTTTATACCCAAAATAAAAACAAAATTATCTCTTCCACGTATTAACCATGGTAAGTGTGTATTTTTAAAAATTGTCAAATTTTGTAATGGCTTCCATTCAAAAACCAGTTGACCAGTTTTGTTCAAATTCAATACCAAACCAGTCCCTAATAGTTTCCAACTGCTATTAAAATTTCAAGAGAAAATCCTTTTAATTTGCAGGAATTATCGTGATAATAAATTGATATATTTGCAAAACTTTGAGAATCCCTCCCCTCGAAACTAACAGATAAATTAAAAAAATTTTAAAATAAATGTGCAGTCCATGAAAGATTCTAACTCTATTTCAAGTTTCATTGCCTTAGGTAAAATAGCGAAGGCTACATAGACTCCCAAAAAGTGCCGAAATGAGCAAAAAGAGGAAATATATATATATATTGTGTATTGAAGAATTTGAGTGACCTTTATATTCGTGATCGATTACTCAGGATCGGCACTCGGCACTTTTCCACAGGTCTCGCCCCTAGGTCCCACCATTGCACCGAATGCAATAGTTATATTTTCCAAGGAAAATACACCAATATGTACCGTCTAACCGATCCAAACCAGAATAAATAAGTCAGGTTTTTAGGTTAGTACTAATGTTCATATTAAATCTCGTGGTTATCAAACAAGAATTGCGACCTATACCATGGTAACAAGAAAATGGCTTGTATGTGTATTGTAAGTATATCTATGTATCATGAATTTAAGTTTTTTGTGTTTAAATTTTCCTTAGGTTATGATTTGTGAAAGGAAAAATGTATTAACCTCACCTCTAGACCGTTTTATTAGATCGAAATTAATAAATAGATTTTCATTGAAACCTACTTAAAAATAATAACATCGCACATTTAATGAGAAAATAATTTATCGGCATGTAGCCCCCAACAAGTTTTGATTTTATTTTTCGGCAGAGCTAGATCATTAACTACTTCACATCCCTGTACCCATGGGAAACACACAAAAAAAAGATAAAAAACTTATGGTTTGGTACACTACAGGAAAAAAAAAGAAAAGTCAACAAATTTCGTTAAATTATGAAGTAAACTATAGAGAGAAAACTATCGAAAAAAAACTCGATATCGACAGTATCGATAGTTTTCGATATAGTGCTACCTCTATAAAAAAGTAATAAAGTAAAAACTTGCTTGAAAAGGCCTTTCTTGTGGAAATTAATGCATGTTTATTACGGTATAGAATTTTGTAGAATCAAAGAATAATAGCTACGTTTTAGTGGGGAAAAAAGTACGGAACAAGTTCCTTCTTTACAGAAGCTGTTCTACTATTTATCTGAGTAGAGAAGAACTCAATTACTCGACTCGGTACGATAGGTGGGCTCTGATGAAAAGTTATTTCTTAAAAACATGACTGTGTTTGTATCGCATGCTACACGCGTCTCTTCTAAAAAGTTGTTTTAGTTGTTCTATTCGAATTCATCTGTTATTCCAAAACTCAGTTGATTAAGGGTTCAACTGATTTCTTATTCTTCACAAAACTTAGTCATATAAACCTATAATTTGAGAGCAGCACTTTTTTTCTATCATTATAATAAACGTACAATCTCCAAAAATTCAATCAAAATTATCAAGTCTAAATTTGTTTTTTTTGTCAGTGTGCGTGTGTATTTGCATTTATCACACCCACACTGACAAAATGTTTTGTTGTTTCTACCAAAATTAAGGGGCTCTAAGGACGAGTGATGACGTATGACATTTTTGATTCAAAATATTAAATGGAAAAATTACATTAGACATAGTTATTGATTTTAAATTGCAAGTAAAATGAGTGAGCGACGTGATCTGAGCTTAGGGAGAGGTTGAAAATTTTATAAGAATATGATCTACCAAAAAAGAATCAGTGTGTTGCAGTAAATAAATTGAACCTTTCTCACATTATATTGGAAAGAATTTTAAGGGATGATCGGAAAAGCAGTTTACCCTTGAAATTTTTTTTGCGTATAAATTTTTATCATGCTTAATTGATGATCGTAACAGAACTTTTTCATAGGTATCCCACTTTTCTTCTTTTTTTTTTCACCTAAATTAGTCTTTCGGGTAATTGAACCATTCGGTTAATTGAATCATTTTGCTGAGATCCCAGAGTGGTTCTAATAAGTGGCTTTCTGTAGCTATAATGAAATCTGTAGGGTTTCCTTTAAATTGTTGTCAGAATCTAAAGTCTGAAAAATGCAAAACAATATGACTAATTTTTATACGCTTTTATTCTACTCACTCAAATTGTTGAAGTACACTGGATGATCAACGTCAGCGCTGCTTTCACGTGTTGCAACACACGCACACATACACACATATCCATCAGTTGTTTTTTTCAATTTTTGTTTGTTTTTGTATCAGAAAAAAAAGTGAGAAATTTTATTTTCTCTTTCGCCATTATTTTCTTTTTCAAATTATAAAAGCGTATTTTTTAAAAACTCGTTTTTAACCTAATTTATTGTTAGCATGTTGTTGGCAGTCTACTGGAATATTTTAAAATTTTCCTAAACCTTTCGTTGAGTTTCGTTATATTAAGAACAACATTTTATTACTAGGTATAAATAATTTTTTTTCCAGAATTTTTTACTCGAAAATCTGTCGTTACACAATAAAATTATTCATAACCTAATGTTCATTGAGAACCTTAGAGTATTTATTTATGATAATGGCAAAATACACTGGTTGAAAAATGGGGTTGTTTATCGATGAAATAAGTATTGCTAAAACTAATGATCATGCGTACCTACTTATTTACGAGAATTGGCCAAAAAGTAAGTTTGTATAATAATAAATACTGCTCATCATCAGTACTTGAAACTCAAATTTTCTCTTCTGAAAGGAGTAAATATACGCCAGTGTGAACCAATGAATGTGGTCGCTCTTTTCATTATTGTCTTATCGTGTGAACACAGTACCACGTATCATTTTCCTTCTGATATAATCATTATAATAAACGTATATATTATGCCTACAGTCTAAAAATTCTCTGTAGTCCAGAACGTATCAAATATGTTTGATAATCTTCTTTTTCAATCAAAAATTGAAGGATAATTTGAAATTTTGAATTGAATTTACAATAACTATTTGACTTTTGTTTCTGCGTAATTTTCAACCTTTCGTTATTCTTTTAATTCTCAGTCACTTTTCTTTTAATTTTTTTGAAAAGAAATCTTGTGCCAAGAAAATCGGGCTATATTTGTGGATAAGTACCTCGAAACTTTTTACATTGAGAACGAAATTTACGTCAGTAATAAGTTATTGGTTTAATTTAACCAATTGAGTTCGTTTAAATTATACTAATTAAATGAATAATTATCTCCTTTTGTTGATCAGTATATAGGCATTTTGTTAATGATCATTAGAGATTGATTTAAACTAACAAGTTCAGCATTTCTGTAATAAATTTATGTATTTGTATATCAGCCAGCTGAAAATTTTGGGTTATAATTGTTGCTACGACAAATTGAAATCATAATTACACTTGTTTGTTGGTTTGGATTTTAATTGTTCAATAAGTTTCCCCTTTTTTTAGACGGTTTTCAAAAAAACTTGCTATTTTATTTTTTCCCCTCGTTATCATTGATTATTGACTGACATTGACAAATTAAGTGAAATTTTCATGTTTTTTATTTTCTCACGAACTTTGTAAAATAATACATAATTACTATATTTTATAATTTATTTTAAAAGTGAAGCACTTTTTTCTCTTTGTGTTAAATTTCTAAACGTAGGTATTGTGTATATTCTGGATTTTACATTATACCACGGCTCTTCGAATGGAAATCAGTTGATTATGATTTTATTATTTATGTTTTTTTTTGCATTTTCGTTGAAATAAACTCGCTCGAGTCTTAAGGTTAATCAATTTTATGGAAACATGGAAATTAAAATATTTCTCTTTTGAAGTTCTATGTCTTGCCCCGTTTCACCGACTTGTGCTGCATGAAGCTAGGATTTTCTTTTCATTTAGTTTGTTTATAATGGAATTCATTAGCCAGTAATGTCCGTACTTGAAAAGTAGAGCTATGAAATCTTAATTTTGGCGGAAAATTTTAAATCCTTGATTGTTCCTCTTCTCATGTAGGAGCTTATTTTTTACATTTTTGGAGAGAGTTGTTCGTAGTACAAGTTTTAATTGAAATTTTTTGATCAGCATTTATGATAAAAATTACATAGTTAATGCTCTTAGAGTGCTGATTTATTGATTAAATTTACTTACTTAGTACCTATGTATGCAAATCAATTGAATTTTTTCTTCTTACTAGACTGAGGAAAGATAATGAATTTAATCTCGATAGTTCATGTATCCCCCACAAAAAATTTGAAAAACCTTGAAATTTTGGCATCAGAAACTTTAAAATTTATTTTGTTAATTAATTCGAGTATTTTGTCGTGACAAAGTAGTTATACTAAAAGGAGCTCTTCAAACTTATTTTTTGTGTCAAAGTATTGTCAGTTGTGATATTCTGTTGTATGAGATGGAGGTACTCAAAAATTGAGCATATAATTGGCAACAATATTCGATTTCAGTTGTATTAGCTGTTTTTTTGCCTTTTTTTTTTTCAACGGGTTGTAATAAAGAAATTTTTTAAATCAGAATTGATACTTTCAATAAAAGAAATTCAACGAGTTGTGCGCCAGTGCCTGTGTGAATAATTCAAACAGATAACATTGATGACAATAAAATTTACTGATTGATCCGTCGATTAGTTCTGGCGCAATCAGTGTAGTCTTGCCTTTACTATTTTCAGCCTTATATTAACTCCCCATCCCAATTTTTGAAAGTATTTATGGCATTCTGCCATTATGGGCATAAAGCCCTTTCTATTGATTCTTATTTTTTTCGTAACAGTCCGTCCATCCTTTTTAGCGCAAAAAGGAAATAGGTGTATGTGATCTCATCTTAATAATATCGTTATGTATGATGATTATCTAATTCATCAAAAGCAACTTTTCCAATCTTCTATCTGCGTTTCAAGACATCAGTACATAGTCGGACTGAGCCGTCTCGCTCACCATCGGGAGTTAGTTTCACGACAGAAGAGGCCTCCAAATGATGCGGCAAAAATGGAAAAAGGGTGTTGGCTGCAGTATTAGTATATTTTAAAATTGCAGTAGTGCGTAGAATAAAAGCTTATAATAAAAATATTTGCATAGTACTGTTACATTAAAAAAATTTTTAAAGTTCAGAAAAAAAAAACTACCGTAGCAGTACTTTGCAAGAAAACCCAGTTTGAAAATTTACATCTGCTCGTACAATTTAACAAACAATCCTGAATTCCAAATGCGTGGAAAAATTGCAAAAACAGTGCATATTTATCGATATGCAACAAACATATCGATCTGTCGAAATTTCATTGTTACAGTTTTAAGTAAAATTATTGAAATTCGGAAAACATGCTCCAGGCAACACAAATGACTCACTTTTCTCCAAAAATTTTTTTGTTTCACCTTTTCTCGAAAGGAATTAATGGATACAAAACTCCTACCAGATCTGGTCCAGCATAAGTACTATATTTCGTAAAAATTTCAGCCTTATCACTTGTGTAGTTTCCTAAAAATCGTAGAAAAACTATTTTTCCAATATTTTCTTTCTTTTTCAGTTCTCTCGGAAACCATTGAACTAATAGCCACCAAACCTTTGTTAAACTTACCATACATAAGAACAATGTGCTGAGAAAATTTCAGCCATACTCCTTTTGTAGTTTCTTCAAAATCCTGGAAAAACCACTTTCCTAGAAATTTGTTGTGATATATTATTAAGACAAAATTCAAGGCGCCTGCGTCAACTACAAATATTCCGTTGTTTTCATCCTAATAACGAATTGATTAGTGTTTCCAGGCTTGTTACATATGTATACACATACAATATACTTGTAAAACAAAATTTGATGAAAATTGGAAAATGGTACCAATCGTTTTCTTTTCTCATCGAATGGATAATTTTCATCATCCCCACCCCTAAACTCTTTTGCAAAGTCAATTTTAATACATATTTTGCAAGCAAACTGGGTAACAAATAAAATGATAATCACTATAGCAATAAGCAAATTTTAGTGTCATTTTACAAGTTTATGTAAAAACAAATTACAGTATCATCAATGAGTTATAGCTTCAACATCACAAAAATTCAAAACATTATTAATATACATTTTTTATTATTTTTGTTTTTTATTAATTCTACTATTCTAATACCGAAGTAGGTATCGCAAGAAGCCTTGAGGCAGCCCAGTCCAACTATGCTTCAGTAAATCTTATTAAATGGTACTCGCAGAAGTGTTTTACATTTATACATTCTTTTCAATTTGAAGGTACCAATGAAAGAATGTTATGATTTCTAGCTTCAGCGTAGGCCAAATATGTGTTAACTGTATTATTTTAGTATCCCTTTACATAAACAGACTCTTAACTCTTGGTATGTAATCAGCATGAAAGATTTATGAAAAATTATCAACTGTTGAGTTTGGGTTTTCTGATTAAAGAGTACAAGTTGTCACTTGCAAGCTCTACCTTCACCTAGCAATTTGATTTGAAACTTGTAATCCTACGGAGAGAGAAATCCAGTGAAAAAGAGAGTGTCATAGAGAGATGGAGCTATTTTTTCTTTATCTTTTTTTCCTTTTTCTCTTTTTTTTCAGTCTACAATGAATAAAGAAGTGAGGGATATACTTGGAAGAAAATGTAAAAATTATCACTAAGGGAGGTACAGACTTCCACTAAAGCTTAAAATCTTCCTTGGGACAACTGACTTGCTGAGAGTAACTATCTCCTTTACAAAAAATGGCTCTCCTTCCTCCCTCAATCACCCTTCCGTTTTCTTCATTCTGCCTCATTTCATTTTCAAACCACACATTTATAACGTGCGTACCCTTAAATTTTGTAATTCTTAGAACCCGATATTTCACGACGGCGTTGATACGAAAGAATTAAATATTTTTGACATACTAATATCATTAAGGGAAGTATGTTTATGTGAGGGAAAAAAATCTAAACAAATTCTCAGGGGGTTAGGGGTTTGAAGTCCACAACTTTTCCCCTGGAGGACTACAGACTTATTATCTTCAGATGACATACCTATATGGTGAGACTTTTTTTTGACACCTCATGAAAATTGGTTCAGTTGTTTTCTCTAATGCCACAGTAAAATAAATCTGATAGAAATTAGATATAGAAGAAGATAGCTTCAATTATTTAGGCGGGTATTCATAGTTGACTCATATTCATTAACCTAAGTGTAAGTTTAAAACTTGCATTTCTCAGCTATATTTCCTAATATAATTAAGTTTTTTTCACAGCTTTGGTATAGTTTGTCAGAAGAAAACACAAGGAAGCTACTTTAGAGCCCTACAGATACAAGTTCGGCAGTACGCCATTTTGTATCTACAATTTGAATCACATAACATTTTCAGAATTTCAGATCTATCTTGAGTACTAATGGTGCGATTTCAGCAAAATTTTCACAGACTCTTTACCAAACGTATGTTGATATTCTAGAAAAATTTTAGTTTTATACAAACAATGATTCTCTTGCAATTGTATTCGATAACTTTGATGGTGTAGACTGTTCCAATAAAATTATGTATGATAGAGGCTTTTCCTTTGGCGCTTTAATCTGTTAAGAAACAGGAGATTTCGAGGGAAACAATGAAAAAGCTCCATAAAATTAATGAAAGCATCTAAAACTGTTATAATTTCTCATATTTAACATAAATATTAATAAATTCCATTATAAGCTGTAGGATACAAAATGGCGTATTTCTGGACTTATATCTACAGAGCTTAAGCTACGTTTCTCGGTTAAACTATTTTTTTTGCAGCTTCTCTGTTGTTTAAAAATAGACCCTTAGAGTTACTGAACACTTAATGTCAACTATAAATACCAGCCTTAATACTGGATACCCAGTAGCCCTGTCTCACTAATGTTAGCCGAATGTGCCATCATTCTAAAATCCTAATTAGTAGACATGAGTTTTCTGAGCATGTCTTTTGGTTCTGTGAATTTAAAGCTATCTAAAAGTGTTCCTATGAATCTTGTGAAATCCATTGAAACTCATGTCCATTTTGGGGTTTTAGATATTTATTGTTGGCACTGATTTGTGTTTTTACCGCAGTATCCAGTGGTAAATTATCAAAAATAGATAGTATTGAAAATCATATAACAATGAAAAAGAGTTTCTCAGTTTTGTCTTACATTTAGGCAAAATTTCTGAGAAGGTAGCTAAAAAGTTGCTAATAATTTGTAGAAATTTCAATTCTTAATGTCCTTATGAAGGTACGTGATTGTTTTGGTTTGATAAATACTTTTTGAAATTATTTTTAACACAATAATTGAAGAATTTGTGTAAATATATTGAAAGTAAATGTTGGCAGTACCTGATGAATGATTAATAATTATTAAAAAACTTTAATCCACCAGCAGCTCCGTTAGAAAAAGTAGATTTATGAAAAGCAGAAAATTAGTTACCAAAAAGTTATCAGTGGATCATAGTTGCGATGATTGTATTAAATTTTGTAACTGTTGACTTGAAATTACACAACTAAAAACAAGTTATCTTCCATCCGATCCGCACTAAAATTGCTAGCATATTGAAATAAATTATAGTTAATTTTTTTTGCAAATTTTTAATTATTGATTCAAAATCAAGCTTTTATAGCCAAAATAATATTCAAAATGGCTGCACCTTAAATTCCTTCTGGCCAATCTTCGCCAAAATTAGTAACATATGTTAAAATGGATCATAATAAATATCTGTTCCAAATTACATTCTTATTGATCCAAAATAGGGAATTTCGTAGCCAAAATAAAAACAAAAATAATGTTACCGGAAGTACCTTCCACTCAATCCGCACCAAAATTGATAGCAAGTTATAATAGATCATAATAAATATTTTTTCTAAATTTCGTTCTTATTGATCTAAAATTTGGCATTTCATAGCTCAAATTCAAATTAAAATAGCGATACTGGAAGTACCGTTTTGCCGATCTGCGCCACTCAGCACCTTAAAAAACATATTTGGTGATGATGAAATACCGTATCCTAGACACTTTTGGGTGATCCAATCAGGATCCATTATTCCTTTTTATTTTGGAATCGGGACTTGTGATTGGTCATCTTACTTTTTTGGTGAAAAAAATTCCTAAATTTTGAATCTAATTTTTAGGTTATCTATGGGGAATTTTTCGGATTTCTTTGGTCAGTCTCACCATAAAAATACCAATTTTTTGAATCATCATTCATATTTTTAAGATGAATATTGAATGCTGCACAGTGACACAAAATTTCATTGATTGTCAGAAAATGGGTCAAACACAATACCTCTTTCTGACGCAGTCGGTAAAAATAGAGCATGGGTCTTCTTAAAAACCCCTTATAGAATTAAGTAATATATGAAATTTTGCAAAATCAAAAAAAATTAATTTTATATATTTGTTCGATTGACCTTTTAAAACATAAACCGGTTTAATATCTCATTTGGCCTGAAAGATATTAAGAAATACGTAGTGTGTAAAAATCAATTTGATCCCCTCAGGAGTGAAATTTCGAAAATTTTCAAAAAATAGCTTTCAGATTATTATATTTTTCCAATGAAGACCTGTAGAAACGAAAACCGGTTCAATATCTTATCGGGTCCAAATTTCTTATAAGTTACATGCTATTTGTTTAATGATGTTCTCAAGAAAAACCTTTTTTAGGATGAAAATTTTGGGGCTAGTTATATTGACCCCAGTTGACTCCCTTAAACTGCAAATGTAGACCTTTCATTCGTTTATTTGGGAATGGTTTGCATTCCATTGAAATGAAAATACTGTTTATTTAACAACGTTGTTTCTACAATTAAAATAAGTTTACGTTAAAAATGAATTTTTAAAAAATGAGCTTTTTTTTGGGGGGGAGAGTTTTGCTTTATACGAAATAAATATTATTTCGTTGCGGAAAGTTGGCTGCAGTATTGATATGTTTTAAAATCGCAGTAGTGAGCAAAAAAAAAGCTTATAATGATGAAATTGCAATTTTTCAAAATCCATTTTTCGTCGTCTGTATTTTGTTTAAATGCAAATTGCATCGAATTTCTGATTTTTTCATTGGGATATCAGTTTTATAAAACTAATCTCACAACAGTACCGTGAAATAAGTTAAAAAAAAAAGTTGATAAATAAATAATTTTTTGAGTAATTTAAAGTATACGATTTATGAAAGAGACGTAAATATTCTAATAAGTATTGTAAGAATGCGTGGTGGACGTAAAAAAACCTGTTAATTAATCTTCGGTTGTACGTTGGGCGCTTGTATAGATAAAGAAATTCGTGTCGAAGAAAGGTAGAGCAGCAAGTCAGTGGTTGGTAAAATTTTATCTTTATTTAAACGAAGTCAGTTTTTTTTTTCCTGGAAAATTTAAATTTGAATTAAGTCTTTTGTATCTGTTTTTTTTTTTTTTTTTTAAATTCTTGTTATGGTTAACATTGTAGCATATTTTTGAACATTTTTTTTTCCAATGAAGAAACACTGCTTGTCAATAAACAAAAAACAGCAAGGTTAATAAAACAGCATCTGATACAATTTTACAATCAGTCTCGGAAGTTCCTCATGCTAATTTTCTTCATGCAAACGAGTGAATGTGAAAATTACAAGATGCAGTTGCCATTGTTATCCTTCCTCGCTGAAATTTCTTCAGTGGCTCGCACGTGTTTTCATTTTTGTTGGAGATGATGAAATGTACTATTTTCAATAAATTTCATAGCAATTTTTCGGTTCAAACTGGTTACTCGTAACAGTCACATCCGTGTTCATTCTGTACTCTACTTAAGTAATTATTTCAATTTGTTATGACGCTTCGACTCTTCGAATTTAATCAGTGGCTGACAGATACTTAGTGTCTTGTTTATAATAATGTTCTAATTTTGTAAAATATTTTACGAATTTCATACAATTATTACATTCTTTAGTTGAGACTGAAATTTCATTCTTTTATTTCAAAAATTCGGCCGAAAAAAAAATTTTTTACCCTTAAATCAGTAAAATAATTTGACATGGACGAGAAACACTTTTTTACCAAAATTATTGAATTTGGTGGACGTATTTAATTTTTTCCTTGAAAATTCCTATAAATTCAATTAAAATGGTTATCAGTTTTTTATTTTCGCATTAGCATGAAAATATATTTCAAATTCAATTGATGAGTGATTTTTTATACTTGTACTTCAGTTGCTCCGTAATTTTTTTCATCATCACGTGCCATTTGATGCGTTTTTGTCCAGAAAATATAGCTCTAAATTTCTCCTGACTTACATTCTTATAATGGACATAAATGTAGGCTACATTATCGTTGGAAATTCCATTCAAAATTGTCACGTCATAGTTTTGAATTATTTTTGAGAACCATTTGCAAGTCGTCGAAGCCGGGATTCGAAGAGAAAGTAGGATAGAATTTTTAAATATATAAACACAACGTATGAATGAGCTTTTATTGATAGGAGTGTATATTTGATGCATTTTTAGGCGTATGTTGAAATATTTCAATGAATTTTCCGTTTTGTATGTTATCTTTTGTGTTTTGCAGTTTGTTGATAAGGAAAAGAAAACACAAGAGTTGTATTTTTTGTATAGTTTTTCTAGATCACACCTTCATTTTTTATGCAAAAATAGTTTTTGAATATTTTGAAATTCTTCTGTAAACAATGTATGTATATATAATATATATTTCCACTTTTTGCTCATTTTGGCATGTTTTGGGCGTCTGTTTGATATATAGTAGTGAAACTTGGGGTATCTCATGTTCTGAATTATTGTCTACATTTTTTGTCTGTTGACTACACTTAAGATTTCCCTTGAAAACTTATTTTGACAAATATGTTATCCTAGAACACGACTTGAAGGATTATGTTTAAGTAAATATTTTTTGTACAATACATATATTTACAATATAGAAAAGAATTAAATTGAGCTTAGAAAGGCATGTCTCATTTTCAATTTATGTAGGTACTACGATCTTCATCGGTATGGTGAAACCTGTAATTATTGATGTGTAAACATATTAGCTGTCAGTAGGGACTTCGCAAGACTTACAAGTATCAGGCGTTAGATCATAAGACCCATCACATAATTCAGCTGAGCTGCATTTTAATTGTAGCTTAGCCACACATTACAGCAGATTATATCTTTGTAAAAATAGACTTTTTTCTTACATAAAAAAAGTGAACAAACATCACGTGCGGTAGCTGAGCTACATTATTTAATTTGTCTCAACTTCACAAAATTCAGAAACGTCGTTGGATGTAAACATGTAGTGCGTCATATTGCTGCAATGTGAATCACAACCGCTGAGCAACGTTCTAAACGTAGCTTCACTAAGGAGTGGGATGGGCCGAAGAATCGTTGATGAGTTTTTGCGTTTGGTTATGGGGCATTTGCCTTATCAACTGAAGCTGAACGTAACATTTCAAATTTAAAATAAACCTTTTATTTTTCATTCAATGATTACCTAGCCTCTATATAAGCTAGAGAGCTGGGGTTGGTGTTTTTGGAAAAAGGAGAAAATTTACAAAATTTTCATATGATTTTCTAATCATATTTAAAAATTTGGAAATGAACAAACAAAAAAAAACGCAAATCATGGAAAATTTGTCATTTTTTTGACTGTGGAAACTGCTTATATTTCATTCAGTGATTCCTCAGCCGCTATTTAAGCTAGAGAGCTGAGGTTGGTATCATTGGAAAAGGAGAAAATTTGCATAAATTCACTATCCACATAATTTTTCTATCATCTTTAACAATTTAAAAATAGACGAAATAAAAAACTCAAATTAATGGAAAATTTGCCGTTTTAGTATTGTTGAGATATTTTCAGGTTTAGGTACGCAATCATTCATGAGAATCATAGGTATAACCGCAGCGGCACTCACGTATTTTTTTATTGAACTTGCCACTTACGTCAATATTTATGCGATTTCTATACATAGAAATTCTTTCTCGGAATTTAGATGTTTGAATGTGCCACGTTAATTTTTGTTAAATTATCCCTGTAACACTTACATATTGCATACCAGTGTGTTAACTCCGTACATTCTGTTTCTGAATCAAAATTTTTTGTACGTATTCTGTCTAAAAACGAAATAATAATGGAGTTATTTTCTGATTCATTAACAGAGCATAATATTACTGTTTTTCTGTAACAGTATCCATATAAATTATTTGATGGCACTATAAAAAAACAAAAAGAGTCAACTTTCTTGGAAAAAATTCTGAAAATTCATTGTTTTAATTTTTATGATCGTATTTTAAATTTTCTTAGAAAATGAATGATACTGCATATTGCAACTGTAGTACGAAAGATTTACCCGATTTCGTCAAGTTATGTTTATAAAAATGATTCATCAAATGATTTTTAGTAGTGACTCTTATGTAAACTGTTTTTTCAATTATGAAATCTGGTGTGATTCAATTTTTTATCTGAACTTATCTATCCTAACTTTCCTAATTAGGTATATACCGTATTATAAACGTGATCAAAGGCCATGCGTGGGGTGTGAAATCTGTTGTAAAAATTGAAAAAATTGACCTTTTGTTTTGTTTTTTGCTCTTCAAATTACAGAATTATTTTTATTATTATTATTATTATTATTTTTTTTTTTTTTATATATATATATTTATTTTTATTTTTTTTGAAAAACTTGTAATTTTTTGAACGTGTTGTAAAAATTGATCGGTTACGCCCCTTAACAACATCGCTTCGCATGGCCCTTGAACGTGAAATTGAGTTTGGGACTTCATCACACCAAAAATATCGAATATATTTATTTGAAATATGGTACAGATATATTTCGTGGGAACTAACATCAGTGTCGGATCCTGGATAAGCTGAAGGGCAGGGCTAAATCCAAAAATTTTCCCGCCCACCATTGTGGATAGTTCTCTGAACTCTATAAATAGTTCATCTTATCTGGTATATGTTGGTACTCCTAGGGTGGCTTTAGCCTCTACAGCATCCTTTCGATTTGTCACTGATTTACATAATATGAACTACGTGTAGGTTTCGATCGTATACATTATCGAGAATCACTCTGTAATGTACTGCTAGATGTAAAAATAAAATAAAATAATATGAAAAACTAAGACAGTTATCCTCCTTCCCCGACTCCCCACTGTCTCTTATTTGTTAGTTTTTCAATTTGATTGATTTGCAAAAATCATCGATACGCATAATTTTTCTTTTTCGTAATGTCAGTTATTTGTACACTAAATATACATACGCATGAAACTGAGAAGAACGCGACCCTATAATCGTCTTTTTTCTTCTCCGTCGTGTTCGGGGGGGGGGGAGAAATACCACTTCCTTGCCATCGGTGCATGCTACATCTCTTTCGTCTTCTTGATAATAAGTTCCTGATCATCTTCTATCGATACTGTGTTCATTTTTATGTAACATATTCTTGGCTTAACCTATTTTTTAACTTTTGCATCACGCTAAATTGAAGTTATCGTGTGACCGTCTGTCGGCAATACCTCTTTTCGCTTATGTTGCTTCCCTCCTTTTTTTTTCTTCATCTATCTACTTCCTCGTCCGCAGACTTCGGTGAAGTTTAATTACGTGGAGACTTCTTACAGTCGTAAAACGTCTGACCTACTAAACAAAAAAATTCGTAAACTAGTAGCAGTAGCAGCGCGGCGGCGGCGGCGAAGAGAAGCGTCGGATTTTCGTTCACTCTGTTACACTCACTCTGGAGACCAAAATTCCCCGAATACTTTTACTTTCTGCGGATCGTATGATAATTCCTTTTTTTTCCCTCTCTTCTTCATTTTTATTGTTTTCATTCTGTATTATTTACTTACTTCACGTCTGTGGGCCACTCCATTTGTAATTTATGACTAATTAAAGTACACGTATTTTAATCGTATTTGTGCTTGATTTTATTGACGAAAAATTTTGTCCTCTGCCGATAGCTACTGCTACATTAAGTATGAGAAATTGATCTTCGAATGTAATAAACTGATTTTTTTTTTTCTCAAAGATGGGTTACTGAATATCGTTTAATATTGCCAAATACTTAATTCAAAATGTTCATTTTCGTCGATTAAAATAGTTTAATTTTAATTTTCAAATTTTTTGTGTTTTCATCAACAGACTAAATTAGGTCTACTATTTGAATAGAGAAAATAAAACATTGATGAATCACCATTTTTCTGTCAAGTTTTCCGCGTGTAATATAAATTAATCTCAAATCTCAATATTCCCCTATTGAGACTCTACATCAAAGTGGCTGACATCTAGCGGATATTTTCTCGTAATCTTTAAAAATGGGATTATGGACACGAATCTATTGAACAACGATACTAAATAAATCCTCATTTAATACGTTTTATGTGGATTTTCTATTAAAATTGATCTTCTGAAACCCTGGGGTGAGGGTACGTTCGTTTTTCGTCTCATGGCCCAAGGAATATTTTGGCATATGTAAGCTTATTTTTGTTGAACTCGGTACAAGTTGAAATTTTTATTTGATAATCTCGAAATTTAGTACAGTTATTTGAATTTACGCGAGGACGAACCCTATTGTTTTTGGTCTAGATTGGCCCAATGCTTCGTCTATTGCATCGTACTATGTTTCATTTTTGGGGTTTAAATAGATCTAAAATGAGTAATTTTTAATAATAGTCACAAAATTTGGCACATATAACAATACATTATTTTTCGTCATTCTGAAAAATTTTGTTTTAAGTAAAAATTTTTATGGATGGGTAGTAAAATTGTTTCGTTTGCGACACGAATCTGCAACGCTAACAAAAACTAGTTCAGGCTAACTCAAATGATTTTTTTGAATCATTCTTGCTACCACCATCCCACCAATCCCACCTTCTTTGTGTGATGAGGAGTGTGAGATACAAGGGTGTGTGTGTGTGTGTGTATTTGTGTAAGTTTCACTTCCACCGTGTGTCCCATCACACACCCATTTTTTATTGTTTTTTTTTTTTTTTGGTTTGGGAAAAGTACGTTTTGTAGCATTGCTTGTTGCGCTAGAGTTGATTTTGAGTAGATGCTTGGAATTGATTTTATTTTCCATCATTTGCTGTAAAAAATCATTCACAGTGAGGTGTATAATAATTCCCATAGAAAAATACCATTCTCCAAAATTGCTATAAAAAGCTATAGAAAGAAAGGTCCATCACTCCTTTTTCAAGCCTCTCATCAGCAAACGACACTATCGTGCCATAAGGATGTCGAGTCCCAATTCGTGCAACCAAGGTAGAAGATGTATATTCGTAGTTTATATGCCTTGAGTGAAACATGAAAAATTCCGATCAGTAGTCAAGTTGAAATGAAACGTAAAAAAATTCTTGCGCAGTACGCTTTGGTAAAAAATCAAGTCTTTAGAAAGTATTAACATTTGAAAATTCTAGTCTTGCGTGCTCTGTTAGTGGAGCGAGTTTTCAAGAATCATGAAAATGTCTTGACATTTTGGAATCATTAAGTTTCTTTTGGCATGAAATGAAGAAAATATCTGGCTCACTGTCAAACTTCCATCCATAAATTAACTCAGTTTTTTTTCTAAAAACGTACCAATACGTAACCTCTGAATGGAAGTTTTACTTGGAAACTTGAAAATACGTAACAATAAAGACAAAGGAATAAACTTAGATTTGCTTGACTATTTTTTTTGCGAACCTAAATTGCTAGTATAATTCTTAACAATCCACCAAGTCAACATTATGAAATGCATCTTCACTTTTCTATTGAAAATTATTTTCGTTCTTATATCCCAACCGTTGAACCAACTCCAGAAAGTACTAATGATGTTACATTGTCAGAGTTCATACTTCGTTCCTTCCCAATATTTCTTTCGAGTCTTCACCACTGTATTCAAGTCTGAGCATAAGACAGGTTAATTCGTATGGTGCTAGTACTTAATCTTTCTCAAAACTTTAAACCTTATTATCCGTCCCCAAAAAACAAATTTTCTGGAATGAAACCACCTTTTGTTTCAATGTTTTTTTCTTGCTTCAAAATAATTTCATATTTTTGTATCAACTTCAGTTGTAGATTCATGTTAAATTTGTCAGATTACGTTTCTAAAATTGTGTATTTTCATAAGCGTTGCATATTTCTCAAATTGGCCTTCTTGTATGCTCCGAGTCTAATTAAAAATGAATGTGCTCTAGACTATCGACCAGATATTCTCGTATGGTTATCGTACTAATTCTTATGACGGAAAATTTATGACCCAACCTTGAACCTATAACACGAAATGTGTCGGTGTTGAAAAAGTGAATGTTATTTGCCCGCGTAACGAAATTAAAGTCGTCACCGTTTGGTTGTCAATAATTTAGTGGCGCGTCTGGGAAATGTGAAAAAGCTCGATTCAGTTGAGACTCGTATTTAATTCCATTGTAGTATTTTGTGACTTACACATTTCCAATCGAAAGGAAAGTTCCATTGATATGTAAAGCTTCGTATATTTTTTCCAAACCATGACTTCCGTTATACCGTTGGATGCTGTTAGTGTTCCAGTTATGCTTATCAATTTGGTCAGATTGAAAGAAAGAAAATGTTAAAATAAAATCGTAACTTTTTCATTTAAACGGTTTCGAGCGAAATTATGTTTTAAAAATAACATGTGATTGTGTGTATCCCGTGGCAAAGTTGACTGCTTGGTTAGTAAAACTTTGTATCGATCGCTAACTGCACCAGCCACATTTCTTTTTGGTTGTTCCAAGTATTGGCATGTTTGCATGATACTTTTGTAATGAAGTAAAAACAATTATTTTTAAAAATCGCGCTCTTTCCCTCCCTGTCATTAGGAAAAAAGGTTCAATTCCAGCCAAAACATGTGTATATGCTTATTGTGTAATGTTTGCCGTTATTTTCGTTGATCAATCTTGAAAGTTAAATTCATTTTTTATTCCAGTATCTTCAGAAAAAATGTGAAAACGTTAATATTGGTATTTTGTATCCGTACTTCGACAAAATTAAACTAACGCTAGCCCAGCTCTAGTTTTATTTTTTTTGATCGATCTCATAAAAAAGGAGAGATTATCAATTCAATCAATCCGTATATATGTTTTTTTTCTAATGTTTCTTCCCGTCCTTTTTTGTTCTTGAAAAATACACACGCGTCTATTAGAAAGTAGGGGCAAAAGATACGCACTCTGGTGGTAAAGATAGTAATCGGCTGAAAACAGGATAACGGATGGAAATAGGTATAAATTTATTGATCTTGTAATGCAAAAATTTATTTTAAAAATTAGTTTTTATTATTACAATTGGGTAGGACTTGAAGATTATCTTCTAAGGATTAGTGATCATCCATATTAAAGTTTTTCCCATTCTCAAAAAATCAGTTTAAACTCCTTCCTTTTTCTATGAAAAAATACATGAGAAAATTACTTAGTCCTGTTTTCAAACTGTGATAATACAAGGCGAATTTAGCGCTCCTTGTGGAGCTTCCACTTCCCAATTGTCTGCATCAAAAACCGTAGACAAAATAAATTTTTATTATTTTTCAGTTTCATTCCATTGTTTCAAGTTAATTACGAATGTAGAGGATGCAAGTTTTCATCGTCCTAATTTTTTTTTTTTTTTTTTTTTTTTGAAGAGAATAGAAATAATATAAATATGAATGCTCGATTTTAAATAAATAGTTCTTGAAAAATGTTAGTATTATTCTGAAAAAGGATGCGAGTCGTCTATGAAATCATTTTTCTTTAAAGAAATATATTACTTTTCTTGGTGATTCCAACTCTTGTGAACGGGGAGCACCAAACCACTACGCTTACCTCCGACAAACCCCTATTCCAAACTATGTGTTTAATTGCATGAAATTAACATACGAGTAGAGTGAGCAGATAAGTCTGAGAAAAGATGTTGTTATTTATGAGAATTCACTGTTCCCGCCTCCTACTGTAGAACATTAATTTACTGTGCTATTTGTTTCTTCAAAGAATGAAAAATTTATCCTCACATATAATGTTAATACTAAGAATTTCCTTCTGGTATTTGAAACGTGAAGGTATGTTTTAGAATGTATACCTGGATTTTGATTTACTTTTACATCGGGTGTGCCAATTTAACCAAGGTGAGTGAGGTGAGAAAAACGACTGAAATACATATGTTATGCAGAAACGTGAACAAGATTGACAGTAAAATATGATATCATTTGTACACTGAGGGAGATTAACATTTGTTTTTCATTTTCCGTGTGTGTCTGTTGCTAGTACTTGATCTCGTTACGTAAACTAAATAACCAGTTATGTGGTTCTGAGAAAAATCGGCCGAAAATTCATGAAATTCAGTTCGTATGATATTAAGTACCTGGTTCACCGAGCTTTGCCCGGATAAGTTGCTGTATACTAAAAAGTAAAAAATCATATTTTGAATTCAATATCGAAATTCGAAATTCATTCATAAAATTCAATAATAGAAGCCGATGTTAAATTATTAAAATATTAACAATGATTCAAGATTCAGTATGAGAAATCTTCTGTCCGTTGATCGTTGTGTTTATCCTTAATCACAAAATTTGATGATAGACAGATTGCAGATCTAAAAATCACATTGGTTCCAGGCGGATTTTGCATCGTTAGCTATTATCACTTATTACTAGTTCATATGCTCTTATTTCTGTTCGACGAATTTTCTCAAACTTGGGATCATCTAGATCATTTAAATTTCAGTTACATTGATCATATTATCTAGAACATGTTTACATACATACGTTCATCCCTTTTACATACGCACATAGCCTCATACATACATACATACAATTATTGTTCGTATTATAGTATGGGTCATAGGATGAAGTAAATACTCTGGATCGACCATCCTAACATAAAATACATTAAAAAAATTCCTATAGCCTACCTTACCGAAATATACTTTCTTCTAAGTTCCAAATTGTGTTACCTGCAAGAGCATAGCCAAACTGCCCCATGACCTTTTTTTTTTAATCAGCCAAAATTAATATATACCCACTTCAATTAAACAAAAAATTATCCTCTACTTGCCATGAATCTTTGCCTTTTCTATGAAAAAATCCTGACTGCCCTCCTTGTTATATGTGCGTTAAGTAAAGTTAATGTTGAATTTTTGTTTGTTTTCAGTACTTAATGAGTGGATGGGCAACACACTACAGTTATCGATGTCAACCTGTCGATTATTCAAATTCTCCAGTTGCTATGAGAGTAAGTATTTACATTTGTCATATCGTTTTTAGTTACTTTATTTTGATTTCAACAACGATACTCTTTCGGAAACGTATCATTTGCAGAAAACTTTCCGTTATAGGGTAAGTTTCAGAAATCGACGAATAAAATTTCTAAAAATCATTGTTTTTTCGATGCGTGCTTATATTGGTCGACTGAATCACTCGTATTCTTTGGGCCTCAAACAGTTTCAAGCTTCAGCTCTATTTGCTCTTATCCTTTTTTTTTTCATTTTATTTCATGAATCCCTCGATTTTCCCGCCCTTCAAATACATAATTCTATGTAATCTATGTTATCTAAAAATGCACTTTGCGTTGAATGCAAGTGGTTTGTTTTTCAAACCTCGCAAGCTAGTGGAGGAATATAAAAAATTATATGTTATCTATGGAAAATTATGTTCCATAAGCCTTTTTTAGTACAAAGTGTTCTTTGATTTGTCCAGAGAAGTTCCGAAAAATTTTTTATTACTCAAGTTCAATGATAAATTAAGGTTTTTCTCAAGTAAATTTTTTGTAGAATTTTTTTTTCTGTAACTGAAAATTCCAAACGATTGAGAAGGGTTTTCTACTTGAAAAGTATGTATACTTAATTTTGGTCTGACTAAACTTTTGTAACTTCGATTTTATAATTTATCAATCAGCATAATTTTGTTATCCTATATTGTATGTATATATTCTAATAAATAAATCGTATGTTATTTTCCTCGTTTATCTAATAAAATTGAATTTTATTCATAAAATATGTTGCCTTAATCGAGGTAGAGGAGCAAAACAAAACTGACAGCACATAAATTAGTTGTCTAATCGATTTGAGATTACCTGAAACTCCCCCTCCACCCAGCTATTCTGTCCGAAAAGTTAGGCATTGAAAAAAAAAAAAAAAGGCATCGGAAGATCCAGCCTTTCGGATCTGATAATTACTGTGAGAATACAGTGTCGTAGAAATGGGGGTGGGTTTGAGGCACCCCCCGAAAATTTTCAACCAACTCCCGTGATCTCAAAAAATAATCTATAATTACGCTGTTATTGTAAAAAAATTTGCCACATGGTCATGATCTAATTTTGAATGGCTCATTAGTTTGTGAATTATTGATGATTTAGTGTAATTTGATTTGATTTTTTTCGTTTATGAAGCTGGACTCGCTGCTCCATAGCCTATTGAACCAATGTTCAGATTGACCCGATTGTTTTTCATAATCATTCTCATAATTTAATCTAAGGGCTAAAGTTCATGACTGTTAGTATTGCCGAAGAAGAAGGTGGAGCTGGAAATCTAGAGTTATCCATCAAAATCAAAATTGACTAAATTTATTCACTTATCTAATTTCACCTCTGTTGGAAGAAAATTGTATTCTGCATCTTGTTGATTAGAAATTGCTAAAAAATAACTTCCTATCCAAACTACACAAAATTTTATGTTATCTACTTCTTATACAGCAGTCTACATTCATCTTATTAAGAATTTTCCTGCATAAGCACCCATAAATTTATATCAATTAAAAAATTACAGCACCTACAATATTTTAGTTGGACAAAAAATTCCTTGCATATTTTTTATGTATAACTCTCTGATTGATTTTGAACCCAGGGGCAAAAACTAATAAAAATTCGCAAATGACGTTACAGAATGTGGAATACCTTGTCGTGAGAGATATTCACACTAGAAGGTTTTCAACAGTATTTGCGTGTTCTGCCACTTCATACAGTTAAGTATGGGAGAGCCAAATCCTCGGCAAACACTGGCAATTTTTGAGCCGGTTCTGAGAGTTTATATACAAGATTTAGTACATGCACACAGACACGCATGCATACGTACATGTACGTAATTATGTCTTGCGTTACATCGTTTCTTGCCTCTGTCAAGGTGATAAGAAACGACGCAGCACGTTTGGTACCAGGCTGTGACATCACCGAGATTGTTATCAGGTAATTGATCTTGGCCCGTGCAATGTATCTTACCTGTACGTACGTACAAGTACGAACATACAAACGCACCAGTGTATATTTGTTTAACGTCATAAAGACAATTATCATCAGCCTTTGGGCGGCAACTGTCATTGAGGGGTGCGAGCCCCTATTACCTCATACAAGTATTGTCCCCACAGCTACTCCCTCCAGTTTTTGCGCCGCGAAAATAATAAGTCACGCGTCTGGGGGGACTTATCGAGTCTACTGTTTTCGCTGGTCTTTCTCCCATTTAGCGAGGACTGAGCCTACCGCAGCCCCTATGCACTTGTAAGAGTGTTTACCTGTATTAAACCGGGCTTGGTAGGCATCCCTGCTAGCCTGTCCGCTTCGTCTAGGTGGTTGATTTGGTGGAGCCAGATGGGTATAAGGATGGGGACGGTAGGATGTTAGAGGACCAGAGGGGTTTGGTGGTCTTAGCCATTTAAACATGGGGAGTTTGAAGTCCCCGATGGTTTGTAGGCTAGACCAAAGGTGGGAGGAGGGCGTGTTTGTGGCACCTCTTCTGCTGGGAGTTGCCTCTTCACTTCCAATGTTGTCAGGGTTGAGGACTCCGAGGGTGAATTCTTCAATCTCGGTGTCTTCTCAGGCGACTTCGGGGGCAAGATGAGGGCAGGAAGGGGTGCGGACATCATCTTGACGATGTCCACAGCCGAGGTCGTGTCCATGAGCAATTCATTCACGAGTTTTTCAATCTCCTTTTCGTGCTCCATCTGTTCCTCAGTCTTTACAGGCTCAGGAACCAGTGGCGCAACTAATTGGAAATTTGGAGTCGGGAATGGAGTGTTTGTTGGAGACGACATAATACAAGGAAAAAAAAATTAGGAAAGGAAGAAAAAATGGTAGAAAAATTTTTGGCTTACTTAGTGAACAGCAGAAAGGCGAGTGAAAAACGTTGCGAGAATATTTTTTGATCGCAGCTTTATTCCAAGTCGCTATCTCGTTTCAGACATGTTCGGAGGGGATAGTGCATCAAATATTCTTTATCTGAAAAGTTTTCCGGTCGAAATCTGTTAAGTACAAGCAGAGTTAAGCGTGTTTGAATTTTCGTGTTTTTGAAATTTTATATCTCACAAAGGAATGCACTCTTCATTTGTGACGTCACGATCTATTGACTATTTTCTTATCTGAATGTTTGTCAATAGAAACACGTTGCGATGTTTTTCTTCCATATCGCACGTGGATTTGTTTATTCGTGTCGTATTTTATTTGCTCGCATTTTTTTTTTTTTTTTGCTTATCTGCGGAATTTCTTTTGTTATAAAACTTCCCAGATTCTCACGTATTTTGTGAGGGTATGCAGATTTCATAGCGGATATTAATTTTCATGAATATTTTTAGTTTCTCCATGCCAATCTCTCCGATTTTTGAGTTGGAATTTGGTTTTTCCGCTTTTTGCTGCCAAGAGGCCTGCCTCTTTTTCATGGGCATAAGGGGGCCGATGGATCGTAGTGTATTCTGACGATCTCATCACTAAACTTCACTGTTTTCTTTATTTTTGTTTTTTCTACTGGTGAGTTTTGTGATTTATCACCTTTTTTGACCGGTTTGTCCTCAACTTTTTGTGGTTGTGTGATGTTGGACTGTGTGGTCTGTTTTTCTTCTTCAACTTTCCTTTCTGTAATCTTCCTTGTTGCTCTTTGGATCATTTTCCTGTCATCATTTATAAGGTACTCAGGTTTCAATCTGTCAATTGAAATTGTTTTTTCTTCACCTGCGATTAGTATCACAAAATTCTTGTCATCTCGTGATACAACCTTATAAGGACCTGCGTATGGTTTCTCTAACAAAAATCTTATTTTTTTGTCTCTGACAAACACATGAAATGTTGTGGCCAAGTGTTTGGAGACATAAATCTTCAGTTGGCCATGACGAGCTGCCTGTTTCAAAAAGCTGTTAGCATCAGTCCGTATGTTTTGGACGAGCATTTTGGGGCTAATTTCTTTCGAGTGGGTGAAAAAGTCCCCTGGTAGGCGTAGCTCTTTGCCAAGTGCCAACTGCGCTGCAGAGTGACCTGTGTCCGTTTGAAGAGCAGATCGAAGGCCCAAGAGGATGGTTGGTAGTATATCAACCCATCTCTTGGTGTTGCAAGCCATGATGGAGGCTTTCAAAGCTCTGTTTCATCGCTCAACTTTACCGTTTGCTTGAGGATGGTAAGCTGTGGTGTGGTTGTGTTATGCACCAAGCTTCTTAGACAGCTCTTAAAAGAGGGAGCTTTCGAATTGGCAACCCTGGTCCATAATGATGACTTCAGGTATGCCATAGCAGGCAATCCAGGTGTTGTATAACCTGGCAGCTACTGTCGGAGCTGTCATCTCAAAGAGAGGAACTGCCTCTGGCCATCGAGTTGCTCTATCAATCATCGTCAATAGGTATCTGTGTCCTTGGGATGGGGGTAATGGACCCACCAAGTCTATATGTATCGTTTTGAACTGCTCCGTTTGTTTGAAAGATTTGAGAGGCGAACGAGTGTGTGTTCCTACTTTGGACTCTCGGCAATTCAGGCAACTGCGGGCCCATTTGTTGCAGTCGGACTTCAGTCGAGGCCAAACAAATCTTGATGCTACTAATCCAGCTGTGCATTTTGGTCCAGGGTGCGATAGATTGTGCACACTACTGAAAGCCAATTTGCGATACTTTGTTGGCAGGAATGGCCTATTCTTGCCTGTACTAATGTCGCATGTTAGTAAAACATTAGTACCAAGGATTTTCCATTGTCTCAATTTGAGAGCTGTGTCATAGTTCGACAACCATTCTTGCAATTCTGCATCCCTTAGCTGTTCTTTAGCTATTTTAGCATAAAGTAATTGAGACGGTGCCGAGATGGCTTCGATCCTACTAAGAGCATCAGCTGGAGTGTTGAGTTCTCCACTTAAATACTGGATGTCCGTAGTCAACTGTCCTATGTAGTCCAATTGTCAAGCTCTTCTTGGGGAAGCTGGTTCAGTTTTTTGCGTGAAGGCATGTGTTAGGGGTTTATGATCTGTATACACAGTGAAACATCTACCCTCTAATTGGTGCCTGAAATGCTTCAACGCAGCAAATATTCCCAGTAACTCCCTGTCGTATGTACTGTAGTTCTTCTTGGTTTTTGATAGCTTTCTGGAGAAGAAAGCGAGCAGTAACTTCTTTTCATTGTCCTTTTGGTACAGAGTTACACCAATAGCAAAGTCGGATGCGTCAGTTGTGACAAATAATGGCAGACTTTTGTCTGGGTGAGCGAGCAGAGTTGCATTTGCCAGTGTTTCTTTGATGTTTTCAAAGGCTTTTTCAGCTTCTTCAGTCCAATCGAGTGGAGTCTTATCTTTCTTTTTATTTGTTTTAATCAATGTGAACAGCTGACTTTATTCGGCTGCAGCATTTTTAATGCAGTGTCTGTAGAAATTCACCATCCTGTCTGAGTTCAGCAACGTTTGAAGGTTTCAGGAATTTCAGTATGGCCTCTACCTTGGTCTTCAGAGGGGAAATGCCTTCGGTCGAGACTTGATAGCCGAGAAAGTCAATTTTGGTCTGTTTGTATAAACTTTTTCCAACATTGATGGTAAGTCCAGCAGCGTGTATACGCTGTACAATGGCTCTTACATTCTTCTTGTGCTGTTGCTCACTGCCTTCTGAGCAAATGCATATGTCATCCAAATATGCATAAGCAAAGGGCAAATCCATAAACAGTCCATTGATAAATCTCTGGAAAGTTTGTGCAGAATTACAAATTCCAAACGGCATTCGAAGGTATTCGAATAGACCAAAGGGGGTTATGACCGCTATCTTTGGAATGTCCTGTTCAGCCATTGGAATTTGGTGGAATGCCCAGTTGATGTCAATTTTTGTGAACATCGTTTTACCCTTCATATTTGCGTTGAAGTCCATTATGTTTGGGACTGGATAGCGATCAGGAACTGTTTTGGCGTTTAAGGCTTTGTAGTATCCAACGATTCGCCACTCTCCACTTTCTTTTTTGGTCATGTGGATTGGGGAACTCCATGAGCTCTTCGAGGGGCGGCATATGCCTTCCCCTATTATGCAATCATAGTATTCCCGTGCTGCTTTGAGTTTATCAGGTGGCAAGGCGGTCCTTTAGTTTCTATATAATGAACGATGTCATGTTTATAGGTCGGATGCCTGTGAATCAATGGTTGAGTGACTCCAGGATAGTCTGACAGAATCTGTAGGAATTGTTCGTTGACTTTAGTGCAGCTGGATATGTTGGTGTCCAGTTGGTACGCTAGCGTTTTGCCTTCCACCCATAGACCAGTATTGTTGTCTATGATATTTCCATTTTTGAGGTCAATGACCAGGCTGTAGTGCACGAGAAAATCTGCACCCAGGATTGGAGTTGGAACATCCGCAATTGTGAAGGACCATGTCATGTCTCTTCGCAAACCAATGCTTACTTTGCTGGATTCTATTCCATAAGCTGGAAGGTTTTGACCATTCACATTTCGGAGGTAGTATTTCGGAGGAAATGCCTTTTGGTTTTTACTTACTGGCAAAATGCTCAAGTCAGCACCTGAGTCTATAAGGTAACGTCTCCTGTTAGTCCTGACCTTGATGAACAGGTGTCGTGAGTACTTTTTCGAGGGATCTTCAGCCGCATAGATGACCCATCTTTCTAGTTTGACGACTTATTGTATGTTTTTCCCCACCATGGCATCTGTTGTTACACTTGTTGGCCTCTGCCTCAAATCTATTGTGAAAAAAGCAGGATTTATCATCCCATTTCTGAGACGGGGGTTTAGGGGATGATGATCTTCTAGGGGGAGTTGGACTCTGACCCCTGGTAGAATTGCTCTTTCTTTCTTTAGACCTGGATTTTCTATCATTGTTTCTGTTGTTGTTGCTCCTGCTTTTTGAGTGGTTATTGCTTCTACCATTTCTCGAGTTATTATTATTCTTCTTTATTTCACTAGTCAGCTGAGCTATTTGGGCTCTAAGCTGGCCTAGTTCTCCCATCTCTGCCGATACTGCACAAATCGAGGATGCTGATCTCGAATGTTCCAGCGCACTATTGGCACTCTTTGCCAAGAAGTCTAGGTCCTCAGAATTGTTGATTACCATGGTATCCACAGCTGCCAGACACTGCACAACATTTTGGGGCAGTTGTTTACAGAACTGGTTCCCAATGACCGATGGTGATACGATATTGTCAGCCTTTTGTCTTAATTTGGCCATAAAGATGGAGGGTTTATTGTCTCCCATCATTTGGTTTTGAGTCTTACCAAACACAATGCGAATTTTCCTGCAGAACCAACTGTACTTGTCTGCTTCCGCTGGAGGGCATTCCATGATATCCAGAATGCGGCGTATTATTTCTGTGGGCATGCCGCTGCAAATGTGTGTGTACTTCTGGTCATTCTGTAGGTTCTCTGTTTTGAAACGACCTTTGAGGAGAGTCAACCAGAGTTCTACCTCATTTGGCAAAAATTCCGGAATATCAATCCTCCGCCTTTGGATTGCAGGGTTCTGCAGAGTCTGCATCTGCAACAGCTGTAATAGCTGTGCAAGCACTTTGGGGGTCAGCTGTGGCTGACCCCTTCCACTCATCCCAGGCTGATTCGATGTCTGGTTTGTCCTATTTCCATTTCCATTAGTGTTGGGCATTGTTGTTTGCCCCTGCTGTATTTATTAAGAGTTGCTTTTTGCAAAGGTTCCACCAGACTCCGTCAGTTGTTGGTCTAGGGTCGAAGGGTCAGAATCTTGGCTCAAAAGATGACCATTTCTAAGGGTGCGAGCTGTTGTCTCGTTTGGATTGACAACAGCTCCCAAACGCAAGGCTTTTGGCCTCCGGATTTGTTTTTGTTTCTCCGGAGTATCAAAGACTTCTGAGTCTCTTGTCGAAGCTGGAGGAGTTGGTGGATGAGGGCAACTTTGTTCCTCCAGGTCTACTTCTCTTGGTTCCCTTCTGGCAAATATATTTGGAAGGGGGGGTTTAATTTCCCACTTTCAAAGTCAGACCTCTTCTTCGACAGCCAAAGGTGTCTAGGTCTGTGAAAAAATATTTGTATCACATGCGAGTTACTTGCCAGCGTACCGCGCCTAGCTTTAGAATTAGCGCAACGTGCCTAGACACCTACGACGTAGCCAAAAAATCACGTCGAGGTCACCACTGTGGAATACCTTGTTGTGAGAGATATTCACACTAGAAGGTTTTCAACAGTATTTGCGTGTTCTGCCACTTCATACAGTTAAGTATGGGAGAGCTAAATCCTCGGCAAATTCTGGCGATTTTTGAGCCAGTTCTGAGAGTTTATATATAGGGTTTGGTACACGCACACAGACACACATGCATACGTACATGTACGTAATTATGTCATGGGTTACGTTGTTTCTTGCCTCTGTCGAGGTGATAAGAAACAATGCAGCGCGTTTGGTACCAGGCCGTGACATCACCGAGATTGTTATCAGGTAATTGATCTCAGCCTGTGCAATGTATCTTACCTGTATGTACGTACAGGTACGAACATACAAACGCACCAGTGTATATTTGTTTAACGTCATAAAAACGATTATTGCCACCCTTTGGGCGGCGACTGTTGTCGAGTGGTGTGAGCCCCTATTACCTCATACGAGTATTGTCCCCACACAGAACTACCTGCTACTATTCCAAAACAATTTTAAATAAGTCCAAATCTCAAAATGAGAAAATAAAAAAAATAATAAATTTTTTTCTCACTGCAGTTTTCAAAAAATTTCTTAAATATTAAGAGAATATCATAAAACCAAGTTTAATGAGATTTCTTATTTTATTAACTATACGAACGAAAAATATCAATTTATTATCTTGTTAACGAGTGGAAAAACGACGATTTACCAATGACCTTATCACTTGAAATAAAGTAGTTACTCTTTCTCCCAGGGAAAAAAAATATCACATTATCAACTGTTTATCGCGTATATGTATTTCATCATAATCATAACAATTATGACTGGAACATGCATACGAATGACTCAAGATTATTAAAAATAAAGATGAAAAAACAATTTTTTTTTTTAATTTCAAAAATTTTCATTTGCGTAATTAGTAAAGTATTGTACACAACTTGGTTGGAGGGAGAAATTATCAACTTGTGCTGTTACAGCATTTGCCTATGGCTTGTGCTTGCGAAATTTGCACTCACTGATAAGTTCTCACTTTCCTCCCATGTTGCGTAATATAATATTAAAAAAATTACCCTAACCACTCAAGTTATATGAATACAAAATAGTATATTGTCTAACAAGTGGGAGAAGTAGGCAAATCCATGAGTGAAAAATTGCCTTTTTACCCTTGTTAGACACTTTACTATGGGCATAGAGATGGTGGAGTAAGGCAAGACTCTTGCACCATCAAAACAAGTGGGGAAAAGGGGTGAAAAGAGGCGAAACTTCGGAACCAAGAAAAGTAAAATCAAGTGTTATGGGCGACATGCCGATACATTATTATCTCATTAAGAAGTCTGATGTTTAAAATATGATTTTTTTAAACCTATGATAACGACATAAAATACAGTCATTCATACGCAAATTTGAATTGTCAAAAGTTGTGATAGGGTTCCTAAAAAATTATTTTGCCCAAGTGAGAAAAATCCTAGCTACCCCACACCATATTTTTTATAGCAAATGAAAGGACTGCTGTGAAAAAAAAAGAAAAAGAAATGAAAAAACTAAAAAAAAGGTGAAAAAATCCAAGAAAAAAGTGAGAGAAAGGAAGAAAATTGAATAATAATTCACAATGAATATTGGAGAAAAAACAAAATCTCTTCCCTCCTCTCCTAAGATAACTATTGCTGAGATCGAATTTCAAAAATTTTCAGTAACTTGAAAGAAAAAAAAAATTATGGAATTCAAATGTAGGCAAATTGATAGCTTTTATTCATCTAGCTCTCGAAACACTGAAGTTCAAAGACTGGCCACTCTACTCACGTATCACGGATTCGAATCCTGGTCAAGTTGGAGAATTTTTCAGGAAAAAAATTTATTTATTGAATTATTTTTCCTGATAGAAGGAAGCTTGTGAGTGATTAATGTAAAAGAAAAAAATCGTCTTCAAAAGACATGCGGAAAGTAGCATGAACTATCCGAGAGGCGTATGTGAAAGTGGATTGCCACGTACTGCTGTGGAATAGTCCTCTTTACACATGCTAAGCATGCCTCGCAGAAGCTGAACACTTCATACACATATATCAAAGACAATTTTTTTAGTTTCTTAAACCGATAGTAAACGATATTTTTTGTGTGAGTCATTTTGAAAAAATTATCAGATGAAAATATTGTGTACATAAGCAGATTTTATCGTGCAAGCAGATTTTTAAATTTTTGAAAAACTGTAATCAAACATGATACAAGTTTATATTGCCTATATAAATCACACTGAAGAGCTGTAATTTTAAAATTCTGAAATAGTGGTGTTAATAATTATTCAGTCAGACAAATAATTTGAGTATACATAGAAAAACAAGACAAAAACATCAGTAGGAAATTGGAACTAATTTATTTAGGCATACACGATATTAAGGTGCTACCACAGTAATATTAATTTCCTGTTACAAATTTGATAGAATGGAAGATTACCTGTTGTTGTAACCATTGAATGATTTCCTACAGTGGAACTATTTGTAAATTTTTTCGAAAATTTCATATTTTAAATTACTGAAATAGGGGATATAAAAATTGGTCTTTTTCTTTCCTCTTGAAATCCTATTACTGGTATGAAAAAGGATGCAACATTTTTGGACTAAATAGTGGAAAATGGTTCGAGGAAATTATTACTTGAGAAAAATATATTGAAATTATGAATTAGCCATCAGAGGATTGTGCTAAGAAGATGGTTTAGTAAAAATGTTATATATAAAAAACGTCTTTTGTCTTCTGTTTAAGAAACTAAAAAAATTGTTTTTATATTCATATTACTTGGGTAGTTAGATGGGTTAATTTTTCTCAAATAAGAAATCTTATCTGACTTTGTTTTATGATATTTTTTTAAAATTTATGAAATGTTTTGAAAACTGCAATAGAAAAATAATGTTTTTTTGTGTGCACTTTCTCAATTTAAGATATGGATTTTCTGTAATTATTTCGGAATAGTAGTAAGTAGTTCTTTAATTTTATTTTCGAATATTTATTTATTTTCTTGTCCCTACGGTGAAAAGTTATCTGCGCGATAAAGTACTTCTCTTACATTCAACACTGAGTTTTTAAGGATAAAAAGATAATTGGTAAAAGGTTATTTAATTTTTAATTTCCTTTGTGTAGTAAAAAATTTAGCATATTTTATTCTGAGGTTGATTTCATGTTTTATTTTCCTAACCCATCAAAGAACACTTTCCCCAAAAATTTGCCTGAAGAATAATCGTTTCTAAGCAAAACGATATTCCTCCAGTAAACGCTACAATTTTATTACTTGAATTAAAAAACCACGCCGAGTTCAAAGCCATTTGATTACCTAATTGAATCAGATTATAAATTAACTGAATTGCGTGCTTGAAGACAAAACATTGACCATCAAAAATACATCGAGAAGAAAAAGAAACTCCCGTTGTTAGTCCATGTATAAATGTTTGTGAAAATTCAAACAAACTAACTTGAAAGAAAAATTCACTTTATTTTGTTGTACCTTGGTTATTTTTTCTTTTTTTTTTTTTCATTTTTATTTTGATATGGCCTTCACATGCAGATTAATTTCATTTTAAGTTGAGTTATGAGATTGGGAAACATGTCCGACTGGTTTTAAAATTCAAAAAATTGAACTGTTTTAATGGAGCAAAAGTACAATTTTCTCTTTTTTCATTTTCTTTCTACGTCATAACCAGTAATTTGGATTAGAGACTTGTGAAACATGTTATCTGTATCTGTCATTTCCATTATTCAAATTTAACTTTTAAGTTTATGTGACATTGTTTCATCATTCCTAAGGGTAACACCGTCACATTAAAAAAATCAAGTTTCTTATTTTACCTCTAGTAAAACAATTTTCTAGCCAAACATCTTTAAAATGGATTATGTATAGGTAGTGATAAAATGTCTCTTATTTCATATTTTTGTTCGTTATTTCTGAGCACGAATCAAAATTTTGAATGACGTGCTTTTAAATGTAACCTGGAAAGAAAAATAAGTTTAGGTTTTCTTATGAAATAATTTCTGGATTTGCTAAAGGATGTAAACAATGTTTAATTTTCAGTTTTGTTGTAAATGTGATGGGAAATAGTCATCCCTGTTGCGTAAATAATAATATTTCAGTAATTTCAACGCCGACCTGAAATCGAATATACTTTTTTGATTATCATTAAAAATTATCTCAGATTGCCTTGAATGTTGATTTAAAGGTGTTTAATTAGACTCTTTTCAAGGTTCACCAAATACAAAACCGAAGAATATTTCCTGTTGATTGTCGGTTTCGTGTGACGCCATTCAATTTTTTTTATTTTTTTTTATTTTGGACATAGTTGACATTGTGATGAAAGATCACCGATTACAAATCATAAATGAGCTTTAATTTGATTTATTAATCGATCTGGATAGTTTTTTTTGGTGATCTGAAATGTAAGTTTCAGATTAGCCTACACATTTCAATAATAAACGGATCACAGAATAAATAAATTCTATTTCTTTTATTTATTGAATTTTTTTTTAGTATCTGTTCATTTTCTTATTAATGTATTCTTTAGCATTCGTGTCATCGAAGTTTATAGATTTTTTTCTCTTTTTTTTTTTTAACAATGAAAAACAACTAGCTTTCACCTGCGGGCTCCGCCTGCTCGTAGCAATTTGATTCCAGACTTATAATCCTTCGAAGAGAAATTTTTTTGCTTGCTGCACTCGTGAAATAGACTTCCTCAGTATTATAAAACCCCTCTTACAAATTAATCCTTAATACTGCCCCTGAACATAGGTGTAATTTTCAATTTTTTAGAGGATCCATAAATTTTTTTCCCCACGTCCGAATTTCCTCTCTACGGCCCTGGTGGTATTACGAACTTGCAGAAAAATTTATTCGAGTAAAGAATAAATAAATTTTATTTTTAAATGTGATGTTTATACTATGTTCGTCTATAGTTAGAAGAATTTTGCCTCAAAATCATTTATTATTTCATCAAGTTGTAATTTCAAAGATCCTTGGTTTCGGTGAAGGAAGTAATGAGGATTTAATTTCACATCGTTTGGAATTGGTAAAGTTTGGATAATTTTGAAATGGATGAATGTTGCTCATAAAGCCTCTCTTTTTTTTTTTTTTTTAATTATGTACGTATCTTTTGACGCAAGTAAATAAAATTTATTTCTGTCTCCTCAAGTATACTCAGCCAAAAATAAACGGAAAAAGAAATAATACCTAAATCGTGGGTTAATTATCGATGCGGAATGTGAAATAATTAATGAGACAAGATTTTTGGTTTGCGAATATTTATTTATTTTTATTGGTCTTCAAGTGGAGTAATCTACGTAAATTCTAGTATCATAATAACCTTTTTAAGGTTATGTCCGTTGTGAGCAACATCGAATGGTTGGTTATCCGTTACGATCAGAAATTCAGTTTTGCGTTGGTTTGTTTACTTTTTCTACTTCCTTCTACTAACACTGTAGTTAGTATCAGTTATGCCTCTTTCAAAAGAGGAAAAGTGAAGGAGAAAAGTAAATAAATAGGTTACAATTGTCAGGTTTCAAGTTTTTTCGCACTTGACTTAGGAAAGACAGCTGTAAGTTTGTATCCAGTACAGAAGTATGCGGTAGCGTCGTAATGTGTGAAAGAAGAGTAGTACTTCTCCGCGTCCTCATCTGTCGAAGTGCGAGTATTTATGAACTGTGTTTTTAAGTAGGTTTTCTTTAGAAAATCCACTTATTACGCTTGGTGTGGTATAACCCCCAAGGTTTGGGGGTGGGTACGTTTTTTGTTTCACGACCTCAGTCAAATTTTGGTACTAGTAATTCAAATATATATGCATAGATAGATTATAGATATAAGTCAATTTCTTTTTCTTACGGTACAGGTTGCAATTTTTGTCCGATAATCACAAAATTTGGTGCGAACATTTTTACTAAGTCAAAGACCAGACCTATTGATTTTGGTGCGGATCGGTAGGATGCTTCCGATACCACCATTTTTGTTTTTACTTTGGCTGTAAAATATTCAGTTTTGCACCAATAGCCAAGAAATTTGGAATAAATATTTATTATAAATTATTGTATAACGCTACCAATATTTGCCCTGATCGACCGGACGATACTTACGGTACCGATGTTTTTATTTTTATATTGTTCATAAAATGCGGAATTTTGGAACCATATGTACGAAATTTGAAATAAATATTTATTAGAATTTATTGTAGCATGCTACCAATTTTTGTGCGAATTGATCGCACGGTACTTCCGGTAAAGTTTTTCTTTTTTTTTATAATTTGCATGAATTTTTCTTTTTACAAAAATTAACCACATGTTCATGTTTCCTTTTTTTTTATTTCATAACTTTATTGGTTTTATTTTAAATTACATGATTATGTACCATACTTTATTATCTCAATTAATTTTTCATTTTTTCAAGAAATAATGCTTTTAAATTTCACATGGTTTATAAACTTACAAACATTTAATGTGACCATCAAAATTCATAATTCTTTTTCTCGAACACCTACTTTTTCAGCGAGGCTTGCTGCCATAGAGTTTTTTCTCTTATGCATGTTTATCTTCTCCATAGAGCAGTAGAGCAGATAGGCAAATTCAGTTCCATATTTTTCCATCTTAATTGTGTTGACTCGTTTAAATGTATCCGCTCTAATTGCGACCGTGTAATGAAGACGGTTGGGATCTCCTGACACGACTATTTACTAAACTATCGGACGGATAGATTTTTGAAGTCGATTAAAATTATTTTAACAAAATTTCGAAAATTTTATGTTTTCTTGATTTCGAAGCGAGCTTTACGTTTCTGGAAAAACGAAATTGCCTCGGAAGACCAATTTGAATGAGTAGTACAACAGTTGAAGCTTACAGGCAAGGTAACGACTAAAATTTAAATTTAAAATGAGAAATTGGCTTGAAATGATTTTAGCCGTTGTAATAGTCCAATAATTACGAGTATTATCTGTTTCACTGTTTGGATTGCTTTCTATAGTCCGTCCAACGAAAGATGATCCCTGCGCCTTGAAACAAAGTTGCCCAATATTCATATTTTCACGTAGGCAATCGTATAATTCGTATTCCCGCATATTCTAACTGGCAATAATGCGTAAATAATGCATGTAAAATCGTACAGTAGTTGCGGGTCGTTTCGTTTTTGGGATCAACTCTCGTTGGATGGACTCTACTGAAATCTGCCACCATTATTATTGTAGCCAAATTTGCTCTGACGTATAATTTAATTTCGATCGAAATTTCTTGAATTTTCTCCCGCTTATAAAACTTACTCAACATTTTTTTAAACATTCTTAACCTACATATTGTAAACCTATACTATTCCCATGTCGAAATTAATTGAAACATATTTTTTAGAATACAGTCAAAAAGAAAGGTATCATATATTTAAGAACTTCCATCACAAAATTAAGTGTTTTCGAAATTTATACTTATTATTGTCGGTGGAATAAATTTTTGGTCTGTAAAATTACTAAGTTGAAAAACCCGCATGCTTTTTTTATGGCTTTCCATTAAAGCGTCTGACGGTGTTAAGTAGTTCGTTTTATTAATTGTTTAATCATTTTGAACATTCTCTTTCCCTCTATTTTAGAATGAAAATCATTTTTTGTTGTTTTGAAATTTTACAGGTTTGTACCTAGTACACAAAAATTACAAAAATGTCAATTTTGAGTTGTTGATCAAATTGACTAAATTCTATATGGATAATGATACTGTCACGTCTTGTTTTCAAATGTTTTAATCACTGATAATGAATTTTTCTTGAATTTCTTTGGTGTTATATGGTTTTTGAATTATTACACTATCCGGAATTTTTGTTACTGTGGGTGTGAAAATACAGTAGAGTTCAATTTTACACCAATAAATTCCATAAATAATTATAATGTTAAAGCTAAAGTGCTTGCATATAAGATCACAAGTATTGTAAGAAGAAACTAACTCAGTAAATTTTAATATATATGTATGAGATCTAGGTAATGTTTGTTGGGAAAGTGGCTCAAGATAAGCAATGAAAAATTTTGCCGTAGTAATCTGTTACGTAAATCTAATTCATGTTTTATCGATAGATCCATCAGATATATCTGTACAAATATTCAAACCTACAATCTTCAATATGTTATTTTGCAGTTGTTCTCAAAAATGCAAAAAACGAAATTACAGCTGTAACGACTTCAATAAAATATGCATGAAAACGGATTCTGATGAATGGAAGAAATCAACAACGACGACCTTGAACTTGGTTCAAGTATGCTCTATCGTTACGTGATTATACATCCTGTTTTGAACAGGACTGCCTCATTCTTTGGTCTTCAGTCCCGTTGTCCTCGAAAATAAACCTTCGTGAAGCGAAAATGTATCGTTTTCAGAAAGCAGTCCACAGCGCCATTTATTTTCACAAAAAATCGGGAGTATTCTCGCAAATAAATGATAGTTGAGGATGGTGAAAAGTACTCACCTGAAATTTTTAAAATGAAAGTTCTGAAATTAATGTTTCAATCACTAACGTTATTATAAAAATGGCCTATATCTTGTCAGAATTTTTTTTCATAGACTTCATATCGTCTCCAAATAATATACTTCAAGAACTCAGCTCTTCAGACAAATATAAAAATACTACAGAGTACCCAATGCTGCTACGCAGAAATAATTTACAGACCTAAATAAACCATAAATGTGTCCGAATTATCAATTATTCAGGTGCAGAATCTTCGACCATACACTAGATAGACTGGCCCTGTACAATGCTTCCCATTGAAGCAGTGATAAATACGAAGTATGACGTCACATTGTGGCAAGAAGTTGTTTTACCCAGGTATTCCTGTTGTTATTTCTAGGTTTTTGAAGTTGATTTTAGCCAGGTTGGAGTTTTTTTTGTTGAAAAATTGTACCTAATCATTTCTTTTTTTTTTTCTATTGAAAAATCAAACTGAATGATCCTTGTAAACATTTTCCAAGTCATCCTGTTCCCATTGAGTAACCTTATAATGCTTATTTTTCAAGTTTTTTTTCCTTTGAAATTCACCAAACTCTACCCACTTAATTTGAGCTTCGAATAGTTTTGCTATTGAAAAAATTAAGTGAAAAAAAAATTGTAACATAGCAAAAAAAGTTGACCAATCTGCTTAAAATACTTCCAAAGTCTAACAAACAGAAAACTTGATTTTTTATGGCATTAATTTCACTTTCAGAATATTTTTCAGTTTCTGTTGTTTTAAGCAAAATTTCAAGGATCATTAAAGAATTTTAAAATAATGCAAAATAAATTGCATCGATTGAAATTTCTACAGTTGGAAGTAGGTATATACCGATAATATGTACATGTAATCATCAAAAGGCAATTCTGTTCGAGCTTTTAAGAGTTGGAATTGCAATTTTTTGATTGAAAATTCAATATTTCCGGTTCCATTTCAGCTTATACGAGAGGTGTTCAAAAAGTAAGTTCCTCTATTTTTTTATCCTGTATCGGGCAGCACTGGTGTAGGTGCTTACGGCTTTTATGTTTAGAAAGGTTATAAAAATTATGAATTTATTTTTTAAAACAAACATTATTGTGTGTTGTGTTTTATCAGCTGAAAAATGAAACTTCCCTTTCTCATCCCGCCGAATATGAAGTGACTGTGCTGGAAAATAACCGATCCCAACAGTTCTGGCATCACACAGTGACTCCTCTGATCCTTAAAATGATACATTTTCTCCGCCGACAAAACTCTCTCACTCTTACCCTTTCCAATTTCTACTTTTTTCCAGTTTCTCCCAACTCAAGAATAATTTTCGCGTGAGAAAGTTCAAAAACAAAGCTTAAATTTGTGTAGCAGCTGAAAAGTTTTCAGTAAAGTTGACATTTCTATTTCATGCCATTGGAGGCGGGTTGTATGTGAGGGGAAAAACATCTCATTTTAAGGATTTGATCAGCCATTATGTAGTGCTAGAACTGTGAAGTCGATCATTGTCCTACAGAAGAGTCACTTCATATTTGGCGAGGTGAGAAAGTGGGGTTTCATATTCCAGCCAATGAAACACAGCATTCAATAATGTTGAGTAAAAAAAATATATATTCTGAATTTTTATAATCCTCCTATAGGTGCGTAAAAGCCGCAAAAGCCTACAATAAAGGAGAAAAAAAATTGGGGAAGTTACTTTTTGAACGCCTCTCGTATATGAAGGATTTTAAAAACTTTAAATGTTGTCTTTTAATGAAGTCTAACTAAACATGTAGAATAAATTCTTCTACCTCGGTTTGGTATCTTTGGGACGCTTAGATGTTAGAAATTGATGTGTGTGTTTTTGAATCATTTAAATATTATAAAGACTGGAGAGACGTGATGTTGAAAAAAAAAAAATTAATAAATCATGGGAAGAAATAAAAGAAGGATAGTATTTATTTCGTTTTACACACATTTATTTTTATTTTTTTTTGTATTACCCTAAATTTGACGTTAGTTTAGTAAAGTGTTGTTCAATTCGTAACGGTCGTCCATTTGGATGGAGTTTAGTATTTTTGCAGGTTTTTAAATAGCCATAATCCGTATTCCCCTCGGCCTCGAAAAAGGCAACGCGCATCTGCAATAAAATTTAAACGCTCGAAATTGTAATAAAATAGTATGACGAATTGCGAAAGTATTTTTTGAGAGCTGTTTTGAAAACTTTGGCTTCGCTCTTACAGTTGTTGTATGTTGTATTTGATGTGCTTAGAGCTGCGAGAAATTTTTTGGTCCCCTTAACGTTTACTTTTCCCCCTCTTTTCTCTGTGGAAGGCGTTTATAAAACATTCTGCTTCGACGAACTAATTTCTTTTACTTTTTTGAAACAAAGATATTTTTATCGCAATTATACATATTTTATTTTGTGAATGAAGGGCGGTTAGAGGCAAAGACCTGTGCGTGTCGAAGACAATTTCGGTGCTGCGATAAATTTTTTGCCAAGTGATCGTTGAACTCGTTTCGTGAAAATGGAAAATAAATTTAGAAAGAAAAAGGATTATAAAAAAAAGGAAAAAGTAAGAAAAAGGGGAAAAGAACTTATATTGACGCCTGAAATTCGACTAATACGCTGTTCCTATGACGCCAGTTACGTAGTTAATTACTGGAAATTCACATCGTCTATAAAGGGAGGAAAAGAAATGTTGATTTCGTTGCTGCATTGGGAATTTTTTCCCCTTAATTGTTTGCAGTTTCACTTCAAAAGTTGTTATTGAAAATGAAATTCCTTCGTTTTGTTTACCTTCGCTTTTGATATTCATGTGAATCTTAAATTTGAAGGAAAAAAAAAGAAAAATAGGAAGGTTTAATTTAAACAAAAATAACATTTCCAGTTATTTATTAAAAGTCTTTGCCGGCCCTTTTTTTTTATTATATTGTAAATTTGTAACCAGTGATAACGACATTTTAAATATCTAAATAATTGACTAACGCTCAAATAACTAGTTTTCGTTTTTTTATAAAGTTTTTTGTATTTTCTTTTATTTTCAGATGGCGAGAACTTGTTGGTGGTATTATATTTCCAAATTCACCGAATTTTTTGACACGGTAAGTTAACACATAACGCATTTATATTTACGGTGAACAATGCAAGGAAAAATTTTTTTTTCAATTTTCTTAACGATGATTACGATTTTGGAGAATGGAAAATTGCACAGGATAAAATACTGCCGAATTTGATATTTTTATAATTTTATTCGTTTATTCTTTATGGTTTTGACAACCTGAATACCTTTTCAGACGAAAAATAAAACTACACGAGGATTAATATTTGGTAATTTTGGCCCGCAGCTTCATCTTCTTTTCAGTTTTTTCGTGTGCAGAACGTAACAGTTTCGAAAATTTATAAATTTAGTTGCATCCGGTACTAAGTCGATGATGCGTGTGAATAATGTGTTCAGCGTGTGTTAAAAGTCTTCAGTTTGAATGCAACAATTTCGTTTACGTTCCGCTGAAGTATGAAAGTAGTATATTGTGCTACAAGTGCGTACAGTGGGCTATTTTAACTCTAGTGAAGTTTGAAGCACTCGCCTTCGACTCGTTTGCAAATTCTTCGCACTTAGTAAAAAAAATAGCCCACTAACGCTTGTAGCACACTATATTTTTTTTAACAATTGTAGGGAATGCTGGTTTTGAGATATTTGAAAAAAAAAGATGTTCCTCTGTGATGAGAAGTGCTTGAAAAAAAGTTCATTAACAACATATATAAAGGTAAAGTAACATCGTGGCGCATTTGGTAAGGTGATAGACTACCTCGCAGGAGACGCAAGTGCAAGTTACAGTCAAGGTGAAAAATTAAAAAAAATTAATTCAACTAAGAAAAAATATTAAAAATAAATTAAAAATAGAAATTGAAGAATTCTCCTTGATGAAAAGGAGGTGTAAGAAAACTTGAGGAACTAATGACGTGTGATAAAAAGTAGAGAAACCAAACCATCGAGAAGTGAAAAAAGTAAAGGAGAAATGAGAATGAGTGAAAAAATGAAAAGTTCTAAAATTGGCTGCTTTAGGTATGGCATACAGCCTTGAAAAACCAGAATTTACACACACATGTTGCATAAAATATTTTTTTGCAACATATGAACGAAATGCTGTATTTTTGTAGCATGTAGGTATGGTTTGACTAAAGTGGTCTATTGTAGAACTCTTACTTTTCTCTTTAATTAATTTTTCTCTCTTAATTTCTTTTTCTCAATCCTTAATTGTTTTTCTCTCCACTTAATTTTTTTCTCACACTTTAATTTTTTTTTCTCACGTCAAAGTGGTTCCTCTGTTTCCCCAAACCTTTAAACGTCTCATTTTCTTTCATTTAAATTTATTTTTTTATTTTTTTTCTTAAAAATTCTCTTTGCCATGGTGGGGATTCGACCCAACAACCCACAGGTTTTATTGACCCTGACTGATTCGAATACTACATTCTGTACACTCGATGCAAAAAATATTCTACGAATCTTGGTTGGAATTAGAAATTTATCAGTTTGTGCAGTTACCATCCTCGCCTATGGCTTGTGCTTGCAAACATTGCACTCTTTGAGAAATCGTTCTTTTTTCTCCCTAGTTGCATAATATATTATTCTCAGCCGAAACAACGTAAACATTTAAAACATAAATTAAAATTAATACTGAAAACTCAGTCGTATTTTACTTCTCTGGCGCTGGCTCCTTTGACTGTACAGTGTATTGACTGAGCTAATGTATAACAAAAAAAAATATCCGTCACATCGCAGGTACGTGATAAGGAAAAACAAGTCAGCAGAAATCGTATTTTGTAACTTTTTAATAATTTCCCATTACAATGTGGTGATTTGCTCAAATTAACAAATTGTGCCAGGAAATTGTTGAATTTATTACAAAATACGACGTCTGGTGACTGCTTTTTCAAGGTACTTGCGATGTAGGGACGCTTTTTTTGCCATACGTATATGGCGTTGGCTCAGTCCGTATACTGTATAATCAGAGTCTGGCTCCAAATTCCACGCGTATTTTCCAAAGACTCGATATCGGTACTTTTTTCAATATTTGTTACAGAATATGCAATATTCTTTATCACGCAGTAGGTACCACCCTTTGACCTTTTATAATGTATCGAAATAAGATGACGCGCACACGCACAAGTTATTTTTATTTACTTTCATTCATAAGGTAAACAGTTTTGGTTTTTGGGTTCCCTTGAAATGTGATTCGTTCCTAATCCTTCAAAGTAAAAGCCGCGATATATCAAAACATTCGCGTGAATTATTATTTTTCGTAAATTTGTTGTATACATTCCATGAAAAGAGAAGGTAATATGTCATGACACATGTTACTTGATGCAAAGATCTGCCAAAAGCTGTTCTCGATTTGCTCCGCAATGTATTCAATATTGTTCAGCATTGTCGAAATTTTGTCTGTCAAACACACGAGGTACCGAAGAGAAACAAATACGAACGTAGAAACAGCGCCGTTAGAAAAAATAGGTTTTTATTAAATGATGGTATTAAATTGAATTTTATAGCTGTTGACCTAACATTACACAGTTCAAAACCATGACCCCTTTGAAAATCGTAATCAAAATGTACGCTGCGTAAGTACCGTCCGGCCGAGCCGCCCAAAAATTGGTAGCGTGTTAAACTGAAGTAAATATTTGTTTCAAATTTCGTAACTATTGATCCAAAATTGAACATTTTATAACCAAAATAAAAATGAAAATAACGTTACCGGAAGTACCCTCCGACCAGTCCACACCAAAATTATTAGGTCTGGTACTTGGTTTAGTACTGTTGTTCGTACCGAATTTCGTGACTATCCGACCAAAATGGCGACCTGTACCGTAGTAACAAGAAATTAGCTTGTACTATTTATGTACATATACATTTATAATTATATGAATTTGAGTTTCTGAAGCCAAAAGTTTCTTTGAGCAATGAAATGAAAAACGTACCTACCCCACCGCCAGGTCGTTCCATGACACCAAGATTAATGAGTAGAATCTTCTTAAAAAGAGCAATATTGTTAAACTCCTCATGAAAAATGTTTGAATCTTTCGTCCTCTTTTGTATTTTTCCATCCCGTCATCTTTTACTCCATAAAGGTCCGTGAGAAACCATAGAATTGTAATTTTTTTTCAGTCTTTGATGTTCTGCGTGTTAATTTGGATTCTTCACGTTCGTAAATTCTTTTACATAATCATTTACGTCATTAATGAGTATGCTATTCGCATGTTTTTAATACATTTTCATACCCAGTTTTTGGTCAATCTCCAACTCCCGTTTTGCGTCCCACGAAGAATGTGTTTGTATACGTTTCCTGCTACTTTGAGAGAATCTTGCTCGATTATGAAGAGCTAAAAATGCGCTTGTGTTGTTGGAACAGTGTAAAATTGGTGCTTGATTGATGAATGTGACGTATTATAATTTTGGAATAATTCTTAAAACTTGATGTTATAACTTCAGACATCTAGAAATTCAGATTATGAAATTAACTTTCGACTCGGGAGATGGATGTCGTGTACTTTTGCTGCCCTCGATACATTTTTTGCCGTAAAATACCTACATTTTTCTTGCCATGAAAACAAAAAGTCGAGTTTTATCATAATTTCGCATGACTTATGGTGCCAACTTTTGAAAAAAATTATTGAGACGGCCAAAATGAAAATTTTCACAAGAACCGAACAAAAAAATTGGGAAGAAATGATATTATTTGCTACACGCGCTTCCTAATTTCGTAGCCTCTTTATGTTATCATTTTCTTGAGAAGTAAAAATATGATCGAATTCGTAAAATCGGCCTCTTTTCTCAGACGTTTTCCTTTACATTCGTTTCAATGGAATAAAAAATTAACGAACAATTTTTTATGTATCTTAATTTTAGGTATTAAGTAAACACGATATATCCAGTTTCAATCGAATTTGTTTTCCTTGACGAGACTGACTTAGGCAACTTATATTACTGTAACTTCATCTCTGTGGAGGTTTGCAAACTCCCTCTGCTTCTTTTGAGAGGAATGCGAATCGACATATTTTTGATCTCTTCGTCATTGCATCACTAATTCGCATGTCTAATTACGTATATTTCCAAGTATGATTTTTTGTTACATTTTAGAGAAAAAAATTTCTGACATTTTCGTCAATGAAATGAGAAACGAAACTTGTAATATGACTACGAGAACAAGCCAGAAACATCAGTTTCTTTCATATAAATTTTTTTTCCAAGAAGGAAATGTTTTTGTCGAATGATTTCAACTTCTTCTTTTCCTCCTCCAACTCCTGCCCAGTTCCCATAAACAATTTTTAATGGCCAAAAATTTCATGTTTTCAAAAATGATGCTCAATTAGCAGCTTAGTAATTTAATTTGAAAACGTTCTTTATTGTAGAAACTGTATAAAATTTCGCTAAGGATATTCTTTCAGATTCTTTTTTTTTCAGTTCATCATTTTCTTGAATTCCCGATTACATTGAGCTTCTCTCTACCCCGCTGCCTCCCTTCCATACAAATTGATTAAAGTCGAATGAATTTGAATAAAATTTTACTAGCCTAAAGACTGAGTTGGACGAAACCAAGTTAAATCATCACCGTGCGTCGCCTTATATTGTATCAGAAAAGGCGTCGCTCGAAATAGAAGCCATCTAATGGAAAATAATTATAAGAGAAAAATCGATTTTAATGAATTTCGTTTATTAAAATTTGTTAAAATACGAGCGTGCTCAAGAAATTCCGAAAAGTTCGTTTCTCCGTGACATAATTTTCGTGCTTGGGAGCTAGGGTGTATTTGATTTCATTTCAACCATTTCTTTAATTTTCGATCATTCATGTCTGTCGACGTCTTTTTTTTAATCAAAAACTTAATGTTATTCTTTTTTTTTTCTTTTTTTTCTTTTTTTCTTTTTTTTTTCTTTTTTTTTTCCAACTAAACTATTTTTGTGATACCTCAGTATCGACGTAGATACGTATGAAAAATTAATGTGGGAGTAATTTTCCTCATTTTCTGCAGTGGCAAGCTTGGTGGGGGTGTGACTTTTAGTATTGTTATTCCTAATTTCATGGAATGTTTTCTCTTATGTTTCAGTTATTTTTCATTTTGAGGAAAAAATTCTCTCAAGTATCCACCCTGCACGTCATCCATCACGGTATTATGCCGATGAGTGTGTGGATGGGGATGAAATTCGCACCTGGTAAGTAAGGCGTGAAAAATTTCAAATCGCATTTCTCGACATCAAACTTGGGAGTCGAGTCTCCATAATGATTGGTTCTTATTACTTGCGACGCAGGTGGGCATAGTACGTTTTTCGCCATGTTGAACACTTTCGTACACATTGTCATGTACTTCTACTACATGGTATCCGCCATGGGACCAGAATACCAAAAATATATTTGGTGGAAAAAATACCTGACTGCATTCCAAATGGTGAGTAAGATAGTTTGAGTGCGCTCGTCCTGTACGTAACGACTGCTGCTGTGCAAACCTCAAATTGATTTTGTTTTCGATTTCTGTTGATTATAGGTTCAATTTATTTGCATATTCGTCCACCAGTTTCAACTTTTATTCATCGAGTGCAATTATCCGAAGAGCTTTACAGTCTGGATCGGATTACACGGCATTCTGTTTTTAGTGCTTTTCTCCGGTTTCTATAAAGAAAAATATGTACAGTCAGAAAGAAAGAGGAAACTGAAAAGCGGCGTTAGCAGTTCGGTAATTATCGAATATTTTTGTTGTTAGATGTAGGAATATTATAGACGGCCGACGAGGGGAGTGGGGGCGGAGGATCAAAAGGTTTCTGATATATCGGGGAAACGTTACGTTCGACAATAAGACTGTATTTGGAAGGTCAGTTCCCTGCCTTAAATCATTCCTCGGTTCAGCTTGTGCGGAATTATGGTGCATAGAAACATTTTTCTGGTTTCCTCATACCCACTTCGAGTGGACTTGCGGGGTTGCGTCTGGTCCATAAACCCGAGTGAACTCGTTGATGTTTTAAGTGTCCAACGAAAATACGAAGTATGAAATAATTTTCGCTGCATACAAATGGGTGAAATAGCTGAGTAAGTTATGTTTTTTAGAAATCAAAATAATTCTTCTTGAATTAGCCCTTCATAACCCAGTAAAGTAAGGTTAAAAATTGGGTTGAAATGGAACCAATAGTTACAAAAGATTTTATGGCTGCTTCATGTTGGAAGTGGAGACTACGAAATTTTTCTTTAATTTTCCTCCGTACATAAGCCATACTTGTTTAATAAAAAGTACTTCAGTATAAACTGATGTTCATAAAATTTAAAACGATGAAGTTTCAATCCAATTTTTCATAACTATCGTAGGAGCTTAGATACAGGGCGGAACAAAATGTATTGTTTTTCTTCAGATTCATAATAATCTGTATTATTTTGTTAGTGTAAAGTTGAAAATTACTACAGTCGTAAAGATGGTCAAAGAAATTAGCAAAGTATCGATATTTTCCGTCGGTATATACTCCATGCATCATATTTCATGACTGTATATAGACGTGTGTCCCAAATAATGAGGAAAAACGTGATCAGAAAAATCTTGCGAAAATTGTAATTTTTCTCGTTATTTTACTGATGATTCGTTTCCATTATTGGGGGCCAACCACTAACATATTTCAGCCATAAAACCGTTTGTAATTATTAATTCCATTTCAAATATTTTTATTTGTCGTTTGTGTTAAATTTTAGTAATTTTAAGGTCGAATTCGTTTCAGCCAGTCGACTTTGCTACATAAAAGAAAACCTTGTGAAGCAGGCTTTGTATCATGTTTCTCCTTTTATTTAGATTAGTTACAAATTACAGCTCAACCCGATGTTAAAATTGTAAGAATTATTCGCGCAAATTGCTGCGTGACTAATTTCCTTATTGCATGACTGTCTCAGGGTCAGTTTAGTGTTTCGGAAAAAAAATCAACTGAGTTAGCTAATTTGCTAGCTTTAAAAAAATAAAAATGAAAGTTACTGATTATCGGCTGTTAAAATCTTGTCCCGTCAACGCTAGTCAACTGGAAATAGAATACCTACTGGTTTCAACCAAAAAAAGGAAAAGTTAATCTCTATTATTTTATTCAAAAAGTTAGTACATTTTTTTCTTAAAATGAGCTTTGTTAAACTTTTGTTTCTCCAAAATATGATGGCTGTATTGGTACTCATTGTGTGAGATATTTCTATTTCACCCACTTTCTGATGGAATATTTAGCTGAAAGTAATGATGATCTACTAAATTAATCCTTTTGTTACGGGACGCCCCATTTTCTTTTTTTCATCCCGTCATTCTTTCAAGATGAAAAAATTCTCCTTTAGGTGTCGACTGACCATCCTCAAGACTTCACTTACAAATTTACTGTGAAGAAAACATGGCTCTAGAACAAGATCTTCAGACTTTTCTTGAAGTAACTTTATCCTTCAAGGATGTTCTCAAAGACGGACCCGTTTCTCCTACAAGAAGCCCAGTAATATTTTTGAAATTTTTCTCGCATACGAACCTTGGTTAAATCTCTTATACGATGTGAGCTAGGCTATGAATCTCAGCTTGAAATCGGGTTATGGTACATGCAGTTCGCATTTTCTAATGTGGCTGATTTTATGTACAAACCTGTATTTTGATATTCCTGGGGAGTGGTTAAGAGATATAGTTGTTGATATAATTGTATATCTTGAAAAAGACAGTAGCTCTAACGAGCTTTCTTTTTATAGCTGTTATAAGTTCCTTCGTGAAAGTTATTTTTCCCAAGTGGTTTTGCCGACGGATTACTATAGGAATCGAAAATTAAAAATGACAAAATAGAAGAGGACGAAAGGAAAATATTTTTATTATAAGTGATTGAAATAAAATCTTTCAGTTGAAGTATTACGTCCCCATTAAAGTCGTCTTTTTGTAGTTACAAGTGGCAAAAACAACTACAACAACAGCAATAACACCGCCACTACCACATCACACCACCGCCACTAAAAAAAAATAAATAAAAACTTCTCGAACTTTGAATTTTCGTTGGTGAATTCACTACTTGGCTATTTGCCAACGACTACCTCCAGCTTGAAATTAACCCTCGAATTTTGAATATGTTTTCTTTCTGGCTGCTAGTTTCACGTCTGCGCAATAGAAGTTCAAAAAAAGTTCAAAAGTCGAAGATGCGAGTACTGCACTTATGTGGCACGTAACGCTTCAAGCTTTACTGCCGTAAGTTTACTCCGTGTTTAATCTTCTAAACTGAAAGTTGACATAATATAACTTGGTTATCTTATGACATCGAAAGTCTCAGTTGGGACTAATTGGCAACACTATAAGCGTTTAGGGTTCATTTTACGTAGAAATTGGGTAAATCTGTTGTGTCTTTTGCTCATTTTCAATTTTCGTATCACCGTCATTTTTAGCACCCTTTAACCCCCCTTCTCGATATTGCAGTTGGTAATGGTAGGCATTCAGAATATTTTTGTGAGTATTATTCGAGTGTCATCAGATACTGAACGCTATTCTCATGATGTACAAAAGTTTCTTTCTTTGCAATGCCTTCCGTTTGTGTAAAAATTTATTTTAGTAATTTTATTACTGTCGATCGCAAATATGCTGTGCTTACTACTGAAGATGGCCTTCTTTTTCAGCATGATCAGGGAACATTCGTTTTGAGACACTTAAAGCTGCATTTTCAGTATTTTCAGAGCAATTGCGTTTATTTTCATCATGATTCGTCATTTCAGATGGTTTAGCTTAGTAATTTATTCCAAAAAGTATGTATGCATTTGAAGTTTGCTCCACCTCAAGGATAGTTGAAATCTGGCTCGAAAAAAACTTATTCACCATGAGAAAAGCGCTGTTTTCAAATAATTATTTCTAGAAACTGTTTTTTCTGTTATGGTGAGTTTACAGGCGTTCCATCTTGTTTGAAATAGCTTTTTTCGTTTCTATAAAAAAAAAAAAAAATCACGTGCGCTGGGGATTTCCATTTTATCACAGATATGACTTAACAATTTTTTCTTAAGGAGAATCACTTTTCTTCAAGCAAAATGTTTTTACCTCTCATATCACTGCTCTTCAGTGGTGAATCAGAAAAAAATTTGTCTATACAGCATCTAAGGACCATCTCACGAGGGGCCGTAGTGTACTCGGAAATAATTTCGCATAATATCTGCGAATAATTTAATATATGACAATGATGACAGATATCCTCCATTTTAAGCATCAGTCGTTTTTCTGCAAACGTTTTGTCGTTGACGCATTGATTAAAATTGATCTTTCATCTTTCATATCGCAGAAGTGTCTCATTTTCATCAAAGCTATGTTGATGAGTCGCGGTAGGTATCTTTTCGATCTTCTCAGTTCTTCACCAAATAATTTGCTCGTTTCATTAATACCTATATGATATAAGATACTATAAATTAAGTCATTATAAAGAATCTGAAAAAAAAATTCTTAGATTTCACACTGTGTAAGAACGAGAGAGGCACTGAAAATGAATACTAATTAAAAAATTTTACAGAGTTGTTCCTTTCTCGTTTTGGTTCATTTTGGTATTCCTTGGTAACAATGGAATAACATTACCACCTCCGCTTTATTTTTCATTACAATTTTTTCCTACCACTTTTTGTTACTGTCGTTATTTACCCCTTCTCTTACAATTCAGGTATAAAACATTGGTAAAAATTGAGTGGCAGACACTTTTTCACAAACTGGCTAGAGAAGCATTTTCAATGCTAAAAAATGAAAATTTTACTTTCTGTTGAGATATAACCTAAATTTGTGCTGAAATAGTATCTCTTGTAAAGATCACAATAATTACTATGCAAATTATGGTTTCTGTGTAGATAAGTTTATTTTCTATTTAAACGGACCTACTTTTTTTTTTTTTTTTCCAATATCAAGTGTAAATGAGCATAAAAACATCCAGTTAAATTTTTTTTCACTTTCAGTGCTGAAAAACTGATTTAGTATCGAAGAAATATATCAGGAAAAAAAAATTTTTAAATCATTTCGATCTAAAAATGAATGAGGTGAAAAAATATCGAAAGATTTAGCCTAGGTATTACATACTTGCTAACCTACGATAAAATCAAAATACACACAAGTAAGACAAAATATCCTTGAATTTATAGAATTGTCTTATCATTCCACTAGCAAAACATATTATCATTTTGTCAGTAGAATGTCTGATAATTTAAAATATAGTCATTAGCCGCCATTAACCTTGTTATTGAACCCTAAATTTTTCTCTAGAACTATGTATTTTATTTGGCCTTTCGCACTCGTAATATCATTAGGTTTTTTTAATCATTTAGTTTTACGTCATTCCAAAGATAATAAGTTTCTTACATAATTTTTATTTTCGTTTATTTTGATTAAAAATGACTATCTGAAGAAAATGATATTTATAATTAATTTTCCAATATTCAGATAATTATTCTACCATTATTTAAAAAATTATTTTCAAAGACGTAGTGATATGCTTTTTTGTGGGCGGGAGAAAAAAACTAAAATTGCCTATTGAAACTTTAGTAATTTCCAATAGCTAAAAAAAAAGAGAAATCCAACTTCAAAATTGCCAATTGCTGGAAAATTTTGAAATTGTCTAAAAAAAAAAAAGTTTATCAAATTAACATTTTCTAAATATACATGCAACTAGCCGATTTTCCCAATTTTAAAAACATTTAAGAGGAGCTTAATCATCCCCTTTTAGATACGTTTCTGCCATTCTTTTTATATTGCTTATGACAAATTAAAAAAAGGATCATGATCTGGAAGATTGTTTGAAAAAGACTAGATTCGAATTTTACCTTAGTTTTCGCATTTAACCATAATGTAGTGACTGCAGACTAGTCTCCCTGGTTTAGAATGAAACCATTTGTCATTATTTTCCTTTTTAATATAATTATTATTACGTCGTCACTAATGTTTTTCAAGGTGAGTACCTATTATTGTATTCGAATTGGATGCCCAAATCGTGTATTTCTTCGAAAATCTTTTGAATCGAGTTGTTTACAGAACGCTAGTCGACTGTATGAAATCTCATTAGTGATTTTCTCTGCATGAAACCCTTTCTTCGTCCGTCTCAAGGAGACTCGCTATCGTACATTTCTTGAAATTAGTTTACATTTCTAAATATTTTTTCGTTGCATGTGGTTTTTGAGACGTTCACTTCGAATCGTTTATCATTTTCTTGCGTAGCCCCTCCACTATTCTTAATCAATATTTCTGTGCAGTGACATGGCTCCAGGGGGCTTGAGGAGCCCATGGGTGCTTGAAAAAAATTTTAGACCTCCCACTGACCCCCTCCTCCCGAAGAAAATTAGCAAGAAAAATTTAAACTAAGTAACCATGTTGTGTAAAAATTGTTACTATAAATCAAAAAAAGCTTTAACTCACTATTCTAGGTACGCCACTGTTTCTACGGCTTAAAATGAAGGTATTCCTTAATTTTCTTTTCGGTTGATGTTTGTTACTGATATATTACTTGTGGATTTCATATTTTTTTGAATAAAATACGCCATAATATTATTAATTAGGTATTAATTTAATAATTTTAGACTTTCCAACCCAGGTGTTGGGTGATACACTTATGGGATTAGTTGCTCAGTGAATTTCGGTTCACTCTTAAACAACGATCGTTTCCAGTGGTGGTTTTATCCCGGGATTGGAGACATTTACCCCCGCCAAAATTTTATTTTGTAAAGTAAAAAAATTTTTCAAAAAATGAAAAATTTCAATATAATTTTTAACAATTGATGTTATACACACTTACGTTTAGGTGCTTTCCCCATGAGTTAAGAAGTTGTCGTCCGCAGAGCGTCAGAAGTCCCAAATTTGGACGTAATATTGAGACACCTCAATGAAAATTCCATTACTCTTAACAACTCGTCATGCACCAAAAAGAAGAAACCCTTACCTTTCCAATTTGCAAACCGTAGAACCAAGATTTCCAACTTTATACTGCATAGGCATACTTTCAGTTAGTCAAACTTGAAAATTTTGATTTTTCCCCTTGGCATTGCACGTGAAAAATGCAAATAATATCTCATAAAGTGCATTAACGTCCGTGCATTTTCAGTTTCTAAAGCCTCTTCAAGACCATAGGCTCAAATAGGGGACAAGGTCGATATTATCACTTGAACTTGACAGTTGCAGCAATCAGCTTTTGGCGTGTTTCTACAGATTTTACTTACTCCGTATTTTCAATACAAAAAACAACCTTTCAATGTAAAGCCGATGCATTATGTATCGTAACATAATCAACCCGCTGAATTGAAACTAGTCTGTAAGTAAAGCCTTGGTATAAAAATTAAGGCGAAGTGATCGAGGAATGTTTTTGGCAAAGCTTCAAAATTAAATATTTTTAAATTTTTACTCGGACTCCGGAACCTTTTCCACTTTTAATCTCGCGGGTAAAGAATTTGAGGCAAGTCTCTTCTTTCTTTTTGCAAAAGGTGTGAACCACAGTGACCGATTTCGTCACATACGGAATGTAGTGGTTCGGTCTATTGACTTATCGATTGATACATTTACCTAATATTTTGTTGTTTTTTTCATATTTTCTGTTTCACTTCTTCGTGCACTTACACGCAGTCGGTGACCACTACGACTGAAGAGAAAAATTCAAGCTCTCAGAATGGTTACGCGCAACCAACCTCGAACGGAACCACCGGTTACACAAAAACTGTTACCGAATCCGCATACAGTAATGTGTATTATTCCAATGGTATTAATAATGGCTTCATGACGACGAAGCCGATTGAGTCGTCAGGCAGCTGTGAGCCAACAAAAGATGAATCAAGAAAAACGAAATAGTTAATAGATTTTTTTGGAAAAAAAAAAAGTAAACAACTAAGTTCTTTAAAAAGTACGTGTGAAACAGTCATTTTCAACTACTCTAAATTTTTTTTAAACTTCTCTCTATTTTCAGTTCAGTTGTATTTGTTTTTATTTTTATTTTTTTGTTTCTTTTTTCTTGTTTTAACTTTTTTCTCTTATTATGTATATATATTTATAAATAAATATATACATACTTTTTTCTTTTGTATTTTCGATTAAGTTATGTACATTTTTAGTTCGTTGCTCTTTTCTTCTTTCGAATTGTACAATGTAAAAACAGAAAAAATTCTCTCATTCATGAACAAAAAGATGCTTTTATGCCAAGTTTATTCGTGTGAATCTTTGCAATTGCCTGAATGTTAATGTTTGTGTACATAAAAATATTACTTCATTAAATTGGAAACTTATTTTTCTCTCTTTTCGCTGGTAATCAATGAAAAAAATAAATATCTGGATGAAACATAAAATTTTAATTCTACTTCCCTGCTAGTTACCAAATAAAGAAAAAAAGAGAAAAAAGAAAAAGAAAAAAAAGCAGAAAACATTGAATATTTTCGAGTGTTGTGTAGTCTTGATGAAATTTTACTCGCTTCGGTTACATAATCGTGTAAATAATTTGTATTGTATAAATTTTTTTGTAAATTCTTTAAAGCAGCAAAAAAACGAAAAAAAAAAATACAAACACATTCCTATTTTTATGAACTGTCGACAATTTCGTTCACTCCTTTTAATTTTCTATTTTTTTCTTCAACTTAAACTTGTTTTTGAACAATTTTTATTAAAATATTTTAATTTATATCATGATGTAGACTTGTTCTATTTTTCATGTGATAAACACGATTTATTCGTTTTTTTTTTCCTTTTTGTTAACAAATTTTAAGAAAATTTTCAATTCAGCAACGAACAACTGTGGAAATCGAGAAGTGTAAAAATTTTTTAAGAACAAATACTAATGTGATATTATGTATTTTCTAATTATTAAGCCATTATAATCAAAAAAAGAAGAAAAATACGTATACTTATTTCTAGTTATAATGTTAGTCACTGAAGTAAATTCTTCGTTCTTTATTATGCTTACTTCAAATCAATTTCTTCTCGGGGTTTTATATTCTTTAAAAAAAATATTTTCTACTGTCAATTTTTGAAGGTGCTCATGCAGTCCGTATTAATGAAGCTTAACTGTGCCATTTGCTAAATTTTCATTCTTTAAGGAAACAACCATCTAACAAAAAAAAAAAAAAAAAAAAAAAAAAGTAATTATCAAGAATATTCAGATTAATGATTTGTGTGATTGTGTGATTGAATCTTCTCCGAGTTGTGTTATCTTCCTCCGCGGATTCTTTTCAATGCGATTTTTTCTTGCTGTATTTAGTCTCGTTTTTTCTTCTTTTTTTCTATGAAATTTTTTCAATCGCGTTCCTTGGCTTTGTTTAATTAAAATTAGTCAAATGTTCTATTTGCCCTAGGTTTGAAATTCATTCAACGAAATAAACATAAAAAAATTAATCGTACCCTCTTTGGAAACTCAAAAATTATTAATTTGTTATTAGAAATGGGTGTGGAGTCAGTGGTCACCAATGTGACGTTAATTTACTTTCTCAGTATTTGCGTAAAGAACAGCTGAAACGAAATAAGTATTTAATTTGTTAGTATTATTTTATGTTTATGTATCAGCTTTTAAAATTCGGGTTACCAACGTTAATGCTATATTCTGTAAATAAAATAAAGGTGATATCTAAATTTTTTTCTTTACCAAAAAGACGAAGAAAAAATTGAATTAACTAAAATAAACGTATATTCTGTCGCTATTATATTACAAACAAAACGAGTCAATCGCCCGCTGCTATTCATTGGAGTCAACTATTTCAGTGTCTCAAGCCAGCTTTGCCAAAATATCATTACTATTTGTTATATATTATTATGTTTCTAATAATTATACGTCGAAGTTGTTTGTGTTGCAATAGGTTAAGGTATGGTTTAGTGGCTGGCTACGCGTGTTCAAACCCCCGCACCTGCTACCTTTTATCATGGAATTTTTTTGAGGATAATTGTTAAATTTTGGTATCTTCACATGTACCTTTGATTATAGATGTAAACATTCAATATTACATTTAAAGAAAAAAAATGCTCGATATAAGAACATGACAAATAACCCAATGATATTTTTGTAAAGCTAGTGTGAGCTTGTCTATTTCTTCTCTATACTCTGTTCCAAACAGTGATGTGCGATTAATCAAAAACTGTTCGATTAATGGATTATTTTAAGTAATCGATTGCTAAATAATTGATTAATCAACTAGTCAAGAGCAAACAATCGATGTTGATTTTTTATCAAAAAATTTCAAACATTTATAGTCTATATGATAAAAGATGATCCTTACACCTTAAAACAACGTTGGCAGATATTCACATTTAAACAGATTTAAACGCATGGTAATCTTATTCCCACATTTTCCAACTGAATACTATAGCTCTGATAGGATTCCTCTAACTTACACCAACCTACAAAGTATGGATATTCCACAAATATTTAATTAAAACTTGGCACAAAGTCATATAACATTCCTACATTTGTCCAGTCACCCTTTTGATGTAGGTTGGTGTAAGTTCGTGTAGTTTTATCAAACAAGGCTAATAATGAATTAATAATGACAGTAAAATTGTACAGAAGTTGTATGTTGCAGTTTGTTTATGTGATCAACTCTGGTTGGATGGACTATAATCAAATCAATTTATTTTATCAATTTCTTGTACAACTTATCCATGGAAAGATTTCTGGCTGGTTCTAACATGATATACATTAAACAGCCAATTAACTGTTGATAATTTTTATTTTCTTTATTATTTCGTGCATTTAAAGTTCTCTCTAATTGAAGACGAGGTTCAATCAGTGAGTATACCCGTTTGCAATTTATTGCATTAAAATGTTTAGCAACTGATTCAATTAATTTTGTTTGGTCTAGTTTTAAAATTCCTTTTTTTTTTATTATAAGTTACATTTATCCCTAAATAGTTGCTGACATCAGACATATCCTTGCATTTAAAATTATTACAGATCACCTGTTTAAAATGTTTTACTAGTCTTAAATTATCGGAAGCAATTAGAATGTCATCTACGTATGTAATTAAATATACAAGCGCATTATTTTGTGAATAAACATAAAGACATTCATCGGCTTTGGAAGTCTTAAAATTTTGAGAAATTAAAAAATTACTGAACATAGTGTGCCAGACCTTAGGCGCTTGCTTTAGACCATATAAAGAACGTTTAATTTTAATACATTATCATTACGTTTTAGATTCAAATGAGTCCCATCTGGAATTTATAAAAATATAGATTCATCAATTTTACCGTTAAGAAAAGCATTACATAAATCAAGTTGATGAATGTGGAAGTTGAGTCTGTTACATATCGAAAGAAAGGCACGAACAGTAGACAATTTTGCTACAGGAGAAAAAACTTCATCAAAGTTGAAACCTCTCTCTTTTTGAAAGCCACAAGCAACAGTGTGAGCTTTATATAAAATATTACCATTATTATCTACCTTTTTTGTAAAAATCCATCAACATGTTATTGTAGATGTTCGCGACAGATGTTTTACCACATTCCATGTCTGGTTTGATGACAGGGCAGCAATCTCAAGTTCGATTGCCTTCTTCCATTTATCAGCTTAGGGCAATTGCATAGCTTGTTTATACGTTTATGGATTCTCACATACAGAATTAGCCACAAGAAAACATGAGTTAAGACTTGAAAAACATGAATTTACAAAACCATCAACTTCAATATCGCCGACATTTTTGGCAGTTACCTCATTAAAAATCACATCATCTTTAGTATATTTACTTTTACTCATTATCAGACTCGTTAAACTTTTTATTTCTAGGTCTAACAATTTGTAGCCTATGTTAGTGTAACCAATGAACACAAACTTTTTGCTGTTAGGTTCAAATTTATCAGAAGAATGTTTATAATTTAGCATGTATGCATCACATCCGAAAACTCGGAGTTTACTGTAATCAAAACGTTTCTTATACCACCTTTCAAAAGGAATAAAGTTACCAGTGGTGGGGCATCTGTTAATAATAAATAAAGCACACATTTAAGCCTCTGTCCAGTAGACTTTGTCAATATTTCTTTCATAAATAAGTATACGAGCTCTTTCAACCAGCGTCCTATTAATACGTTTGGCTTTGGCGTTAGATTGCGGACAGTCCCTTACAGTGGGTTTTAAATTGATGCCTTTTTCAAAACAAAATTCCTTAAATGGAGCATTTAAAAATTTGGTGCCACAGTCACAGCAAAGTCCCAGCACATTTTGGTTAAAGCAATTTGCAACGAGTTCATGCAACTCGTTGAACTTAGGTAGAACCTATGATTTATTTTCTAATAAATACACAAAATAAAAATTTGAAAAATCATCAAGGAAAGTGACAAAGTAGCGTTTGTTATTGTGACTTACAGGATTTATAAAACCGCAAACATCAGAATGTACTAATTTAAGTGGAAAAGTGGTCTTCTTTTCTTGTCTATAAAACAGTTTCCTATGTTGTTTGCCCATAATACAAGGCTCGCAAAAAACTTTATTATTCAATTTATTATTATTGTGGGGTATAAGACCCTCTTTTTCTCAAAAATTCATATCATAAGTATTTAAATGGGCCAGCCGTCGGTGCCACAAATCTTTCGGATCTTTTGATTTATTTGTTGTTAAATTACAAAAAACATCTACATTTTTTGATCGAAAAAAGGTTATTTGATATAAATCCGAAAGTTCATTTTTACCAGTTAAAACAATTTTTGAATTACAATGTCCATTTCTATTATCCACTATGTTAACATATTCATCATAAAAGAAAGAATGAAAACCATTTTTTGTTAAACAACTAACTGAAAGTAGATTAGTGGATAATTCTTTTGCAAATCAGACATTTCTGAGTGTAAATTTAACACCATCTTTTGAAAATAATATTACATTACCAACAGCTATTATATTTAATGCTACATCTGCCTTTGCCACCATAATTTTTAGAAGTCTATCAAGTTCTGTACATTCATAAAATAAAGTTATATTATTTATTATATGGGCTGTACACCCAGAATCAAGAACAAAGCTGATCTGAGAATATTCAGATCCAAAATTAGAATTTGAAAAAGATGATTCAGAGGTCATAAAACTGTATCCATCTTAATCAATAATACCATTATCAAATTATTATTGCCACTATTAGCATAACTACAAGAATCAGTAGGATTATTATTATTAAAATTGCCTTGATTATTATTATTATTATTATTATTATTATTATTATTTCCAAAACGATTTCCTCTATTTCTACAGTTCCTGGACATATGTCCATATTTGCCACAAGAATTACACTGAATAGAACCAGAATAATTCGATCAATCATGATTTGGATTGTTCTGATGAAAATTTTGATTTTGAGAATTTGAATTGTTCACTGAATTTGATCAATCGTACAAACTATACCGCCGAAATTTGCAGAATTACTATTAAAATTATTATTATTATTAAACAGATTATGACTCTGATTATTGCCATTGAAATTAGACAAATTGTAACAAAAATTGCCGCGATTCAGCGTTCGATTAGGATGAAAATTACTACAATTTGCGATAAAATTTTGAGAATTATTACAAAAAAAACCTGAATTATTTCGATTACCATTAGAAAAATACGCTTTTTCGTCTGGATTGATAATAGATGATGGTTCCTGACTTCCCGAATTTGATGAAAATGATTTCAGCCTTTGATCAAAGTCTACTAACTTGCTGGTAGCTGAATCGCAAATTATCGTCGCATTATCTTCAAGGATCACCTTGACTGTGCGGTATTCTATCAAGAAACTTCGCAGAAGATGTAAAATAAACTGCCTACTTGTAGTATTATCGCCAAGTTTGGCCATCCTGTGACTTCTTGTACAGTACAGCATGATATATGAGTTGAGATCACCATTTCCTTTGTGATGTGAGGTGGTAATGACGAGGAACAAAAAAGAGTAAGAGAGAAGTATTCACAACAGAATTTATTAGCAGACTAAAATTACATTTGGAAATTAAATATGAATTAATATGAAATGGCGAAGCAACAGCAATAGTGGATCGAGAATGGTAGGGGAAGCACTTTGTGACGAGAGTGTATGTATGACATATATATATAGTATGATCGTGATGATGATGAAGAAAGAGAGAAGGTGGGATTTTGTATCAACACCCCCCTGAAATTTTACCGATCGAGTTCTTTATCATGTTCGCTGAAAATAAACGAATTACTATTATTCCTAAAAAAAATATTTAGTACAAAAATGATATATGCATAATAAAAAAAATTTCAAAAAAAATATTCACATCGTATTATTTAAATATTATTACGGTAACTTTGGTTTCAAGAAAAAAAATTTTGTTTGCTGTGCTTCGAAAAATAAATAAAATAAATGATTAAAATAAATAAATAAATAGGTAAGTACATTAATATGGTAACATGCAAAGAGTATAGAACATTAATATGTGATTTATAGAATAGTATATGGTACATGCTGTAGTGGTATCTCACCACTATCTTTTTATACTTATATTTAATGTGTATTTAACGTCCGAAGACTAGAAATATATCCGTTGACACACACCTTTCTCTCTCACTGTGCGACAACGGTATGAAGCGGCCGCCTCAGCCCGGTCACATGCCTACTACATTGCTTCGGTAGGCATGTGTCCTTTGCGCACGCCAGGCGCGCAGGACTCGTGGGGGTATCCCCACGATTCTACGTTTAACATTATGTGGTAAAAAAGAATGTTTTCTTTTTTCATTTTGAAAAACATAGAAGTGGTTGCGTTTTGTAGAACACAAAACGCAACATCATGACAAGCATTTCTAGGTTTGAAAAATAAGGGTTACAAAAAATTTCAATCAATAAGGCAAATTTTTTGTCATCTTATTGTACACAGGTTGTAGCTAAATTTTTAAATTTTAGTATGACCCATGGCTAAAAATTTAATTTTGTATGATTTAGTGTACATGTACAAAATTATAAAATACAATGTTGTAGTATCTGTAGCTATGCAACTTTGTTGTTTTTTGAACACCATGCGATTTTGTATGCAAGATCGTATGGTGGTTTATTGACTCTGACTTTTCAATTTTTTGTCAAAGTGTCTACGAGGTCAAATCCATGAAAATTTGGGCATGACCCGTGGGCGCAATGAAGTTTTCCAAAGTCGCGGCTGGTTTGTACAAAATTATGAGTTCAAATTTTGCCCCAAAAAAAATTATGTTCGCAATCTTGAAACAAATTTGCTTTGTAATTTTTTTTATAAAGTGTTGTCCGGGTCATGTCAAATTAAAATTTGGGCATGACCCGGGGGCGCAATGAGGTTTCTCTAATTCGCGACAGTTGTAGATTAAGTACAAATATTACGAAGAGAGCAACGGAATTGCGCCACCATGAACATCTTTTCCCTACAAAAATTTTTTTTAAATTCTTGTGGGTAACTTAATTTTCATCTACAATCTTGAACACAAGATTGTTGAAAATCGTGTTTCCATTTAAATTCACATATTAGTATTACAAAATTATGATGTCTCGTGTGCAATTTTGTGTTCAAGATTGCTGAGGTTTCTGATAACGTAATGTCTAAATGTCCTTTTTTCAAAGTGTTTTCTGGGTCATGTCAAATCAAAATTTGGGCATGACCCGAGGGCGCAATGACATTTCTCTTAGTCGCGGCACTCGTAAATTGAATCGAACTAAATTGAATTGTGTCGTTGCTAAAATTTTTGGGTACTAACATTTGCAAAATGTTAGAAGATAAAAAATTTTGTTTCGCAATTTTGATTACAAAATTGTTAAAAATCGTATGTAAATCTAATTTTTTGTAGATTTGCATCACAAAAATACGATGTTTTTTACACAATTTTTATTAGAAAATTGCCAAAAACAATTTTAAGTTTAATTTCTGTTGGTTAGGATCACGAAAATACGATGTTTTTTAAGTAATTTTCGTTACGAAAATGCTAAAAATTAATCGTAGGTTTAATTTTTGTAGGTTAGTATTGCAAAAATACTATGTTTTTTGCGCAATTTTGTAATCAATATTGTTGAAACTTCCTACAGAGCGATGCCTAATTGATTCCTTGTTGACGAATTATTTAATTTTTCGTCTGCAAAGAATAAGATGGTAGATGGATTTCCAGTATCAACTATGAGAATTATCCCATACTAATTCCCATAGCCGATGCTGTTCAAAATCCATCTTCCATCATGTTTTGGTTGTTGGCGAAGTACACGAATTAAGACGACATTTTAATTTGGGACACAACAAATATTAAATGTATTTGTACTTACCAAGTGCGTTTCGATTTCTTGACTTTGCAAAAAATTGACGACCAATAAAATCCTCTCTCGCTGATTACCGGTGTTGTTCGCAAATTTCGTGCTGAATAGACACCAAAATTTTTTCACGAGATTACTTTGCGAAAGTAATTTTTTATTCGGTAAAATGGCCGAGAGTTTGACGACGTAGATTTGCCAAAAATACGCGTTTTTTCGTACAATTTTTCGAAAAAATTGTTTATTATTATGGACACAATACGGCACAAAAAACTAGGTACGATTAGGGAAAAAATACACAAGAAAATTAATAAAATAGCACATAAAATCACAGTGAGATCGATTGGGCATGACATCGTTAATCAACTGACTTACGAAAATGAGTCTTCTGCAATTCCATTTGGAGTTGCAGCCTGTCGATCTTTTTTGTGTGTGCGTGTGTATTTACATATTTTTTTATCTTTGTTGCAAAGATAGGAAATATACGACGTATGTTTTTTGTGTGTAAGGGTTGTCCGATGCCGTCCTTGATAATTCTTTATCAAGGATGGTATAGGTTCTAGAACAAAAGATTTGAATCAAGTCTTTTTTCTATATCGGGCCTTACTATTGCCGATGTCATTTTTTCTATAAAAAATGGTATCTCTGTATTTATTGCCATATCGGGTTCTTTCATATGGGAGTGAGTGAGAAAGAATATATATCTTTTTCCTTTTTTATTCACTCTCTTTACGTAAAGATTTACGATGAATCGGCCTTGATTTTTTGAGTTGGCCGACCGTTTTCTTCTGTTGTTGCAATGAAGAAAGCTATCGGCCATCTTTTCAACAGCAGCAGGTAGTCTTTAGCTATCTGCTTGCATTGAATTTGTCGAAAAGGTTGAACAGCTACGTGATGAAAGCCATTTGTTTCATATTACGTATTATGCTGGGGGCGGCTGAAGATTCTTTTACGAAGAATCTTTAGCCGTTTGTCGCATGTTGGTTACACCAACATGGTATCCCCAATGATGGCCTTGATAATTATTACGTACATTGTCAATTCCTTGTATGAAGGAATATTTTACTCTTAACAACTGGGGTTTCTTCAATTGTTTTGAGAGTAAATGTACAGTAGAGAGGCCGTTTAATTTTTTACATATACCTGTTGTTACCAGGTACTTGCTGTAAATGCCGTAATTGTTTTAACAAGTTCGTCAATAGAATTTGTATAAGGGAGATGATAAAATTATTTCATTATTTACTTGCATATTGCAAATAAGTAATTCTCACAAGTTCGTCATTAGAATTTGTAGATGCGAATTTGAAAAGGAATTAAAAGATGATTATTTTATTATTTATTTGCAAGTTGCAAATAAATAATTCTCCGAACAAGTTCGTCACCAGAAAATGTATACGGCAGAAAAAAAGAAAGGGGGATTAGATAGTGTATTTGCGTATTGCAAATACGTAACAATCGAAGATTGATTTATTTTATTATCTATTTGCAAGCTGCAAATAAGTAATTCGCTCAACAAGTTTGTCATCGGAATTTGTAGATGAGAGTGTTGAATAAAAAATAAAAAATATTTTTTTGCGTAATCAGTTACTTGCAAGTTGCAAATAAGTAATTTTGTTAGCAAGTTCGTTAACAGAACCTGTAGATGATAGACGGAAAAAAAATATATTATCATATTATTTATTTGCGAGTTGCAAATAAGTATTTCCGGTACCAAGTTTGTCAATAGAACCTGTAGATGAGAGACAAAAAAAAAATATTTCATCATATTATTTGCTTGTGAGTTGCAAATAAATATTTCTCTTAGCAAGTTCGTCGTTAGAACCTGCATATGAGAGATGAAGAAAAAAAATGATGCCTATAATGTACTTGTTTATCACAAATACGTAACAGTCGAAGATTGATTCAATTTTTGACTTAGGCTATTCAAAATTGTGTTACAATTTTGTTTTATTTACGTCTGCAAGTTGAATTCTTTTTCAAGTATTCAATTTGTATTGACCTTTGGAGCGTAATATAGCATACAGGAAAACAGGCCTGTATTACAAGTCCGTTTTTCTGCTAGGTAATTTAAATTCGCCGAATTTTAATTCCCGCTATATTGTTTTAGGCCGATTTTTTATAAAAAGATCGTTTTTGCCAATTTTCTCCTCTCTTGCCTCTGCTACCATGTAGTGGTATCTCACCACTATCTTTTTATACTTATATTTAATGTGTATTTAACGTCCGAAGACTAGAAATATATCCGTTGACACACACCTTTCTCTCTCACTGTGCGACAATGGTATGAAGCGGCCGCCTCAGCCCGGTCACATGCCTACCTACATTGCTTCGGTAGGCATGTGTCCTTTGCGCACGCCAGGCGCGCAGGACTCGTGGGGGTATCCCCACGATACATGCAATAGGCAAAAAAAAAAAAATATAAAAATTGGTAACATGCAAAAAAAGTTATCGTATACATAAATGACTAATAAATGATTCATTAAGAAGTGTGCTCGAATATATTCTCGAACATTTACGAGTGTATGATAAAAATTAAAAAAATCACAAGGGAATAAAATTAACAAAAGATTTTAAAAGGTATACGATCGTTTATCGGAAACGTTATGTTTAACAATTTTATCAATACATTGGCATGCAATAATATGAAGCGATAATATATGATGTCCATTAGCTTTATCTTTTACGTTTCTCTTTTGTGTTTGAGGTGGCGTTTGATATGTTTATTTTTGGATAAGGCAAGCTATTAGGTTTATCTTTATTGAGGTCATGTAATGAGTTTTTATCTCTCGTATATTGTTCAGATTTTCCTTTCATACTCTTGTGTGGGAATTTGTCGTGTATTTTTCTCACGCTTGTTCAAAGTTGTATGCTGTTTCTATTATTAGCGTTTGTAGGGTTTAAGCTTGTTCGATTTTAATTCTGTTTTCATTGTTGGGTTTGTAATAAAATCGTGTATTTTTCTTCCACAAGTATTTTCGAGTGTATTTTTCTTATGAGTATTATTTATGAACAATGTAAGAGTATTTTTTCTTGTACAATATGTTTCAAGTTTGGACTTTAGATGTTTGACTTGGTACGACTTGACTTTTTTTGGACGGGTATTTTCTTTTTCAAATAAATGTATTTAATATTATGTGAACAGATTCGTATTTTCTAGCACTTTTACAATTAAATTTTCCAATTTTGTTCTATCTAAAGATTTTGTAAGTAAATCTGCAAGCTGATTTTCGGAATTAACAGATCTGAAATGGATTATTTTTTCTTCCATGGCCTCTAAAATCGAGTAACATTTTATCATGAGGGCTCGCGATTTCTTTTGACTTCCACCAGAGAAAATTTTTTGAGTTGATATATTATCCTCCATTACATCTACGATTATTTTTTCCCCAAAAATTTCAAAATTCATGTGTTGAATTACCTTTATTATACGGAGAGTGTCAAAAACTGCTATAATTTCTGCTGCGGTACTGGATGAAGCGTGGATTGTTTGTTTTGAACAATTCCACTCTATCAAATCCCCATTTGCAAAAATCATAAAACCAGTAATTGATTTACCTTTCTGTAAATTATTTAGGTCAATATTGTTATCGTCTACTTGGGGAGCATACAAAGCATCAATATATGCTTGTATTCCATCTCCTTCGGATCTATACGTTATATTATAATTTTTTGTAGAACTGACATATCTAAATATTCTCCTTACATAATTTTTTAGTGTATCGTTTGAATTATTTTGGAAATGTGAGAAGAAGTTTATAGGAAATAATATATCAGGTCTGGTTAGTCTGGCTAGGTACAATAATCCACCAATCATCGATCTATATTCTGTGTCGTCCCTTCCATTTTAAACTTTTTCTATTTTAAGGGCAGTTTCCATTGGGGTGTTTGTCTTTTTTATTTCCGAAATACCAAACTTTTTAATCATTTTTTCTATATGTTTATTTTGGGATAGTACTATTGTTCCATTTTCTATGTTTCTTTCTATTTCCAACCCCATGAAAAATTTTGGATTATTTATGATTGTGATGGTAAAAGATTTTTCCATTTGTTCATTAATTTTTGTGATTGCTATTTGTGAATTTGAAGCTATTAGTATATCATCTACATAGCTTAAAAAGTATGTTTTTTCATTGTCTTTATTTATTTGATATAGACATCTATCTGCTTTTGTTCTTTCAAAACCCATTTCCTTAATTTTATAGTGAAGCAGATCGTACCAAGATTTACTTGATGTTTTCAGTCCGTATATTGATTTTTTCAGTTCAAGAACTTGTTTCGAATTAATATTTATCCCCTCTGGTTTTTTTACATAAATAGATTTTATAATTAGGGAGTTTAAGTATGCCGTTTTGACATCATATTGTACAAGAATCAATTTTAATTTATTAACTATAGAGAGCAACCATCTAATTGTACTAATTGATGCAACAGGACCATGTGTTTCTGTAATACTATACTCAGTTCGATCTTCTTTTTTCTGCTCTTGGTGCCAACTTTGGATCTATTTTGTTTTTTGATTTTGCCTTTGCTTTAGTTGCGTTTTGTTTTCTTACTTCAAAAGGGATGTGACGATATGTTAAAGAGCCAAATACTTTTAAATTTTTTAAATTTGGTTTTGTACCATAAAATAATTCATATGGGGTTTTAAAATCTACGTTTGCTTTTGTTGGTGAGCGATTTAATAAGTATGCTGATGTAACAATTGCATATGACCAATATTTAATGTCAAGATTGGCATCAATGAGCATAGCTCTTACTCTCCTCATGAGTGTCTGGTTCTGCCTTTCGGCTATGCCATTCAACTCTGGGGAATAAGGAACTACGTAATCCATTGTTATTCCATTTTCTAGACAATAGTTTATTATTTTTACATCAGTGTATTCTTTTGCGTTGTCACACCTAATAGTTCCTATGGGAAAATTTGGGAATTTATTTTTCATGGACATTATCATATTTTTAAATTCTGTTGCTACTTGATTTTTTGTTGTAATGGGCATGACGAATGTGTATTTTGAGTAATGATCGATAAAGGTTAAAATATATTTTTGGTTTGCAATCGATGGTGTAAATGGACCCATTATATCTGATGATGTTATTTCTAGTTTCCTAGATGGTTTTGTTCTCAAACTGTTATGCCCTAGTCTCGTATTATTTGCAATGCAACAGATTTGACAGTTTTTAAAATCATCGTCTCTAAAATTCATATTTTCGGGAATGCCAACAGATAAGTTTTTTAATTTTTGGATATAGCGTGCATTTAAGTGACCCAGCCTTCTATGTATAATCATTTTTTTATTGAATATATTATTATTATTATTTGAAGTATCATATTTTATACCATCAGTATTATCATTGATATTTGATTTTTCATCAGGTGGTATATTTTCTTCATTGTTCGTGTTACTATTTTCACCCCCCTCAAATGAATCTAGATTATTATTTTCTAATGGGTTTTCGACTTCTTTTTGTATTTCTAACTCAATTGAAAAATCCTCCCATTCATCCTCATTTTCTTGGGTTACTGGACATATTTGTGTAGTGCTATCTAATTTTGTATTAGTGCATTCATCATCATTAATTTTTGTATTGTTATTATTATGTGTGAGAAGATGAGGAATTATCAACGGATCGAGTTCACTAAAATCATACAAAACAAACCTAAACTACACACGACATCGATCAAAGACTAGATGCACACATTATGAACACATAAATAAAAACACAATATTCACTTAAGTTACAAACTTTTATTTCCACATAAAGAATGGTGGAGATGTTAACATTACAAGTATTAAAAAGCGACTAGAGGCGTATGAATCAACATTATCACAGTTTGGTACAAAACACTAAAAAACACAGATTACAAATAACATACCGACAGTGTTACCACCACAAATGATACGTGAGAATAATAGTCTCGAGTATAATTTAATTTGCTATAATTCTCACACGCCTCCTCAAATTATAATTATACGATTATGATAAAAAATGGTAAAACAAATTATTAAATTGGTAAAGTCATTAAAACACAAATGACAAAAACCAACAATAATACAAAAAAGAAAAAAAAAGGTTACGACAACAAATACTGACACAAATGGTAAACATATACAAAAAGTTACAATAAATTTAACATTTTACAAAATACATCAAATTTGGGCCTCAGGCAGGCCTTCGTAAAAACGTCAGCCAACTGTCGCAAAGTTGACACGTATGAATACTTAAAATCTAAATTTACGTGATTGCACACAAAACGGTACTTTACGTCCACATGTTTTGATCTGCGAGTGTTCCATTTTCCAGAGTGCAAGATAGCCAAACAAGTCCAGAATTATATATTCATCCTCCCCCTTCCCCCTCCCCCTCATCATCACGCCATGTGATTTTTATTTCGAAATTTTTCTAAGTCCAGAATTATATATTCATCCCTCCCCCCTTCTACCACATCTCTCCATGTGTTATTTTATTTTGAAATTTTTACAAGTCCAGATATCTGTGACGTCAGAAATACTTTTGAAAATTTTACAAGTCCAGAAATATATATCCCCTCTCCCAATCTGTCGGTTACCTATACATTAGCGCTATCTATCGGATACCTTCGGTATCCGATAATTATTATTTATTTATTAAAGTTTTTATTAAATTTTCTGCTGCTGCTGGGATTTGAACCGGCGACATCCAGGTAGCCAAAACCGCAACGTAGACGACTGAGCTATGAGAGAGATTATATTGAATACCAAATGAGAAGTGGTTATAAAGTGAAAGTCGTTAATGTAGTATTATTGTATTTCTTTGTTTATTTTGATGAGTATGATGAAGTATAGTACG
>WOFM01000537.1:0-276595 GCA_011428145.1 Ericerus pela | reverse complement strand
TGTTGTTGTTGTTGTTGTTGTTGTTGTTGTTGTGTTGTAGTAGAAAAATGTCTCTTTATCGTATGTCATGGTTCAGGGTCACGCACTGAACAATGGTCATTTCCCATATATCACCGGTCATTTCGCTCTAATGCCTATATTTAACAATAGTAGGCTTCGGGCGGTACGTCAGGTCTTCGACCTGACGTACGGTCCGAATAAGCCTACTATTGTTAAATATAGGCATTTGAGCGAAATGACCGGTGATATATGGGAAATGACCATTGGTCAGTGCGTGACCCTGAACCTGACATACGATAAAAGACATTTTTATACTACTGACATCGATCAAAGACTAGACGCACACATTACGAACACATAAATAAAAACACAATATTCACTTAAGTTACGAACTTTTATTTCCACATAAAGAGTGGTGGAGATGTTAACATTACAAGTATTAAAAAGCGACTAGAGGCGTATGAATAAACATTATCACAGTTTGGTACAAAACACTAAAAAACACAGATTACAAAAAACATACCGACAGTGTTGCCACCACAAATGATACGTGAGAATAATAGTCTCGAGTATAATTTAATGTGCTATAATTCTCACATTATGGATATTGTAATGGATATAAAATATTCCATTTTCTTTTGGGGCGGTTATCAAAGTTTCCCCATTTTCTATAAAATATATATTAGCACAATTTTTTTGTTGATCGATATTTACTGTACCCGTATTCGTGATTTTTATTGCACTAATTATGTCAGTATTTAAGTCGGGTACGTAATGTACATCATTTAATTCTATTAATGATTGTATTTTATTGGAATTTTCAATTTTAATTGTCATTTGATCAGTATGGGTGGCATACAAGAAAGCATTTTTCCCCGCACATTGAAGTTTTACAGGGGTGACAATTTTTTAATATTATTCAATTTATTTATATCTGCTGTTAAGTGCACTTCCGCAGCTCCATCCAAAATTGCCTTGTTTTCTAGGTGTGTGTAATTTTCATTTATTTCATTATTTTTTATTAATTTATTCAATAACCATTCATTTGAATTATTCGTGTGTTTTCTAACCATGCAGGACATTTTTACCTGCTGTTCAGGATTTTCTTTTTTATTCGAGGCAGTATTATTATTTTGGGTTGTCTTTGGTGGATAATTATTTTGGTTTTTATTCATATTATCATTATTACTATTTTGTTGAGTATTATTATTATTACAGTTTTGGGCTATGTGCCCATTTTGACCACATTTATAACATTTTGGGTTGTTTTGGTTATAATTTTTATTATTACCTCTATAATTATCTCCACGGTAATTTCCATTGTTTCTATAATTATTTCCCCTATAATTTCCATTTCCATTGCTATTCGTATTATTATTATTATTATTATTTTGTGAATTTGGTTCATTCCCATTTGCATTACTATTCGTACCATAATTTCGATTGTTGCCTCTATAGTTATTATAATTATTACCTCTGTAATTATTCCTTCCTCTTTTAATTATTATTACGACCTCTATAATTATTATTGTTGCCATTTCCATTATTACGGTAGTTATTATTATTATTATTCTGGTAATTATTATTATGTTTCATTAATGTCTGATCTCTAAATTTTTGATCAGCATCTTCCCTTAAAATTCTTTTAAAATTATCGATATTTCATTCATTGGGGGGTAGATTTTCAAACTGCATTTTGGCTAATGCTTGTTCATAACACAGTGCAAGTTGCAAATTTTCCAACTCTTCCACTTCAGTAACTTCTTTACCACTATCTCGTACATCAGTGACCAGTTCATCCCACTTTTTTAAAAAACCTTTCATATTTCCCTCAGGTTGAAATCTGAACTCCATCCATTTAGATTTGGCCATGTTGGCTGTAACTGATGTTTTTGTACCATATATATTATCCAATTTTTTTAACATCATTATGGCCGTGTTACAATCTCGTATTTTTTTGGTAATGTCGTTCGAAACTCTTTCAAGGACAAATGCTTTGGCATTGTCTTGCATTTTACAATAGTTAATCATTTCCTTATTAGGCCTAAAATTCAAATCATTGATATGTGATATATAAGATTCTAAAAATTCATGTTCTCTAAAAATGTCGTAGTAACCGGCACCCCTAATGGCCGAAATAATCATTCGTCTCCAATCTAAGTAATACTTTCCATTGAACACCTTTCCCAATGGAGCCTGAATGGGTTTAATTTCATTGACGTTGGACATTTTTTCTTCAATTTTTTTAAAGCCTAATAAATTATTTTCTGAATTTGTGATAGATAAAAATTTTTTATTTTCTTCTTTTTCTTTTTCTATATTACTTACTAAATTTTGTTTTTTGAATTCAATATTTTGATATTCTGGTTCTTTTTCTTTTTTATCCAGTTTTCTTAGTCTTTTAAAATTTTATTATTTATTATTTCAAGAATCTATTTACGAATTTTTTCTCTGATTTCAATGAGCTATATATTCTATTCGAAAAGTAATTTGGTGTTGAATCAGATATTTTGATATATTTAAATGAACTAATTTCTTCTATTCTACCTGAGATATCAATTGTGAAGGACTCTAATATTATTTCACCCGTAAAATACGTGTAATAAGGAAGATTATATTTCTCTATTTTCAAGTCTACCACTTTTTCCCCTTCAAACTTTTTCAACAATTCCTCCAATTCCTCTTTCTCAATACTATATTCACCTATTTTATTTTCTAATACATTTATTAAATTTGACATGTATTATTAAATGGGAAGGGAAAAACAACTTTATATCACCACCTCAAATCTGCAATTCAAAATATACGTAAAAAATAATTTAACTACACCTACATTACCTTTACAAAAATTAATTTTCTTCGTTGATCCGTTGTTGTGTGAATTCGTATTTGCTTAATCCAAATATCACCGTTGTTGTCTCCGCTGAATTTTGTAGTAGGTTGGCCCAAAAATTTGTAGTCTTCGTAGTTAAGATCTCTGGTAGAGTCCTTGAAGACGGGAGCAGATGATTTCCTCAGGTGGTTCTCTGTATCGTTGGCGGTCCTTTCTGGATTGTAGTTCGTTGACTTCCAGGATCGGCCATTATTGGATCAGGAACAGTTTTTGGTTACGTTTCTATTTTTTTTCAACTTCGAAAAAAAATTTAATTAAAAAATTTGAGTTTTAACATTCTTGATTCAAACAATATTTTCAGTGTATTTTCACTTCAAAAATATAAATTTCAACACAACAATGAATCAATTTAAAAAAAAATCAGTCTGCTATTTCATAATTTAACATTATTCTTCTCTTACTGTTCAACCGCAGCGATGGCTACCATGATGTGAGGTGGTAATGACGAGGAACAAAAAAGAGTAAGAGAGAAGTATTCACGACAGAATTTATTAGCAGACTAAAATTACATTTGGAAATAAAATATGAATTAATATGAAATGGTGAAGCAACAGCGATAGCGGATTGAGAATGGTAGGGGAAGCACTTTGTGACGAGAGTGTACGTATGACATATATATATAGTATGATCGTGATGATGATGAAAAAAGAGAGAAGGTGGGATTTCGTATCAACACTTTGTAATGCATCAAAAAAAGTTTGTATCTGAGATCAATCAACTTCAAATTGGATTCTCGTTCATATGTAGAAACCAGTGCATGAAACATGTGATAAGCAGTTTTGTTTCTACCGAGTAATTTTATTCTAAAAAATGAATCTTCAATATATGTAGCTATTAAAAACATTGCACGTTTATTACTTTTTACCCATTGTTCGTCACAATTTTTCTTGACAGTCAGCGTGTCAGTTACATCCCACAGGTCCTCCTTCTGAAGCAGTAGTTCGATTCAATATTTCCAGCTTTGGAGATTTCTGCTATTAAATGGAGCAATATTGGTTTTCTTCTCAAAATTCATGATCACAGGTTCGAGGTATCAGGCTTTTAATTGCCAAAAAACAAATTAAAAAATTACAAATGAATAGAAAGCACATTAATACTCTACCAAAGCTTTGAAAAATTCAGGATCTGACATGACAGCCTTCAACTTTGCCCACGAGACATTTTTGCCTGGGTTGATAACCTTTGTGAACTTAAAACTTCACTAAGTGACTGAAACAATGAGAAAATTACTCCTTTAAGTAGAGGAGTTTGAATGACGACGAAACACCATTAAAACCAATTTGATGAATAATTAAAACACTTTAAATAAAATATCTCGAGAATATATATTGCACATAATAGCTCTGTTTGATAGGATTACACTAACTGAATTCGTTCTTTTTCATTTTACAAGAAACATCCTTGGTGAATATATCCTCACAAATTTTAACATGGGGTTGAGGGTCCAAAACATAGATGCCGCATGCTGGAACACAAAATACCCCAGACTGAACACCCCAACTAATCAGAATTGAAAATCGGTATAGAAATGAGGTACTTTGTAGCCAATGCTTAGAAACAAATGCACGTTGAGAGATTTTTCTCCAATCAGATATTTAGTTGAAAATACACTTGTTTATAGAACCCTGTTCTATAGGAACCCCGCTCTATAGGTAGGATTCCGAAACTGTCCATGTGTCATTTCCTCACACATATAATTATATCTTCGAAGGGAAAACCGAATATACAAGATGGCTGCCCATCTCTAGTCATCCTAGTCCTCATGAGCATGTAAGATTATAACTGAGTGAAGAGCCACTTTCAACTTTGATGATTGTAAAAATAAGTTCAAAAATGTTGTGATAAATTTCCTTTTAGTTTAATTGTTTGAAACCAGTAATTTTATTTTTTTGTCATAGCGATGGCTGACGATAACGAGCAGTCGGTTTCTGCTACCGTGAAAGAGCCGGTTGATCTCATAAAACTCAGTTTAGACGAAAGGATATACGTAAAAATGAAAAATGATCGTGAGATAACGGGCCGATTACATGCTTACGACCAACATTTAAACATGGTTTTGGGTGAAGTTGAAGAAACCATAACGACGGTTGAAATTGATGAAGAAACTTATGAAGAGGTCTACAAAACCACAAAACGTTCCATTCCTATGTTATTCGTCCGTGGTGATGGAGTCATACTTGTATCGCCTCCTCTTCGTACCAGTGCAAACATATAAGTAGATTTCAGAGCTCCGCTGATGGGCAATGAATCTCTCAGGGTTTTCGTTTCGGAACGTCGGGCAATGAACGGTAATATATTCATATCGTTGATACTCATCGTATCATAAAGACTAACGGTACCATCAAGTAATAAAAAAAATTGCTGTTGTTTAGTACAAAAAATGTATTTATAACATAAAATACAATCAACGATTCACTTAATCGATGCATTTTTTAATGTTTTTGTTATAACTTTGCCAGCTTCTGTGAAGAGAGAACATCCTTGCCATTCGGCAATTAAATTGTTGGATGTTTTTAAATCTACCTAGAAATATTCAGAAACCAATTAACTCATGACCAACAAATTAAACTGAGTAAAAGGAGAAATAAGGCAGTTTACTTGTAATTTTTCCCAAATCTTCTTTTTTGGATTGAGAACAGTATCTGGGTGGCCAGTTTCATAACCTTCGATTGAAACTCTATCACCTGCTTCACTACCAGAAGCAGGTAGTAATGGTTCAACAAATTTTTCCCCGTTAATTTCACTGTAAGTAATGAACATTAATAGTCAAAATATTTAACAAAAAATTTAGTAATCAGTAGTACTCACGTTGATGCACAGAGAACCATACCAGCTGATTCAATTCCTCTCATTTTAGCAGGTTTCAAGTTACAAAGAACAACAACTAACCGATTTAGCATTTCAGTTAGAGGCACGTATTGAACTAATCCACTTACTACCGTCCTAGGTTCTTCTTCCCCTGAGATGAAAAGTTCATATTTTTATATACCGTATTATTAGGGGATGAAATTCAATTGTTTTTTTTTCGAAAATTAAAATTTCTCTCAAACCTAGGTCAATCTTTTCCACATAAAGGGAATCAGCATCGGGGTGTTTCGATACTTCCACGATCTTCCCTACCCTTATGTCAAGACGATGCGGTAATATCTCGTCTTCAGCATCTTCAGTAATATCAAAATTATCAATAAAAAATAATGAAATGTACGCAGACAGAAAAGAATTTTCACCAACTTTGTTTTTTAAGAACAGGATAAGCATCAGCAACCAACTTTCTAAGTTTGGGACTTGAGAAAGTTTTTCGAATAGGCTCCAGCAGTCGATTGATGTAGAATTCAGTCGCAGATTTCAGATCTGCAGGATGCAGTCTTTGTTCCGCAAAACAGGTTTCCAATTCATTATAACTTTTAAATTGTAGATCGACTCCGTTAACTTCATCTCTCTTGACGAGGAATACTGAAAAAACACATAATCTTCATGATCAAACCAAAAATGAACAAAATCAATGAAATATGTTCAACCTTCATTTTCTTCAAATAGACTGAACACTACGTGCTTCACAAATGCTAATACACCATTTTCCGTGATGTTTCCTGGTTCACAAAATGCTTTTTTCAGTTTCTTTTTGATTACAGCTTCACTGTCTAACAGATCTATTTTGCTATCATCGATCGATGACGACATTTTACCACCGGCTAAACCGGGAACTGAAGATAAACCGAAAATTAATACATCGACAACACTCGTTAGTTGAAACCATACAAGCAAAAGTGATCACAAAAATCAAATGTACCCATAGGATTCATAAGATGAATTCTCTTGGCATATCCCAATTGTGGCAAATACTTTTCGGCTAAAGTGAAAATTTTTCTTTGATCAACACCTCCGAACTGAGCATCTACTTTCAAATATTCTTCATCTAATGCTTGTAATCCTGAAAAATCAAATCGTTATGAGACAAGAATAATGAATCCATTCGAACATATCTATTAAAGTAAAGAAAAAAATAATAGAATGCAAGGGCGGACTTTGCACTAGCAGGAAAAAAACAGTATCTAATCTGTTTATGGTTTTTTTGACTAGAAGGGGGCTTCATATGTATCAATGTACTTGCAAAAACTCAGTGGTCGAGCTTCACACAAAATTACCAACAATTCAAGAGAACGAATGTCATTCATTTAATCAGATCAAACTTAACTATAAGTCAATTTCATTAATGGAAAAAACAAGTTAAAAAATTAGTGTAGATAATTTGTAGTTTCTCAACAGAAGCATTTTAACTTGAAGCAATAATCTAAGAGGGTTCAGTTTATAGTTGAAAAAATTGATGATCACTCCAATCATACGTTTTAGGACAAAAAATCAACTATGTATTTACACATTCCACGAGACTCGCGCTAATTTCTGACTACGCAAGGAAAACGGAGCTTACAAAATCAATTTATTGTTGAGAACGGGCCATGTACGTAGACACAGTGGAATTTCATGTAATTTTTTCGTAGTAAAACTTTTATTCCGCTTTTCAAAGTAAAATATGCAAATCGTTGTTTTCCTCAACCTAGAAAAATTTCAGTTTTACACCCTAGATAGAATAATAGACCGACTGCTTGCTTCGAATAAGACGAAAATGGAAGGATACTCAAATAAAATAATATTGACCTGGGTAAATAAGACCGGAAAGTAATGGATTTTCAACTTGTTTAACCACTTCGGCACCAGCTTTTTTTGCATCGTGTTCGGTAATCAAAGATGCTAATCGATAAGCATCTAAAGTGTATTCCCTTTATACAAATAAATCAACAAAGTGAGGAGAATTGATTCATAACATGAAATAAAGTTGCATCATTGCATCACTTACTTGGAAAGTTGATAGTCAGTACCACGAACAAATCTGAGTTTATCCAATGGAACCCCAATTGAAGTCAACATAGCTTTAATACACTCTTCATAATAATCCGTTCTTAAACGAAGTAAATCCCATGGGGCTTTCATATTATCCAAGAAAGCATGTAAATCTGCAAATAATATTGTTACCTGAAAATTGAAACGAATATTATAAAATTTTGATTCATACGAAATTCTAAAAACTTTGACAAATTTGTACCTCACATTCTGCCCTCAGAAAATCAGCTATTTTTGATATTGGAACAAAATATGCGATATGCGGTTTACCAGTGGTAGCTGTTCCCCAATACAACTTCAAGTTTCTGTCTTTCAAAATCGCTGTTAATCTATCTTCTCCGAGACATTCTTGCAAATTTCGAAGGATTAATTCCCTCTTTCTCATGTTGAAATCGTCCATGATTGTGCACCTGTAAAATTAAAAAGTGATTTACTTAAATTTACACAAATCATTTTTTGAAAATGAACAATTGGGCACTCGACTTCGACGTTTTACCAGCAACCAGACTTCATGAAATACTCACACTTTTAGGATTTTCAAACGAAGAACAAAAACCTCACAGTCATGTACTCTTCGACACTGAATATTAATAATTTATTATACTAATAAACTATAATTATAATAGTATGTATATGATAGAATAAAATAGGAAGCATGCAACTATCTTGTACACTAAAACACCGATCACAACACGTCAACAAACTCAACACGTCTTCTATAAACGAGGAAATTTTGTATGTTACAATACGCTGTGTACACTGTGTAGTGGTTGCTGTGTAATGTAGGGTTATTCTCGCAAGTTTTGCAAAGATGAAAATAGGCTATAATTGTGATAAGAACAGCGAACATGATAAGAGAAAGAGACAATATTATAGAGAAGAGTGGTCACTGGTTATTGGATAAAGTGAACTGTGAAAACGGAGAGGAGTAAAACGAAAACTCATTCTTTTAATTCTGAATTCCTCTTAATTATTAAATTAATCTCAATTTTACTTCAGTTTAATTTTTTTGGTTTTCAGATTTCAAAATCATCTAAAATTTGTTCAATTTTGTTTCCATGTGTAGTCGCCTAATGTCATTCGTTGGGTATTATATGAACTCACTGCTTTGATGTTAGTGTTCTTGGAACGTTCAGAATTTTAATAATTGCGATTGTTATTCGCAAAACATATGAATTATTAGTATTCCAGTCATAGGAATGAGACAATTTTGCGATATTTTATTTTGAAAATAGGCCCGAACATGTCGAGAAGTTCCAATTTTTCGTTTTTGTCTTCAAGATCCGAAGTTGGATGTTTGCCTGTTCCAGTCACTCGAAGGTAAAAAAATATCAAATGAATTTCAAACACATGCAATTTTTTCCATTCACTTAATGCTGTTGTTAATATTATACCTGTTTAGATCATGTACTACAGCAGCTGTAAAGCTCTATCGTTACCTTCGAAAATTATCCAATTTTAATCAAATGGATTTTGAATTTGCATCTTGGCAGATGATGTACTTATTTATTAACCCGCAGAAGGTTTATAGAAACTTTCACTATCGACATGGTTTGTATATCAGTATTTGGAAATAGAGTGTGAAATATCTCTGTACTTCTCGTATTCACTCGTTTCTATTTCAATTTCAGAAACAAAAGCACAGTTTGCAAGAGATGACCCTGCATTTTTAGTTTTGTTGTCTGTAATGCTTCTAGGTAAGTTAATTATTTCTCTTTTACTTTAGTATTTGAAATATTCTTATATTAAATTTTGTTTGTGCTTTTATAGTCTCATCCATAGGATTCTCAATTTTTTTGAGACTGGGAATTTCAGCATTTTTTAAACTATTTTTGTATTTTATCTTCGTCGATTGTGTCGGTATGGGCATTATAGTCGCCTCTTGTCTATGGTAAAAAATTACATTTCAAATCGTAGTGTTTCTTTTTCCATGAAACTCATATCTAATCAATTTGATATGTTTTCAGGTTTATCACTAACAAATACATGATAAGATCAAGTTGGAGAGGATATAATGTGGAATGGGGCTATGCATTTGATGTCCATTTAAATGCATTTACACCTCTGGTTGTCATATCACATTTCAGTTTACTAATTTTCTATCACTGTAAGGTTTTTCTATGAATTTCTGGGCATATTGGTGAATTTCTCCGTTTGTAGAATGTCTGATTCACTTTCTAGGTTTTCCATATCCGGAACAGTTTTTACCCCGTTTAATATCAAATACCGCGTGGATGATAGCTGTATGTTTCTATTTTTACATTACTTTTTTAGGTTATAAATGTAAGTATATGCAAAATTGAAGAATGAAATGCTGTTTCATATTCAACTGAATGACGATTATATTTTCATGGTTACAGATTTACCATTTCTTCGGACTTCCGAAGTGCTTCTTGTACCTATCATTTTATTTTTCGTCTTGTTCCTGCTATCATTAATAATTGGTTGGAACATCAACAGCACTGTCATCAACTTTTACCAATTCGTAATTCTGTAACTGTACTGTACTGATAATTCTCAAAATCATTCAGCGTCTGTGTCTACTAAATTTCATGTAATGCATTCTCTCCAGCTCCCAATAATCTTCCTTATTTCTCCCATTCTGTGTTGGTAGCGTTTCACGCAATAATATATCTTTACCTATATAAATGTAAAACTGAGTGTGTATATTTGTATTAAAAAAGGAAATGATAATATTTACTTTTGAAAACAATTTCTTCGCCTTCATAATTAAGCGTCCGTGGAATTTTTCATTTCTTGAAGTGCGAATATGTCGCAATATTTTTGTTAAACTACACGAAAATTTTAGGTAACTCAATATAATTCATGAAAGTGTGCCGCTTCAATCTCAAAAGTCACTTATCTCGTAAATTTTGATTTAGTAGGGTCTTCTCTCGAACTACAATCTCACTTTTTTAGCTGCTGCTTGTTATGTAAAGAAACAAGAGCTAGTTTGTTTAAATCCAGATTTTACAATCGATAAGTCTAATATAGTTTAATTTTTAGATTGTTCATCTTACTTTTTTAAAAGCCGGATTGTATCTTTCAAAAAAGCCTTGTAAAATCATCGCTATTCCCACCAACATAATTACGTTCCTCACAAATGTGATCTAACATGTTCTCCTTGAATAGGTAAATCTATTTTCTTAAACTTTTGAAGCACCAATGAACCGCCTATATTCGGCGCCAAATAAGTTGAGCTCCTACGTTCAAGATACATTAATACAACGTTGTTTCTCATTGCCATTTAACATTTTATACGTCCTCATCATTGGCCATTAAACGCTTGTAAGTCATAAGATAGCCTATCTTCTTCAGAGCACAATTTATTTAACACCCAGTAAAGGTATAGCTTCTGCACATCATGGATCGATAAAAAAAAAAATAAATATCAATTACATTTAAAAAATGTGTCTCATTCTATGAAAAATGTAGTGGAAAAGTTCGTTCGTGTTTTCACTGGATTGAGTCAAAAAAAATAGAGTTTTAGGCCTGTAAATAATTTTTTGCTCTCGAAATAAGCTACACCTGCATCGGAATTATGACAGGATAAAATCTGTTTTTTCAATTAATTAATATTTAATCGTGTGTCGTGAATCATCTGCCTTAACTAGAGTCAGAAGTACGCATCCAAAATGAAATTTAGGAGAGAAAAACTGTAATTTGGTCTTCGTAGAAGAATATTTCCTTCAAACTTTGATTTTTCTTTATATTCATTGAACCAATTCAAATTAAGTCTTACAAATTTATTTTACAATTCAGCCCATATTCTGAAGAAATTGTCGGAACTCTAAATTCCCGTTAAAAAGTCTGATATATAAGGGTATAGAGAATATTTGTTTGAGCTATACTTTACAAATCGAGCGATGCCCTGATGAAGTATATAATAATGTAAATTTTGGCGATATTAAAATCCTCTCAGAAAATTATGAAATTTTGAAAAACTTAATTTCTTAGATTAAAATTTTATTCATCTCCTTCACGCTTGATCAACTTTTATTCTTAAAATTGTTTGTTAGCTGGAATTTATTAGTATTTATTTCAGACTGTTGAATTTTTTTAACTATAAGGTTATTAATAATTCTTGCCTCGTGAAATTTTTTAGTTGAATGACAGTCAATATATACATCACTTTCTTCTCTTTCGTGAGTTACCTATTAATTTGAGGGTACATCACGAGATTTCCATGAGTATGTATAACATTTATCAATGACCTCATAATTTAGGACTCTTCAACAGAATCTCATTGAAAATTGGGGCAACTGGAGATCCCAAACACGTCAAAGATGAAAAATTTCCGATCAGGAAATTTCTTATTAATATGCATGTATCGTATGACTCTATAAAACCTAAAAATAGATATTCAGATCCAGAGATATATCTAAAAAATTCAATGATAAAATTCATGAAACATGCAAAATGTAAAACTCTGATTCGTCTATTTTCATCTTAGATATATTTTTGTATCACAGCATCCACAGCATATGTCGGGAATAGGACATCTCTTTAGATGTATGTCTCTAGGGGAAACCCTCTCTGTGGGTGCGATTTCAAGCTCCGTGAGAAAATGAGATTGAATAACTTTTTCATAACTTTGCATTACAATATGACAGTACATTTTTGTATTCGTGAAATATTAATAGAATCAGTTAAAAGCCAAGCGACACGGCAAGTGTTGATGAAGTTTGAATTCTCAAAATTTCTATTTGTAATACATGTCTTCTCATCCGTCTGAACACTGAAAGTACAAAACCTTCGTTTCTCCAACGGAGAGAAATGGTACGCGTAGGATTACATCATATTCGATTCTTGTAAATCGATTCCTCGGGTAATGGTCGTCGAAAGTTGTATCCGCATCACGATTCAGTAGACAAAGTGCAACGTCAAATAATTTTCAAAAATAATGAGTACATTAATTTTCATCATGTTAACATCAATAACAGACTGACACAATGGCAGCTCTTCATATATTTTAAAGCGTGGAAGAAATAACTTATAGTAAGTTAAAATCAACAGAAATTGGAAATGCACACTACGGACATGGAAAAAATACAGAAAAAAATTAAAAATACGTATTTACATACAATGTCCAAGATCATATCGAGACCAGACCCAGGTACGCGGTAACGAATAGCAGAAACAGACTGAAATTCTTTCTTCAACTGCTTCTGCTTTTTTTGCTCTGTTTATTGGGGCGACAATTCTGTTTTTCGGTGCTGCCAGAAAAGAAAGACGTGATCATCTCAGAAACCTCCGGCATGTCGTACTTGGTCAAGTTTTGTAGTTGTTCCATGTCCTGTAAATTTATTCATTAGTTCGGATCTCAAGACTGAAGATACAAATGTACGAGAAAATCTAGGAAAGTTACTTTTTTCGCTTCGGGATCATTCATAACATGGGGTAATAACATAATACAAGCTAAAGGTAGTACCATCATCAAGACCTGCAAATAAATCTATGATTAACGAAGCTGAGCTTCACTTTAAACAGCTGCGATCAAATAAGTTTTCACCATAGGATTGAATAGTAGATCAATAAGTCTCCACTGCTCCCTCACTTGGAAATACCGAGCAGGTCCTAAAGCTTTCAATTTCAACGGATATGGTAGAGGTGTAATTTGATTACTTTGCACATAATTAATGCGACGAGCTCTGAATTTTCCTTTGTTGTTTATGTCGATTCGAATAGGTTCGTATACGTAGTTACTACTAACCACTTCAACGATATAAGAACCTGGTCTTATTTTATTGAGAACGAATGAACCGTTTTCTCTGAAAATTAGAGCATAATTACTGAAACATTAAAAAAGTCAACATTAATACATATTCAACAGAACCTACTTCAAGAACCCTATGTAATGCCCTCCTTTCAAGTACACTCTTGTTTCAGTTAGCCATGCAATTTTCTTGCCACTGGCTAACGTATCTGGAGGGTATACTACACCTTCGATGTCGAATAGATTAGGCAGTTTTCCTGAAATTTTAACGGAATGAGTGGACGAAATATTAATGACTAGACAGATACACAAGAAATTCAATATCAATCCCATGTTTGTCATTCTCCTTGATCGCACACAAGACAACAATATAACAATCACTTTGAAAAATACTAATTCACTTCATCACTTCTCGGAACACATAAAAACGAAACTTCACAGAATTTAGCTTCGGCAGGCCTTTCAGAAACGCATGGCTCGTAAAAATAAAACTATTTAGTCTGTTATACCATGTTTTAAAAAAACGACACGAATGTAACAACAGTACAGCACGTATTTTGCACTGGAATTGATTAATGAATGAATACAAATAATTATAAATTTTCTGTAAGAATAATGTTACACTACGCTGTATGTATGATGGTCCTCACTCTTCGCTGTACATTCGAGGATATATATAGCTCTGTTTGATAGGACTACACCAACTTATACCTTTGACTATATAGCTTTATAGTCAAAGACTTATACCAACCTACACCAGGAGGGCGATTCCACAAATATAGGAATGTTGTGTGACTTTGCGCCAAGATTTACTTGAATATTTGTGGAATATCCCTACCTGTGTAAGTTGGTGTAAGTTAGTGTAATCCTATCAAATTGAAGTGAGGTTGAAATCCAAGGAAAGGAACAAGTTAGTTAGAGATACTTTAATGCAATGATCGAAAGTACAAATTACAAGTTTGAGGAAGATGAGCGATCTCCCTCCATTACGAGATTAAAGTTTGAGTGGGAAATGAGTTTCAGCGTTCTCGGGTGAACGAATAAAAATAGTCGTGTTTGTTCGCACAACCTGAATAGTGTTAGTTTATGTTATCGAAAGTAGTTGCGCTAAAGGTTAGTAAGCTAGTGCAGGTGGAGTGTAGAACAACACCCCCCTGCAGACCAACGAAACGAGCGAACATGATTTATCGCGAGAACGAAAATTTTGAATTATTATATTATTACACATTTATGTACATTTCCCAAACAAAATAAATAAGATAAATTACATAAAATTAAATTAATAATGAATAATGACTAGATTGTAACATAATATATTTCGATGTATTTTCAAAGTTATTTATCGATATATAATATTACAGTAACGTATTTCGATTCGGAAATTTTTCGATATTTCATGCTGTTCGAGAAAAGTTTTGTTCAAATTTGTTTAATACTTGTAGAATAAGGGTGTGCCGAAATGTGATAAGCTAATATCAACTAAACGTGTGAAATCATGTCATTGATTTGTATTCAAGTCTCTGTTCATTCGAACACTGAATTTGCAGAGATGACAATGAATACCTACATGAAAATAAATTTTGTTTCAACAAGTATTTTTTTGGCCTAAAGAATATAATATATTATTAATTTTGTTTGAATATGTGATTTTTTTCTTTTCTCGAACATTATATTTTCGTACTATATTACAAAAAATGAGATTATTATATTCAGCGATCTGTGACTTGACATATTGTTAACTTCTAATATTCATATTCCTTCCCCTTTTGAAATAAATGATTTTCCCAAATAATTATTAAGAATTCGAGAAATTTTATTGTGAGAGATATGATGTTAATATTTTGTCGACTAAATGTCTAAATTTTTGTTTGTCGAGACTTTTTGTTAGCATTTCTGCTAATTATGAATTCGTACCAACAGTTTTGAATTCGATTTCTTTATCCTCCACCAATTGTGTAATGGCATAACATTTTATCATTAAAGCTCTTGCTCGTTTTTGAGCTCCTCCTGACATTATTCTGAGCACTGATATATTGTCTTCAAATATTCTTACTGGGTCATTTTCTTCAAATATTTCTTTTTGTAAAAGGAATGTAACTTGTATATCGTCCAAAGCATAAAATACTGCGATTATTTCAGCAGCAGTTGAGCTTGTAGCTACGATTGTTTGTCTTCTTACATTCCAATTAATTAAGTCTCCATTTAAATATATTAAGAATCCTGATATAGATTTCCCTAAATTTAAATTCGATATTTTAATTTCATGATATTTTACATCTGGGGCATAAGATGCATCAACGAAAGAGTGTATGCCTTTACTATCAGATGTGAATTTAATTGAAAATTCTTTTGTCGTGTTTACATATTTGAATATTCGTCTCACATGATTTTTTAATTTTGAGTTTGATTTCGTTTGGAACTTCGAGAAAAAATTTACTGCAAATGAAATATCAGGTCTTGTTATTCTAGCCAGATATAACAAGGCTCCAATCATTGAACGATATTCTGTATCATCTGTGCAATTTTCATCTTCTTCAATTTTCAAAGATGTTTCTATTGGGGTATTTATGAAATTTGATTCATTTTGATTGTATTTTTTTAATATTTTTTCTATATATCTTGATTGTATTAAAGTTATTGTATTTTCTTTTCTATCTCTAATGATCTCAAATCCTAAATAAAATCTTGGTTTATCAATTATTTTCATGGTAAATCTTTTTTGAAAAGAATCATTTACATTTTCTATCCATTTAGGGTTATTTGACGCTATTAATATGTCGTCAACGTATGTGATCATAAAAATTATTTTTTCATTTGATTTTTTAAAGTATAAACATTTGTCCGTTTTGGATCTTTCAAAATTCATTTTTAAAATATATTCATTTATTAAATTATACCATGATTTAGAAGATGTTTTTAGGCCATAAATAGATTTTTTAAGTCTTAATAATTTATTACTTTCCATTAATAAACCTTCCGGGGGCTTTAAGTATATAGGGACTATTGCAGGGGAATTTAGATACGCTGTTTTTACATCATATTGAACCATTTCTAGATCATATTTATTGACTATCAATAGGAACCATCTTACTAACCAAATTGGAATAACAGGGGCGAATACTTGTCCTAACTCATATTTGGTTCTATCTTTGAAGCCCCTAGCAACTAATCTTGCTTTTGGTTGGTGGTATCCTTCATCGTTTGGTTTTGTTACAAAAACCCATCTTGTATCTATTGTTTTTAAAGATTTGTCGTAATCTACTTCTTCCCAAACGTCCATTTCCCCTAGTGAAATAAATTCATCCTCAATAACTTTCATCCATTCTTTTCTAAATGGGTTATTTTCGACATCTTTATAGCATGTTGGTATACAATCTTCAATCCACCTATTATCTATAGTTTTTGTGATATTGAAAGTGTTTATATTGACTAAATTTTTTACAAAATTTTGCTGGTTTAAGTACCAGTTCCTGTTCACAATTTTTTAAATTTGATATATTTTTATTTTCGTCAAACTTAGCATCACAAGATATATTGAATTTATTTGAAAAGGGGTCTCTAATGCAATATCCCGTAGTGGTATATCCCGTGAGTATTCCCTTTTCTCTCCTTGGTGCAAATTTTGAGTCTATTCTTTGTTCATTTTAATTTTTAGATTTAGTTGCACTTTGCTGTCGAACTTCCAGTGGAATAAGCCTATAAACTAATGATTCAAAAATTTTTAAATTATCCAAATTAGGTTTTTTACCAAAAAAAATTTCGTATGGAGTTTTGTATTCTGAATTTACTCTTGTTGGTGACCTATTTATTAAATATGCAGCTGTAGCTATTGCATGTGCCCAATATTTAATATCTAGATAACCATCAATTAGTAAACTTCTTACTCTTTTCATCAACGTTTGATTTTGACGTTCAGCAATTCCATTTAATTCTGGCGAGTAAGGAACTACATTTTCTATTTGTACTCCATTTTCTTCACAAAATTTAACTAATTTTTGATCCGTATATTCCTTTGCATTATCGCATCTTATTTTACTTATTAGTGTTTCGGGAAATTTGTTTTTCATTGAGTGAAAAATGTTTTTAAATTCTGTAAATACTTGACTTTTATTTGAGATTGGTATCACGAAGGTGTATTTGCTATAGTTGTCAATGAATGTTAATATATATTTTTGATTGGCTATTGTGGGTGTGAATGGTCCCATGATATCGGAGGATATAATTTCTAGTTTCCTTTGGGGCCTATTTCTAACATTATTATGACCTAGACGTTGGCTTTTGGCTATTTTACAGATTTTGCAATTGATGAAATCATCATCTTTAAAATTAATTGTTTTTGGAATTCCAACTGTAACTTTATGTAAATATCTCATATATTTTCCGTTTAAATGACCTAATCGTCTATGCCAAATCATTTTTTTATGATTATTTGTATTATTTTGGATTATTTCTAACGAATTATCTGAAATATTATTATTATTATTATTTTTATTATTATTACTATTATCTTCATTATTATTATCTTCTGTTATAATATTATTGTTTTCATTATTCTCTTCTAAATTATTATTATTATTAATGGGTCTTCTTCTTCTTCTTCTATTTCTAATTCAACAGAAAATAAATCCCATTCGTCGTCATCTTGATTTTGAGTGACGGGCATACATTTTTTTGGTATATTTATGTAATTGTAATTTACCTGAAAGATACCATCAATTTTATAAGATGTAAATAAAATGTCTCCAGTTTCTATGAAACATGTTTGTATTTTTCCTTTTCCCTAGTCCATATTGTAACGGCCAAAAGAGGTGGTTTAGTACTGGAAACTAACCTCTTTTGGGGCGATTACACTTCCTTCGAAATACGATAATATTCACAGGAATATTATAGTATTCGAGAATTATTTTAACTAACTGAATTTTATTACCCACAACTATTGTGGACCTTAACTACATGAAAGACTTTAATTAAATTGAAAACACAATAAATTTTATCACTTTTACTTTTAAAACACAATATTAAATTTACAAGTATTCATTCACAGTCTAAGACTAGAAGAATATTGCAGGTACAGTATACGACTGACCAGTTTATTTACAATAAAATATATTACACTATTACGTAGTGTCAAGATTACAATTACATTTCTATACAATACAAATATTTTAATGAAAACCAGAGTTTATATACCTGTCAAGGTATATGGTTTTCTATGGTGTTGAGTGTAGAGTAGGGATTTGCTGATTTAGGTATTTAATTATTTCTAGAATATTCGGGTACCAGAATGTTCAGGTACTCGAATATTCCGTTAGAAAACGTGTAGTGGTTGTTGGCAGTAAGTAACGGTACTTTTGCCAGTTGACAGTACATGTTAGGGAAAAAATTTGCTTAGTAAGAAAAACGTATTTTTCTGTGAATGAAATATGTACGTCTATATTAAAATATGACGAACATATTCGTTACACAATTCTCCAGGGGCAAGAAAAAAAAAGGAGAAAAAAAATTATTTTTTTTCACAGTTAATTTAAGATAAGAAAAAAAATATTTTATAATTAATAGTTATTTTTATATATATATAAGTAAATAAATACATAAAAATATATGTCATAAAATGCAATTTAAAAACTTAGGATCTAAAAGTTAATATACATACTAATACATAAAATTCTTAGGTTCATAATGTTTTTTTTTATATTATATTTAACATATTTGCATTTTTTTGCATTATTTTTTTACAATGTTGTACTTTTAGCAATATACATTTTAGTATTATTTCGATAGGGATTTGAGTACAAATATTTACTTATTACAATTATAATTATAGTTAAGATAAGTAACCAGGATAGGCAGATTATATTAACCATATTAAAGTTATTATTATTTTCAAGATTAGGGATTTTTAATTCAATATTTTTAATTTTGTTTTCGAGTTTATTAGTGGGAATAGAGTGGGGAACAAATGATTTCCATTTTGGATTATATACTTTTGATGTTGCGAGATCTACCGCTAAATCAAAAGGTTCTGTGGCTTCTGAGAAGTAAGTCCACAGGAGAGGGAGATGATTTTCAATTTTTATTGTCTCTTCGAGGGATTCGGAGAGGCAAGGTATTTCAGTAGGTATGATAATATTGTTTTTATTATTTTTATCAATATTTTCGATCTGAATATGACAAGGTACATCTAGGATAAATGTTCCAGGGGAGTCATTATTTATTTTTAATTGTTCGGATTTTTTTGTTATTGAATTTTTTGCAATTAGTGTATTAAAATTTATTACAGCAAACTTAGTATGTCCAATAGGGTGTACAAGTGTTTGGTTATTGTTAACTGTGCACTTAAATGAACAAGATTGCAGTAAATTTTGGTTTAAATCTTGGAAGAATAAATTTTTCGCACACGACGATAGTTTATCACTTCCTCGATTTGAAGGGAGATAACATAATGGTTTGTCAGAGTTACAGTAATGGAGATTAGTTCCAGAAATGTATCTGACAGTATTTGATCTGATTTCATGAATGATTAGAGAGGGTTCTTGATCCCAACTACACAGTTCATTAGTATGACTTTTGAACGTGAGTGGTATGAAATCAAAAATTTCATATTTCGTATTTAGCTTTTTTAATGGTATTTTAATTTCTAATTCGAGAGTATTTTTATAAAAATTACAGTTTACCAGTTCTGCATGGTAATAATTTTGAATTTCTGCAGTGGGGATTGCTAGATCTAAGTCTAGGTCTTTTAATTTTGTATGTAGTCGCGAAATGTCCTGTTCAAGGATAGTCTTAGTGATTATCGATGATGGAATCATATGGGACTTGCAAGATGTTAGGATGTTTGATAACCTAAAGGTATTCACCAGGTAACTGTCATAGAAACCTTGTAAATAATTTAAAGATATCAATAATTCATGCTCTTCCAATGAATTTTCCATGAAAGAGTTTGTATGGGCAACGAAATTTTTCATAAAACTATTTGTATGATCAATAAAGTTATGTAAATTTGTAGAGGTATTTACTAAAGATGCATGTTCCGAGAGTAGTTGGTTTTTTATTATATTATATTCATGTTTTAGGGAAATTTCATTTGCTAGGAAATTTCTTCCATCGCGGAAATTAAGCACTCGACAACAAAATCGTAGCGCATCTCCAAAAAAAGATCTAATTGGAGTAAAGACGCTTCGTTTGTTTCGAATTGCTGATGGGGTAGAATAAAAATCTTGGATGAGTGCTAAGTTTTGATTCTTTAAATTTTTTATGGAGTTTTTTAATCGTAAGGCCATTTCTGCGTATTTGCAGTTTTTCATTCGGTAGCATTACACAGTGCATGTTTGAATTTAGTAGATAGGATTACATCTGCTGCCTCGTGTAAGTCTAATTCTAACGAGTAGAGAATTGGAGCTGATTTTGCATATACGTAAATATTGCTGATTTCCTGGAAGTAAGCACCTGTGGACGCCGTGGTAATCCGATATGTGTCGGACGACGTTCGTTGTGCTGAATTTTTGGAAATTAGATATGCGTACATGACAGCGATTATTTGAACAAACATATTTTTTACTGAAACAGAAAGAGAAGAAGCAACGTCTCATTTATTTCTCACTATATCAAGTAAAATATGATTATTCGGGAGAAAAAAATTATAGCAAAATTAAGCATAATTGTAGGATTAGTACATTTAGGTTATTCTTATTTCGGACTTATAATTTAGTTCGTATTATACTTTTGAAAGGTTTTGTTCGTTCTAGTTTTTTATTTAAATCATAATTTTTTTTTTTTTGTTAAGTTTGGAAGTTTCAGGAGAAAGAAACAATTTTTTTACAATGGCATCATCTTTTCGGTTTATGGATGAGCGTGTTTTTTGTGTCGACCGGGGTCGTGGAAGCTAACGAAACTTGGCTTCTGAGTGAAGTAATTTTAGACAGTGTAAAACCTTTTCAATCGTGTCCTTGTGAAGCAAGGTTTTATTTTTCTTTACATCGGTTATTTTCATTATTGTCTTACATCTTACGGGTCGCAAAGTTTGAATAAGGAGTCATTTAATCGAGAATTTCACTCTCATCGACTTCCAGATGAGGAGATCCTTGAGGATTTTCGGATATGGCAGCATAGCATTCGATTTGCTTGCTGTCCCAAATCCGAGGAATTTTTTCGAAAATTCCTATTCAACTTACGTGACCTTTATCCGCAAGGGTTATGTATTGAATTTGGAGTGTTGGGGCTTAGGCTCGTAATTGATGGGGAACTTTGCTTACGTAAACACCATAATATTGGCATACTCTCAGGTATTACGGTTGGGTTGCTCTGCATATCGCAGCAAAGCAACAAAATCGTCAACTTGGAGTATGTCCATACTGACAGGCATTACGTTAGCAATTTTTTCCAGGGGGAGGTAGGGGTAGAATTTATACAGTATTTAAACGCCTTTTATCACCCTCGACTTGTCATCACACCTTCGGAAGCTGGCCTCCAATTCGTTCGACACTATGACGCCTTAGAACGGAGTTTTGCCCATTCAATCTGAAGCGGGTGGTTGATGACGGATCCGACGATATACACTTTTACACAGGATACGCCATCCATCGCTGAGGCCTTGAGTTCCGAAGAATCGACAGTGGATCCAGTAGCAGTCACTGTGGCGAATTCTCCAATGTCGATGGACTCGGAGTCAAGCATGAGTGGTGACAACTTGGGCAAGTTCCTTGCAGGATATGCAGACAGTTGGGAATAAGAGGTGAGTTTTTATACAAAATTTTTATTTAATTATGTCGCATAATTTTATCGTTTAATAGTTTCAAAAATTTGAATTTTATTATTTCGCTCAACTTTAAGAGCAGATTTTTATTTAGTAAAAATTTGCAAGAAGTCAGTTTTTTTTCCAAAGAAATAATAAAATTTTTATTTGGAGTTTCTTACGGATTTTTTTTTTTATATTATAATATTTATTATTATTTTTGCCAACATATTGATGATTTTTTCACAAAAATTATCTAGGGACAGTTAATTTTCAAAAATAATAAGATTTATATTATAGGGGGAGTGAACTTAGTCTAAAAAAACTTAAGGTTAAAGCAAGGACGGGTAGTAGACTCTACACACCCTCTATGTTTTTTTTATGAGGGCGGCCCCTCGGTTTAGGCACAATTTGGGTTGAGATGGAGGTTTCAGGATTTTTATCATTCTGATTTTTATTTCTGTCTTCGTGAATATTTTCGCGAGACTTGTACGGGATTAATCGTCGTACATGAACTGTTTCTTCATAAGCAGTTTTGTCTTCATTTTTAATGTGAATAACGTAATTTAGGTCCGTGACCTTCTTGATAATCTTATGTGGTCCGGAGTATTTTATTTTATTCTTTGCAACGTTCTTTGATTGTCGTAACAATACTAGGTCATTAGGCTTAAAGTCAATGATCTTATGGTGAGCGTTGTAATGTTTTGCATTCTTTTCTGATGCTTTTTTTGCTAGGATCGGCGTTTTTTCTCTCATTTAAAGAAGTGTTTCGATCTCTTCTTCACGAGTCTTTGTATTATTTGATTCTTCAGGAATTTCGGATAAATTTATTTTTGGATTATAACCATGAAGTAAATAAAATGGTGATTTTTTGTTTAAATGATCGATTGGACTTGTATTATAAGCAAAAATAATTTTGTTTATAGTGTCAATCCACTCGGATTCATTTGAATGTTTGTATTTGGAAAGTGATTTCTTAATCACACCATTAATTTTTTCTACTAATCCCTGCGATCATGGGGAGTAGAAAGATGAATAGACCAACATTATATTATTTTCTTTGCAAAAATTTCGAACGGATTCATTCGCAAAATGACCTCCGTTATCACATGAGATTTTTGTGGGAGGGCCATACGTATGACAAATAAACTTCAAATATTCAATTACACAATGAGCATTTGAATTTTTTGTCGGACGTATTGCACAAAAGTTGGTACTTTTATGAACACCTACGAGCACATACGAGTGTTTGTAGTCCGTATTGAATTTTCCAATAAAATCTATTTCCAAATGAGAAAAAGGTTTTGGATTTTCAATTGCAATATGCTTGAGATGACCAATCTCTTGCGGTGAGTTTTGCATCATTTGACATTCGTGACAGGAGAGAATATACTCCGTTACTTTTTGTGTCAAATTTTTAAAGAAAAAAATAATTTTTCACCTTATTTTTGGTCTTTTTAATTCCAAAATGACCTCCATGCAAAGGATCGTCATGCAATTTTTTTAGAATTGTTGGAATTAAATTTTCGGGGATTACAGTAACCGCTTCATCGTAGGATGAGGTTGGGTTAGGTAATTTTTTTAATACGTTATTTTCGTCAAGAAAATATAGTTTAATAGACCTATTTAATTTACGAAATTTATTTTTATCTTTTTTTACTTCATTATAATTTAATAGTGATATAACATTTTTCCAATGAGGATCAATTTCCTGCATTGTTTTTAAATTTTTTGGAAGTTCAATTTCTGTTTTGGGGACAGGGTCTTGAATTGAAACTTCTGTTTGATCATTACGATCAGGTAATGGGGAGTTTGGATTCGAGATCTTTTGGGGATCAGGAATCATGGGTTGGGAAGTTTGGTTGGTAGGGGAAAGGAGGATCTGCTCATTGAGATTTGTTTGATTAGAATCTCTATTTGATGCAGATCGAGTAACTACATTTAATGTAGTGGGGACATTTGTGTGGTTTTCAAAGTGTGAATTTTGAATAGGACTTGTGGATTGAACCACAGGGTAGTATGGGAATGTTGATGAAGGTGTAGGAGGGTAAGGGTAATTTTGGGTGTTGAGGAAATTATTTGGGTAAAACCATAAGTTCTGGTTTTGATAAAAACCCGAATTTAATGGGACCATTTTTTCATTGTGAATTCTACAAATAGTATTCACATTTTTTTCTCCTTCAGGGAGTGTATATTTTTTATCCACCAAAAATTCACCATATTCGAAAGTAATTTCGTCAGGTTTGTCATGGGGACGGGACAACATATCAGCCATACAATTATTTTTTCTGGCAATATGTTTTATTTGAAAACTGTATTCATTTAATTTTGAGATTAATCTAATTAATCTCGGGCTTGGGGTATTAAACCTTTGATGATAAATCAATGGTTTATGACCAGTGTATACTACGAAGCGTAGAGCAAGTAAGTATCCACGAAAGTGAGCCAAGGCATTCGTTATGGCCATCATTTCGAGGTCAAACGAACATAATTTTGTATGTGCAGGTTGGACTCTTTGAGAAAAGTATCCAACTGGGTGTTTGTGCTTTGTAATTGGATTAGTTTGCAGCAATACTGCACCTAATGCAATTCTTGAAGCATCAACTTCCACACAAGTTTCTAGTTTAGGATCATAGATCGCTAAGACTGGTTTTGAAATCATAAATTCTTTTAGTTTTTCAAATATTTCTATATGCTCTTGGGTCAGTTTAATTCGAGCGTTTGATTTGCTGTCAGTTCCTCTTATAAGATCACTAAGGGGAGCTGTAATTTTAGCCAAGTTAGGAATTAATTTCCTATGATAATTTATCGATCCGAAAAACGATCGTAATTGTTTTAAAGTATTAGGTGGCTTTAAATTTTTTATTGCTTCTATATTTTTATATAATGGGAAAATTTCATTATATCGGACAGTATGTCCTAAGATTTCAATTTCATTAAAAAAGAATTGACATTTTTTTATTTTAATTTTTAGATTGACTTTACTTAGTCTTCTAAGTACTTCCCTTGTATTTTCCCAACATTCCTCGAATGTCTCACCGAAAATACAAATATCATCGAGGTAACAAACCATTTTTTTCCACAACATATCATGGAAGATGTCATCCATGATAGTTTGGAAAATTGACAGGGAGATACTTAGTCCAATTGGAGTGGAATTGAATACATATCCGATTCCATCCACATTGATACCAGTGTACTGTTTAGATTCTTCGGTCAGAGGAATCTGTAAGTATCCACTGTTTAAATCAATAGTAGTGAACCACTTTTTATTTCTTAAATAAGGCCATATGATATCAATCGTAGGAACGCGATTGTTATCTATTATTATCCTTTGGTTCATTCTGCGGTAGTCTACGAGAACTCTATAAACACCGTCAGGTTTCTTTTTTACAAATATTGGGGATTCAAACCTTGATTTTTGTTTTTTTAATACACCTGCTTTTACTAGGTCGTCGACCAGTTTGTGCAGTGCTTCGTGTTCTGTGTGAGAAAACTTGAAGTTTTTACATCTTAATGATGTTTCATCGTCAACATTGACTTTTTGTGGAGGAACTTTACAGATAGAAACTTCATCTGTTTTTCCGCTAAATATTTGATTATTTTCATTAATTATTTGATACGTTTTAATTTTCTTTTTTAAATCTACTTTTGGACCTAGTGGAATAGTATTACCACGACTGTCCGTTAATATCGTATCTTCATTTATTATTTCAATTTTACAAATATTAAAATCAATTGCATTTTTTAACACGAATTTACCGAGGTATTCACCTTTGTAAATTACGTATGGTCTGTCGTTATTATTGACAGCCATCACAGTGTTATCACTTACGTTTAAATAAAATTTATTTTTATTTTTTATGGACATTTCTTTATGAAATTCCAAATGTTGGGGAAGAGTCGCTAAGATGAGCGTTGAATTTTCCTTAATTTTATACGTTTGAGGAGAGTAAAATTTAAATGGCTTAATATAATTGGGAGGGTATTTTTTTTCAAGGGGATAATTGTGACATTCGGGCATGTCAAATGTTCGCTCTTCGAAACCAAACGGTAATGTGAATTTGTTCTTATTAAAGTCCATTTTTGCTTTATGGGTTGACAAGAAATTGTACCCTAAAATGACTGGTTCGACCAGATTTTGGACAATGTAGGTGGGATGAGGATAAACACAATGATCAATGGAAAAAATCACATTGGTTAACCCTATTACGTCTAAAAGTTTAGAGTCCGCACCACAAAATCTTACATCGGTTGGAGTTATCAGTTCCTTAAAATTGACTTTATTCAAAACATCTTCAGCAATCAGTGTCTGTTCCGAACCTGGGTCGACTAGGCTAAGTATATGTTTGCCATTAATAGCAAAAGGAAGATGAAATTTACATAGGGCAGTGTGATCAGCACGTTCCTCTGTTTCAACATTCACCTTACTAACATTGTTAACCAATTTCAACTCTTTGTTCGAGACATCCCTTACAGTTGATAAATCATCTGTAAGGGGGACACTTAGTTTTTTGAGCAAGCGTTTTGGCAGGGAAGGGAATTGGATATTTGATTTTGGGAAATGGGAGGCTGGACTAACATAAGCGGAGCAGGAGATGCAACCGTTTGTGTGTTAGCAGCCACGTAGTTTTAGGGATATTGCGGTACGTTTGGAATAAAATTTTGATAATTCGGGAAATTAGGAAAATTATTATTCCATTTTGGAACATTATTATTATTCCAATTTGGTACCCAATTTTGATTAACGTTACGATTATTATAACCGTTATTATTCCGAAAATTATTTCTTCGGTAATTTGGGTCATAATTATTTCCTTTGTAATTAGGATTAGGACTTTGAGAATAGTTCTGGTTATTATTCCAGTCCCTATTCTGGTTTTGATTCCAATTATTTTGATTTGGATTGTTATTATAATTATTATTATTGTTGTTATTATTATTATTATTGTTCCTGTTTTGTTTCATATTTTGATTTTGATTAGGGTTTTGGTTTGAATTTTGATTTGGGTTTTGGTTTGGATTTTTATTTTGAGGATTTTTATTCTTCTTGTTGTCCGGAGGTTTGGAAATGTTCGCTATTGCAGCGCTCAACTTCTCAAACTCGGATTTCCAATCAGAATCAGAAGAAACTACGTTTGAAGTCTTTTCAGATTTTTTCTCGGTAGTTTTTCCTATTTTCAATTCCTCTATAGTTTTTTCCAATTGTTCTATTTTTGCTCTCAGTAGGGGATCTGAGTGGCCAAATAGTTTATCTTTAAAATCAAGATAGTTTGAAAAAGCTTTGTCCAATTCTTGTAAAGTATTGGGCTTTTCCCTTATTAAAAATTCCCTTTCTTTTTCGGGTAGGTTTGAAATTATTTTTTCAATTATGCGTTCTTCCGTAATTCCAGATTCGATTTGTTTCAAAATTTTTGATACGAACATCATATATGCGGTAAAATCAGATTCACCTTTGTATTTACGTTCGTATAATAATTCACGTAATTGGGGTTTAGTCCTAGTGAAAATTTCAACAATTTTTGGTTTAATATTATTCCAAGTATTAAATTCCGGATTATCTTGGATTTTGTCTTCAAAAATTTGTTTAGCTATTCCAGTGAAAGCTGTTTTTATTTTTTTGAATTTTAATGTTGCATCCCAGTTGAAGGAATCAGCTTCGTTTTCAAAACCTTTTAAAAATGAGACTATATCTTCGCCTGGTGTATGACCATAAAGAGTAGATCTTACGTTAATTGCAACTGCATTAGACATATTATTTTCTAAATTTGTATTTATAGGGAAATTTAAATTTTTATTTTGTTGAGCAGATTCTGCTACAACAGTAGGTTGAATTTCTAACGGGAAATAAGATTCTCGTAGAAGTTCAGTATCTGGACTACGAAAATTTTCTTCAGAATTTTCTGAAATATTTGAAATATCTAAATTTGTTATAGATTTTGTTCTAGGAAGAGGAATAGGATTTTCACTACTTTCTAAAACAGGAGTTGATGAAATTGGAGGGTCAAAATATTTTCTTTCGATAGGTTTTTCAATTTCAGGGATCTTTTTCCGTGAAGATCCGTGGGGAGTTTCCAAAATTATTTTAATATTTTCGGGAGTTAGGAGCTTTTTTATTTCAATATTATTTTTTATGGTTAATACAATATCCTCTTGAATTTTTTGTCGAGAGAATGTGACAATGTTAACCTTTATATTCAAATTTTTACATAAATTTAAAATTTCTTGATTAGTCGCTTTTAAGAGCCAATCAAATTTAATTTTAGGGGAATTGGGCTCCGTTAAATTTTCCCAATTTTTGTTCATAAAAAATATTTTTTCACAAAATTAATTATAAAAACACTTCTTAAAAAATAAGGGGAAACGCGAATTATAATTAATATTAATTCATTACTTTTATTTGTGTTTTACAGCAACTTGAAGATCCAGATGTGGCAACTGTAGCAGGATGTCGATGGGCGGCGAATATATTTACGATTGTTTTGAATTATTTTTTGTAAATATAATTTTTCTCCGGGTATTGTAGTCCCACGACGTGTTTATTTTCTCTTTTCTGGTCTTTTTCCACTCGCGGTATACCTCTACTTCCTATTCCTTAGAGCGCGCCTTACGCTTTTCTCCAAGTACTTTACTAGAGTTTTCAAGGTAACCAATTGAAGTACTTCGGACACAGAAAAAGAAGAAAATACCTTTGAAGCAGCAGCCTTGGATCCGCGTTGTTGAATGGACAGGAACAATTTTTATTTTATTTTAAAAAAAAAATTAATTACAAAAAAATTTATTTTATTTTTGGAAAAAAAATATTTTATTTTTATATAAATTATTAATTTTTCGTGATATGTTTTAAAATATGAAAAAGGAGAAGAAAGAAAAAAAATATTCCAATTGAGAATATATTTCAGAAATAAACTTGAAGAAATCTTGTTTAAATTTGAATCTTTGTGACTGTCTATAACAAAGGATCTATTGAAATTATTCTTGAATGCTATGTGTAATATTTTATTGTAATAAGTTTTCAAGTTTATGCATTAGTATTTTTAACAAAAGAATTTTGTGACATGAAATTTCACAAGTAAAGTTGTCCAATATGACAAAGGATTTTTTCTTTTGTGACAATAAATTGTTGGAACATGAAATTTGTTCAAATAAGAAAGTATTTTTCTTATTAACATTATATTATATTTTTTTAATTTTCGTAATTTTACGTATTTTTAAGAAGGATTTTCTCTCTCAAAATTTTCAAGAAAAATTCTGAAAGATTCTATCGAGTCCAAAGCTTGAATACTGAAAATATTTTTGAAATTTCTATGAATTTTGCGACTTTGATACCTCTTTTATAGTGGATTATTCCACTAACATTTACTGAGAAGGTTTCTAAAATTATTTCTCCCGAAAATGTTTTCCAGAATGGGAATTAAATTAAGTTAATTCTTACATCTGTTATTTTTTCGTATTCAAAAATATTTAACAACTTTTTATGATCATTTTCTTTAATTTTAATTGTTCCTTCACAGTTTGATGTGCAATTAGCAATTTGTTTCCAAAACCTTACCATTCGTAACCTGCTTTATTTGAACTTATTTTTAAGCTTAATTGTCCTGTGATTTTTCACTTGATTTTTACCAAACTAAAGGGGGTTCTTGAAATTAAGCATTTTGGAAATTGAAGGAATAAGAAAAAAAAATTCTCAAAGAGAAAAAAAAATTTTTTTTATATAATTAATTTTGCTCAATATCCCACAAAATCACTAAATATATCCCATCGTTTTCCGCAATAGTAAATGAAATATATAATTTGAAAGTATCGAAAATTACATTACCCGCAATCTGCGGAATTCCTTTGAATATCTCCCAGTTGAGTTTGTGAGTAATTGGCGTTTACCCGTGAGTCAGTACTTGGATTAATCTCAGGTTGTCTTCGGAGAATTTTAGTCTTGGCAGCATACGAATCAGTTGAATCAGCAGCACTTGATCGACGAAATTTCGATGATGATTTTTAACAGATGATGGTGTTCGAAGATCACGATGATTGAGTTCGATGTAACGGCAATTTCTGATTTTTGAACTTTTTATGAATCACCTTGCTGTAACAGACGATCCAGGTCCGCAGTAATCTGCAATCCCACGGTGAAAATCCTTTGGTTTCACCTTACCGCAAAAAGACGATCCAGTATTTTTCAGAAGATGATTAAAATGGCGTTAAATTAATTTGGCGCCAATGTGATTCAAATAAACCTCGAATAATTTTCGAAAAAATTAAACGAAAAAAAAATTCACTGAGTTAACAACTCATGAATTAAATATACTTCGTAAAAAAAAATTAACTTTTTAACAAAAAAAAAGGCTTATAGTTCCTTCAACTTTTGGATACTATAGCAAAAAATCAAAAATGAAAGATTAAGTATCACTCTGTACTAACTGTTCAGGAATCGCAGCTCTGCCTACCATGAAGTGAGATTGAAATCCAAGGAAAGAAACAAGTTAGTTAGAGATACTGTAATGCAATGATTTAAAGTACAAATTACAAGTTTGAGGAAGATGAACGATCTCCCTCCATTACGAGATTAAAGTTTGAGTGGGAAATGAGTTTCAGCGTTGTGTTTGTTCGCACAACCTGAATAGTGTTATTTGGCGTTATCGAAAGTAGTTGCGCTAAGTGTTAGTAAGCGAGTGTAGGTGGAGTGCAGAACAACATCAAACAGAGCTTATATGATATGGAGACGACACGGAACAGTTTTAACATGGAGTTGAGGCCCATATTCACAAACGTCACTTTAACCATCCTTCACTTAAACTTCACTTAAAAAAAGTTTTTAGCACAATTCTGTACTTGAAAATGTAGGAACCTTAGCTCTGTTTGATAGGACTACACCAACTTACACCAACCTACACCAGGAGGGCTATTCCACAAATGTAGAAATGTTATGTAACTTTGCCCCAAGTTTTACTTGAATATTTGTGGAATATCCCTACCGGTGTAGGTTGTGTAAGTTAGTGTAATCCTATCAAACAGAGCTATTGTATCTCTTATGAGAATTCTAACGTAAAAATAAAATGTTACCACATTCTTAAATACAAAATTGTTGTAGACCGAGTCTAATCACACACTAGGGCCCATATTCACAAACATCACTTTAATCTCCCTTCACTTAAACTTCACTTAAAAATGATTTTTGACACAATTTTGTATTTAAGAATATGGTAACATTTTATTTTTACATTGGAACTCTCATAAAAGATACAATGTTCACATATTTTTAAGTATAAAATTATGCAAAAAACTTTTTTAAAGTGAAGTTTAAGTGAAGGTAGGTTAAAGTGACGTTTGTGAATATGGGCCTTGGTTTAGAGGCACTCGAGAATCAATTAATAAACAGTAATACCTGAGGATGTGAATTTTGTGCTCTAAAAAAAGTAAAATATGCTTTTATTTTTCCAAAATACGCCCTAAATATTTCCTAAAACTGGCAAATATGCCAAAATATTCCTTATCATTATGGGGGCTCATTTTGAAGGGAAAATCAAAACAAACTTGAAATAGCATGCAGATATCAATCATTCACTTGATAATTTGAAAGAAGAGAAACATTTTGGAATTTTTTTATTTATTCTTCCAACATTCTCACATTAGTTGATAGTTAAAATTACATCAAAATGGATTACATCTGATAATTAAGTGTTTTTGTAGGTTTTCAAAATGAAAACTTCTTCTCAAATCTGTGTATATACAATTATAATGGCTAAATGAACGCTCCACATCACAGCTGACAATGGGGGCATATTTGAATCTTAATAACTGGAAAGATGTCATGTTGGAAAATTGAGAATAAGTCCTTATTTTTTCCATCTACAATACTGCAACAGCTGAGAGCGCTTTCAAACCCACATTCTTCTTAACAATTTAAATAAGGTAACATAAATTGACAATTTTATAAATGGTAACTAAAATTTATGGTTCAAAATGTGTTTACATATTTATATAAAAAAAGGACTAGTATAATTTACAAAAAAGTCATATAAAGGGTAAGTACAATTCAGTCTTATAAATTAATTATTATATTATTAAGGTTCAAGAATGTCAGTTATCTGATGGTATAGATGTAACTTTTTATTAATTAAGTTTTATATAATTATGAATTGTGAATTAATTTTATTTTAATAGAGATTGTATTTATTATATTATTAAGAAATACCAAACATATTCAAGGTTTCAAGAATTTGCTGAACTAAATATTGAAATTTTGATTTTTCTAGGGCTTTTGTCAATAAATCTGCCAATTGGTTTTGTGAATTTACAATTTTGAATTCTATAATTTTATTTTCAAATTCTTCTAAAATTTTATAACATTTGATCATAAGTGTTCTAGCACATTTTTGAGTGCCTCTTGAACAAATTATTTTTGTAGATATGTTATCCTCATTTATTTGTATGGGTGTTTCTTGTTAATATATTTCTTTCATTAACAACCCAATTATTTTTAGATCATCTAATGAGTCATAAATAGCTATGATTTTGGCTGCTGTTGATGAGCTTGCCATAATTGATTGTCTATGGACAGACCAGTTTATAAGATCACCATTACAGAATATAAGATATCCAGATACAGATTTTCAATTAGAAAGATTATTTGGGTCTATGACTTTGTCATTGACATCAGGCGCATATGATGCGTCTACGAATGCTTCTATACGTTCTCCTGAGGATTTATATGTTAAGAAATAGTGTTGAGTATTATTAATATATTTAAAGATTCTTTTTACATAGCTTTTTGTTTGTATTGTGGTATGTTGTTGAAATTTTGATAGATAATTTACTGCAAATGCTATACCAGGCCATGTTAATCTAGAAAGATATAACAAAGCTCCTATCATTGCTCTATATTCTGTGACATCAGTTGAATTTTCATTATTATTGGTATTTATTCTTAAATTTGTTTCCATAGGTGTAGTGGAATATTTGGCTTCGGTAAGACCAAATTTATTTAATATTTTATTAATATACATATTTTGAGATAATTTAATTATTTTATTGTGTCTATCTCTTTTAATTTCAAAACCTACAAAAAAATTCGGTTTATTTATTATTTTCATTGTGAAATATTGTTCAAACTTTTTATTAATTTCATCAATTATATTATCATTCTTTGTAAGAAGTATATCATCTACATATGTTAATAGAAATGTTTTATTATTGTTATCTTGACGATTATATAGGCAAGGGTCGACTTTAGATCTACAAAGCCCATTTGCAAAATTTTATTATCTAACAACTTATACCAAGACTTTGAAGCTATTTTCAAACCATAAATAGCTTTCTTAAATTTTAATATTTTATTAGAATCTATATTCATTCCTAGAGGTGGTTTTAAATATAATGGAAAATTTATTGGGGAGTTTAAATAGGCTGTTTTAACATCATATTGTGTAATATTTAGATCAAATTTATTTGCTAGTGAGAGTACCCATCTAATTAGCGAGGCTGATGCAACAGGTGCAAAAGTTTCCTTTAATTTATATTCAATTCGATCTTTAAATCCACGAGCTACTAATCTTGCATTTGGCTTATGATGTCCTTTCTCGTCGGGTTTAGTTACTAATACCCATCTAGTATCTATTAAATTTGGTTGTTTTTCATAAAGTACTTCTTCTCAAACATCCATTTCCTTTAATGATTTTAATTCGTCTTATTTAGTAATTTTCCATTCATTTCTAAGGGGTTATTTTCTATATCGTGAATATTTTTATGAATACAATCCTCTATATATTTAGTATCATAGTATTTTGCTATATTGCAAACTATTTTAAGTCCCTAATATATTCTGATGGTTTTATAATTAAATTATCGAAATCTTATTTTTGTTTTCTTCAATTTCTAGTTCTATTTCATAATAATTCCATTCATCATTTTTAGTGACTGGCATACAAATCCTATCTTTTTCATTCGCAACTAATTCATAATTGTAACTCTTATTCTCAACAAAATATTATAATTTATTTCAGGTACAAAATGCACATCCAATAAGTCGATTATTTGTTGTTCTTTAAATTTATTTTGTATCAAAATTGACATAGTCCCTTTATGTGTCGTATATAAAAAGGCTCCTTTTAGGGCACACATTAATTTTATAGGTTGAAATAACTTTTTAATATTTTTAATTTATTAATATCTGAAGTCAGGTGTACTTTGAATCCTCCATCCAATAGCATATTATTAGTCAAATTTCTATAATTGTTTTTTTTCTTTTTTAAAATTATTATTAACATTTGTTAATTCGTCTATTAACCTTCCATCATCATTTATAAACATTTTGACCATGAAACTCATTCTAATTAGTGGTTCTTGTTGCTTATTTGATTTTTTATTATTCGTATTTTGATTATTATTATTATTATTATTATTATTATTATTATTATTATTATTGTTAGTATTCGTATATTTATTACTATTATTTTCATTTTTACTATTATGATTACCATTATTATTTGTATTATAATTCGTGTTTTGATTATTTTCAGGACAATTTGATTTTACATGACTTGATCTATTGCAATGAAAACATCTAATATTAGAATTTGTATTATCATTTTAGGAATCATATTGATGATTTGAAGAATTTGTATTTTGAATTTGCTGGTATGTATTGTGGTAATTATTATTATTATAGTTATTATTATTATTATTATTATTATTATTATTATTATTATTATTATTATTATTATTATTATTATTATTATTATTATTATTATTATTATTATTATTAGGATATTGTCTCAAATTTCTACTTTGGTATGGTCCATTACTCCGATTATTGTTATTACCATTACAATTATAATTTCTATAATTTCCATTATTATTGTTCCTATAATTATTATTTTGATTATTATTATTCCTATATTCTCGTAGTATTTGTATATCTCTTGTTTTTTGGTCAAAATCCTCTTTAAGTATTCTTTTTAAATTATTTAATGTTTTTTCTTCTTCTTTTAAATTTTCAAATCTCATTAAAGGAATTACCCATTTGTGTCCTAGTGCCATTAATAAATTTTCAAGTTCTAATTTTTCAGTTACTTTTTCTCCTGCATCTCTAACATCCTGTGCAAGGGTATCCCATTTTGTTTAAAAAAACTCTTATGTTTCCCTGAAGATTGTATCTAAATTGTTGCCACTTTGATTTTGCCATATTTACCATAACTTTCATTTTCATACCATATACACTATCCAATTTTGTAAAGATTTCATCAATCATTCTACGTTCCTTGATTTCTCTTACAATTGTATAGGAAATACGTTTTAAAATAAAAGCTTTAGCATTATCCTGTCTTTTACAGTATGCTTTGTATCTATCACAGGGAATAAAATCCATTCTATCGAAATTATTTTTATAATATTCTAATCCTTTTGGGTTTTCAAAGATATAATAATATCCTGCACCACGTATTAAAGATATTATTTAATATTTCCAATCTAAATAATTATTTCCAGAAAATATTTTCCCTAAAGGTGCATTTATTTGCTTAAATTTTTCTTCTTTTTGAATTTCCTGGGTTTGTGACGAGTTTTCACCTAAATTTAGATATCCTGATTTCATAATATATCTTTGGAATCAATTGTTATTAAGAGAGAGAAAAAAAAATTATGAAAAGAAATAAATTAAATTATTAATGATTCATTTTTAGAAGATAAAATATCATTTTAGAAAGATCTGGAAATTATTTTTCTATTGTGTTTCAGTTTGAATAAATATGTTGAGTTTAAATTAGGATGACAATAAAAACTGTGCAAGAAAATTCAATGAATGATTCTAGAATCCCTCATTTATCTAACAACGGAATTGAGCATGAAAAATCAATGATATTTTTTGCTTTGTTAAAGCTTTCAAAGTATGGCTAGTTTTGACTATGATATTGGTTTGAGTATAAATATAATTTTGACTGAAATAACGGAGAATTTTATGAAAATTACATTTTTAACATGAAAAATATGTTTTTTATGATGAGATTTTGTTATTTTCTACTGTTTATTTCATTTACAAAAATCTATTTTTGAACTTTTCAAAGTTTTCTGATGAGGAAATAGCTAATCTTGAGAAATAATTTGGAGAAATTTCAGTGAATTTAGTAACAATTTTATCCTTTTCAAGACTAACTAAGTCGGAGATCGTAATTTCAAAGGATTTGAGAGTAGTGATACCATAAAACGTTTGGAAGGATGGGAAATTAGTTACATCTATATCAATATCCTGCATTCTTTCCCCTTCAAGATAATTAAACAGGGTTTCAAAGTTGTTCTCAGCAATAATCATTGAACCTAATACGTTCGTGTTACAATTTGCTTCAAATCTCATTAGAATTTTGAAAAAGGTTGAGTAAAAAAGAAAGAAAAAGGTTTGTTAATTTTGGATTTATGAGATCTGAGATTGACTGAGAGACAAACGAATCCTCCAAAAGTTTACATACACAATAATAAAATGCACATAAGATACACAAAATTAAATATATATATTACCAATTTTATTTGTATATTCGGGTTTCTATTGTTGTTATAGCTTATTACATTGAAATTAAAGTTGACTAGTAATGAAGATGAATTCCCACATTGAATTTAGTATGATATTGAGCCAAGAAGATAAGAATGATGAAGCAGCTTGAAGATTTTCAGTACTCATTAAGACGTTGAATTTCACTTTTGGTCGTTTGATTTTGTTTCAGCTTACTCGTTTTTCAAAGCTTGATCTCAGCAGCCTAAGTTGGGGTTGTGTATAAAAAGAAAAAGATCAAAATTTTGGTGACTTATGGGCATTATACAACTTGTTTTTCTTGATCCTTCGTCACATTGATCACAAGTGGAATTGATCCAGTTTCAATCTTTTCATAACGTTGAATTGCTCAAATGATTGACACTCCAAAATTCAAACAGAAAAAATAGCAATCGTTGAATCATTCAACTCACCGTTGAATATTCACGAATAAAATAACTAACACTTGAAAAAAAATATCACCATTATCACATCAATTTGACTGAGTTAACGTTTGAGAAAAAAATCACAAGAAGAAACTGTACTCTGCTAACATGTGAGGATAATATTAAACCAAGGATCGTGTTTTTGAGTGAAAATAACAAACGAGTTTACAGCAACAACATTTAATGGACAATTGAACAATGATAGAAAGTACAGTTGGCATTGTGGGTAGAGAAAAGACGAGTTCCCCACTACAACATAACAGTGTTTACAGGAATAAGACTATGAATGTTACATATTGAGAGTTCAGTGTTGCCAGGTAATGTACGAGATATATGAGGGTTACACGGACTCCATCCAACACATATAACCAATTCTGTTAGATACCACTGTGTACAGCACCATCTAAGGATTCACAGTCGAGATATTTCTACAAACTAAGTTTCCTATTCTCTACGTTTTTATCTGTGATCTATACTGATGATGATTTTGTATTTCCTTCATCTTGTTTGTTCATTGTTTAACCTCATGTACGAAGACATTACAAGGTTTGATATTTTGTGTTTTGTGATTTTACTGATGGTATTACTGTGTATTAACCTTTGAGTATATACTATTTCATATGGAGAGCTGATTCGTATACATTTTCTATATGTAGTAACTTTCAGACATAGATAGCACTTTCAGGGAATAAAATGACTTCTTTTACACACCAGTATATCTATATATAATTCGTACATACAGATATACTTGCGTATAAAAGAAGTAATTTCATTCCCCAAAAATGCTTCCTATTGTTGAAAATTGGAATTTGTTGAATCAGCTCTCCATATGAAATAATATATACTCAAAGCCCTAAACTAAGTGTGTGAGAAGACTCGGTCTACAAAGAATTCCCATAAAATTCTTAAACCATTAACCAAAACAATAACCAGGAAGAATTGGTTTTTATTTGTTTTTATAAAATATCACTATTATTAATCAATTTTTTAAAAAATTTCCAATTATTTCCTATAAAATTTTTAATTATAGATAATGTGATGTGAAGAAAATTTTCAATCTATTTTACCCCTAATTTTGTCTCAACCAATAACCAGTAAGCACAACTAATAACCCGAAAAGTAGTTTTGGTTAACTAGAATAATAACCAGTAACCAAATAATTACATTTTTAACCAGTAACCAGTAACCAATATAGATTTTTATTGTTTCCCAATAAACAATAATTCCATAAACATTTTGGTTAAAAGCCCTAAAGCGAGTCGAAATGATTTTCAATTTGGATTCTTTGAAGCAAAAACCAAAATGAATCTCTTTGATTCATTGAAAATCATTCAAAAATAACTGATCCTTCGAATTTTTCAAACGGATTTGAATAAAATTTTCAAATCGTGTATCTTTTTTGAATTCGAATCACTATAAAAGAATCTAATTTGTTGAGGAGAGTTAAGATGTTTTAAATCAAACATAATTAGAAAATGTAAACTCAACTATTTATTTCACATCATAACAACGACTGACAAATGGAGAACATTCTCCGTTAATCAAAGATTAAAAAAATATTATTGTGTGGCAATCAGTGTCGCCACATATATGATACAAAAATGTTATATATATATTATTTACAGGTTAAGTATACATGTAGGTAATTATTAAGGTTGAGAATTTAGTGCCCTAAAAACTGTTTAAAGCACGCTTAAAAAATTCCCTTATTTTACTCAAAAATGCTCTATAAATTCCCTAAAAAAAAGAAGAAAAATGCCCTAAAATACCCAAACAATATGGGTATCATTTTAAACAGAAAAATGGCATATTGTATAGTCTACACAGGTAATGTTCAGGTAAGAAAAAGTTCCTTACGGATCACAAAACCAGTTTCATAAATAAAATAAAAAGTAAACAGCTGAACACGTGAATACTAAAAAAAGCTGTAAATTCTAAGGGTGTGAGAAGTGAAATAGGAAATACATCGCTTTTCTCCCAAATCTGCACTGTAGGTGAGTTTTGCATATTTTTTCACTTTTTTTTTGTAAATAAAATTTCAATTCTAATTAAATAATTTTGGTTTCTGTCATTATTTGAGACTTTTTTCATTTTTTCTTAAAAATTCCCTAAAAATATAAAAAATGAGAAGAAAATGCTCATAAATGCTCTAAAAAAAGCTAAATAATGCTCAATAATTTTCAAAAAGGTTGAAAGTGCCAAAAAATGCCCTGAAAAGGTGGCCTATTTTCACAGAAATTTTCTGAATTGAAAAATTGTTAGATATCAGTAGTTGGTATTACTGCAATCAAGATTTCCCACAGATAAGTTCTCGTCATTTTTATCTGTGCCTTTATCACTTTCTGTTTTTCTGGTCAAGAGGTGACGCTCATTCTCTTGTTGTATTCAATATGGCGATAATACTTTAATTATGTTTCGTTTCTTTCATAATAAATTAAGTTCAATTTCTCCTGTTTTTCAAGTTTATTTTATGATATAATCAAGTGAAACTGTATTTAATCCGAACTCAGTTGTTCGTAATTGGTGTTGGAATTAAATAGAAAGTGATAGCAGAGTTCAAGTGTGTTTGCGTGTTCGCGCCTTTGTTATCATTCAAGTATTACGTTTGTACAATTTTACAAAAAACTTCAAGTCCGTAAGTCAAGATAAATTAATTTTTCAAGTTCGTTGTTCAAGAAATTCGTGGGTGTGTTTGTCGGTTATTAGGTTATGGCTCCGAAAACACTTCGAGGCTGTTTTCAAGTTCCTGCTCTTCCTGTTACAAAAAAGTAGCAGGTATCAAAAATCAAGAAGGTGTCATTTAATCCGGTGGTTAATACCGTGACAACCGATACGTTAGACGAGATTGTGCAAATTCAAGATCTACCGCTCGTTCAAGAATTGTCCGATATGGCTGGTGAAATCAAGATGTCTACGACTACTACGGCTGAACCGACCATCACCGTTACCTTTTTGGATTCCGGAAAGATCGTCAAGAAAGTTCAACCAGGTCAATTACCTTCTCCATCCATTGATCACAATCATGATAAAACGATACCCTTACGTATGTTAAGTCAAGATATCTCATCTACGTCGTTTTCAAGTCCATCAAGCAGTTTGTCAAGTCAAGTAGAAACATCAAGCTCGAGCAAATCACCATCTGCCATGTCATCAAACTCAAGTCAAGTAAATATTAATAAAAATTATTCAAGTGTTGTTTCAGAAATTAAACCGTCGTCGAATGTCGATAGCATGATTATCGACTCTGCGTCAAACGCACTCGTGGCACTTGAATTTTTGAAAATGTCGCTGAAAAGTCATTTTGTTCCTCCTCCTGGACTAACTAATGTCGGTCAAGAGTCAAGTTTTGGTCAATTACCAAATTATCAAGAATCAAGAACAGGCTTTATGCCTGTACCTCAAGTGTCAAGCTATCCTGGGGCTTTTCAGGATTCAAGTTGTAACATTTGTATTCCTATGAATACTTCATTTCTGTACCAATGTTACCCGACTATGGGCCAATTTCAAATGGTTCCGTTGATTCCATTGTGTACATACAGAAATAATGAAAAGCTCAAGGGTAAACAAAATTTCAAGATATGGGAGAGGGACATCAAGAATGACTTAGCGGCGGCAAATGCGATCGAATGGATCACATATCCTCGTGCAGAACATCTCAATCTTCCAGAGAACATTAACCGAGGAGTCGATGCTCAAGTGCAGAACCTGATTCGAATGAATGTAGCACAACCTATCAAGATGCTAATTTTTCATCTCCAATCAGCCCGCAAAATTTATCAAAAATTAAAAAGGTAGTACGGTAGCAAGACGATTCATGACATGATTGCTGCCATGAACAAGTATGTAGACAATACAAAATTAATTTTGTTTTTGTACAAATTCGATGCTTCTCGACGAAGTTTGGTGGAATTTGGTCAAGTGTTTCCACCCTCATTTTGGCTTATCAAGTTGATTCAGAAACTAAATCCTTCGTTCGAGGTGGTAATTGATATGTTATGTGCTCGAGCAGGTGAAGACTTGTCTGAGGAAATGCTACAAACATCCCTTTTGGATTACGTAGAAAGGAAGAAGTCGACATCTGCTAAAATGGCGGAGAGTACTCCAAAACGTCAAGAATATGCACTTAAAGCATTGTCAACTTCCTCGATACCTCAGTCAAGTAAATCACCTGCTCCAACATCAAGTTCTTCGTCAAGTAATGTTAATTATAAGACTCTCGACAAATCAAGCAACAAATCAAGTGTCAAGACAACTCCTTCTACACCCGCAAAACAAAATCAAGATGTCAAGAAGGAGAATCAAGATAGGAAAGTCCGGTGCAAGGACTGTGGCTGGAATGGGCACACGGCTGATAAATGTTCCAATGGCAATAAGAAAGTTTGCTACCAATGCCAGAAACCAGGTCACAAAGCCAGAAATTGTCCTGCGCCACAACTGGATCCTAATAGTATTTCAAGTGAGTTACACTTAATTAATTTAAATGTAATTAATAATCTAGATTTGGTAAATCAAGATAGGATAAATCAAGATACCGATGTTTTTGTGATTGATAGTGGGGCCACAAATAATGCTGTAGCTCACATTCACCAAGTTTTAAACTATCGAGCTTTCCCAAAAGATAAAACTTTGGGACTAGCTGGCAATGATAGTTTTTTAAAAACTACGGGTGAAGGTATGATATTATTTACCCTAAATCACGAATCGTCGTCAAAAATATTTACCTTTGTTTTAAAAGAAGTCTTAGTAGTTCCCGGTCTAGCAAATGGGTTTGTTAGTGTTAACCATTTTGTTAGAGACAATAACATCAAGTTACCCTTCGAGTCTAATCAAGTTACATTTCACAGGCAAGAAGAGGTCGGGTTGAATAAACCGCTTATCAAGATAATATCAAGTCAAGATAGATACCAATTTGTCCCTTCAAGTATGAACAAAAATATCAAGAATTATAAGAAGGCTTTATCAAGAATATTTAAAGGTAAATCAATTTTATTATCTGAATACACTAATGATCTGAGTTTGTCAGAAATTGCTGATCAAAGTGGTCTGGGTAATAAAAGTCAAGTCAAGTCCCCCAAATCAACTAAATTGTCTAGTAACAAAAAGTCTGATAGTAATAGGTCTAATGTTGCTACTGATGGTTCTGATGTTGATGACTCTTGGATCAATGAATTTGATAAAATGGAGTTAAGTAAAAGTCAACAAAATAAATCAAGTAATATCGATTCTGCAAATTCTGGTAAAATTGTGCAGGATTTGAAGGGGGCATCAAGTCACGAAAATTCAAGTAATGTTAAGAATAATTCGAATTCTTTACCAGTTTATCGCACAAAAACTGGTAAAAGACAAAATCGAAAAGTCAAAAAAATAATAAGTGACGAACAAAGAACAAAATTGGTGAATGAATGGAATATTTGGCATTGTAGGATGGGACATATTTCTTCCCCAAATCTGTATCATCTTCGTTCTCTTGCTATAGGCGTTCCGGACATAATTTGTCCGGACACATTTCAAGATTGTCAAGTTTGTAACCAAACAAAAATGACTAGTAAACATTTTGATAAAGATTGTGAACGAGCTTCAAGACCAGGTGAATTAACTCACGCTGATGTGATTGGCCCCATCTCTCCCCCTACCTTTATCAAGAAAAACATTTATTTACTAGTATTTTTAGACGACTATACTCGTTATATTAGTATTTTTGCACTCAAGAAAAAGTATGAAGTGACGAGGGTTTTCAAGATGTATGTCAAGAGAATTAAGGCTCAATTCCCTCAAGAAGGTCAATGTAAAACTTTACGTTGTGATAATGGTTCTGAATTTGTTAATCAGGCCATAGATCAGTTAACTGAAGAATTAGGAATTGAGAGAGAAACCTGTGGTCCTTATACTAGTGAGCATAATGGTACTGCTGAGAGGGCTAATCGAACTATTGAAGTCAAGATTCGTTCATTAATTCAAGAGAGTGGATTTCCTACTTCATTTTGGGGCTTAGCCGCTGATGCTACCAAATATTTATATAATAGGTCACCACACAGAGCACTAAATTTCAAGACACCCTATGAAATGTTTTACTGTAATAAGCCTGATTTATCAAGTATTCATGTTTTTGGCTGTCTGGCTTATGTACTTCAAGAAAATCAACCTACTGGTCAAAAATTTGATGTGGTTAGTACAAAACAACATTTAGTAGGGTACACTAAAACAGGTTATATTTTATATAATCCTGCTACTAAAAAGACTAACGTTTCTTGTAATGTCAAATTTGACGAAAGTAAAACATTTAGGGATGCTATTAATGAATGTCAAGAAACTATTCAAGAATTTAGTAATCAAGAATTAGATTTTCTTGATGAAAATTTAACTCAAGTTGAAAATCAAGATAATTCTCTATCTACTAACGTTGCTTGTAATGATAGTTTGGTAGAAAATCAAGTAAATTCAAGTCCAAGTCCTAATCAAGATATTGCTCCTCCTGTTCAAGTTCAAGTTGGTGAAGACAATTCCCAAGATGAGGTAATCAAAATTGATTATAATTGGGATCTCTCTCAAGAAAGTCAAGTGATTGATGGCTCAGTGCAAATTCTTCGTATCTCTGATGCGAATAATAAAAGAGATGAAACAGAGGTTTCTTCTCCTAATGCACCACAATCGTATAAAGAGGCATTAAAATCACCTGACTGGCCCAAATGGAAGGAAGCAATTACTCTAGAAATCAAGTCTCTAAATTGTTACAAGGTTTGGCGTATTTTCCAAAAATCAAATACTAAAGTTCATCAACTACTTCCGTGGAAGTGGATTTTTACCATTTAACCTGATGGAGCTTTCAAAGCTCGCCTTGTAATAGTTGGTGCTGTTGATCAAGAAAAATATTCTACTCAAGATACCTACTCACCTACTGCAACTGCAACCACAATTCGTTGGTTCTTTTCTTTAGCGTGCAAACTTAAGTTAAGAATTACACAGCTAGATATCAAGACTGCTTTTTTCAATAGTGAAATTGATCGAGATAAATATATTTCAATACGTCAGGATATTGATCTCGACAATAAACTACATGCACTCAAGTTAAATAAAGCTGTTTATAGGTTAGCTACTGCACCTAGGTCATGGTATGTAAAATTTTCAAGAATTCTCAAGAGTAAGGGTTTTGAACCATTATTACGTCAAGGCTGCATTTTCATGAAATCAAGTAATAATAACTTTGTCATAATGTTAGCTTATGTTGACAACATTTTAATTATGGGCTCTAGCGATCAAGTTGTTCAAGATGCTATCAAGTCTATCCAAGAAAATTTTGAAGTCAAGAACTTAGGTTCCCCAAGTTGTTATGTTGGTTTTCAAATTGAAATTGACATAACACTGGTAATCTTCGTCTACATCTAGAGGACTATATCAAAACCCTAATTCACGAATTCAAGCTAGAAAATTGTGGTGAACGTTTAGTTCCAATGAACTCCTTTGCCAATTTTCCAAAAATTCAAGAAACACCCCTACCTCCTCATAATTCTTATAGGACGGCTTTTGGGTCACTCTTATACCTAGCTAATCCTACTCACCCAGATATTTCTTTTGCGGTAAGTTTCTTAGCTAGATTTCAAGAAAAACCTACAGAGTCACATTGTACTTTGGTAAGTCATGAAGTTCGTTATTTAAAATACACTCCGACATTAGGTTTAACATACTCAAGTCCTGATGAAGATATTGTTGCGTATGTTGATGCTGACTTCGCAGCAGATAGATCAAGAAAATCTACTACTGCCTATTGTATTAAACATTTTGGTAATACAATTGCTTGGGGCAGCAGAAAACAAGATGTAATTGCTGAGTCAACTACTGAGGCTGAGTTTTGTAGTCATTGCTGTCGCCTCAAGTCATATGCTCTATTGTAGTAGGTTAACTGAAGAAACTTTTCCTCAGTTTAAAACTCAAGTTACCATGTATGAAGATAATCAGTCCACTTGTAACTTATTATCTATCTTCTATAATCATGGTAAACTTAAACATATCGAACTTCGATATCTCAAGGTAAAAGAGTATATTCGAGATAACTTACTCAAAATAGTTCACGTATCAACAAACAATCAAGTTGCTAATATTTTAACAAAACCTCTTACAGCTCAGCAACATGAGTTCTTGCGTGAAAAACTATTAAGCAATTAAGATGGTAAGTCAAGAGAGTCATTCAAGTATATCCGAAAACTTTAATTTATCAAGTTACCATCTATATTGTTCAAGTCAAGTCAAGCTAATAAAATTTTCGTTATTCATAAATGAAACTTCATTAAACTTCTGTTATTCATAAATAGAAGAAATTTTTCAAAATTTGTAAGTTGTATAAATTTTAGAAAAATATTAACGGTCAAGTAAATCAAATTTCAAGCTCAAGAATCAAGAAAATAATTACTCAAGTTCGGATAATTCCAAATTAGGTTCGAGTTTCGTATTTTCCTAGTTTGCTGAATATAATTCATCGATCGATACATAGACTCAAAATTATGATAATTGACTCTAATCTCCAGAAATAATGACAAGTTTAGTTCAAATTAATTTTCTCAAGAGTCGACATTTTTATTTAATCAAGTTCCCTTTATTATCAAGACCAAGTTGATGTCAAGCAGTCTTATGAACTCATCTATATAATTTGATGAAATACTAATAAATCTGTTTATTGTTCCAGATGTATTCCATCAAGATGAATTCAAACTCTCGATCAAGAAAAATATTAATAATTGTATTTTCTTTTCTTTTTCAGATACTTTTATAGTTTTATATTTATTTTTTTCCTGTTTAATCATGTGTTCTATTTCAGGAAGACTTATTATTTTTAAGTATCATTTTTATTTGAAAATACTAATATTATTTTGTTTGCAGGTGACTTGTTACCTAGTATTAATTTTATGATTCTCATTTTGTTTGTTAATTTTGACATTTTTCCTTTTTTTTTCTGGACAATTAATTTTGTGATTTTATTTGCTCAATTTTGTTTAGTATTATGACCAAAATTTAAGAATTTAAGTTTGTTTTGTTTTTGGAGCGTCATACTCGTTATGTTTTATTAAGATTAAGTAAACTCAAGTTCCTGTGATTCCTCAAGCTGCTATGATTTCTCAAGTTCCTGTGATAATTCAAGAAGATTCGTTATCAAGAGATTCCAATAAAAACGGCTTGACACTTGCCTGGAAGGGGGTGTTAGATATCAGTAGTTGGTACTACTGCAATCAAGATTTCCCACAGAAAAGTTCTCATCATTTTTATCTATGTCTTTTTATCACTTTCTGTTTTTCTGGTCAAGAGGTGACGCTCATTCACTTGTTGTATTCAATATGGCGACAATACTTTAATTATGTTTCGTTTCTTTCATAATGAATTAAATTCAATTTCTCCTGTTTTTCAAGTTTATTTTATGATATAATCAAGTGAAACTGTATTTAATCAGAACTCAGTTGTTCTTAATTAAAATGTGTTGTTTTACACTCCACCTACACTCACTTACTAACCTTTAGCGCAACCACTTTTAATAACGCAAACTAACACTATTCAGGTTGTGCGAACAAACACGACTTTTTTCATTCATTCACTCGAGAACGCTGAAACTCATTTCCCTTCAAACTTTAATGGAGGGAGATCGTTCATCTTCCTCAAACTTGTAAATTGTACTTTTGATCATTGCATTATAGTATCTCTAGCTAACTTGTTTCTTTTGTTGGATTTCAACCTCACTTCAAAATGTACTCCATTCTCAATAGGCTGTGTTAGGTAAAAAAGTGCTAGAGCACTAAATTCACAACCCTAGTAATTATATTTGTGACGAAGTGAGGGAATCGTATGCCAACACAATTTGATGTGAGGCGTGTGCGCGAGGATTGAAAAAAGATGAACACGAGACAACAGTTGCAGAAATATATTATTGATGTGAGGTAGATTGATCGCGGACCGAAAAAGAACTCGAGACTTTTATTCTCAACAGAATTTATTCACAGACTGAAAATACATTTGAAAGTAAAAATATGATTTGGTACGAAATGTCAAAGCACAGCGTTATCGGTGATTGAAAGTAGGGAAAGAGATTTGTGAGAGAAGCAGAACGTATGACATATATATATTGTGTGGTGCTGATGATGAAGAAGGTAATGGGGTGAGATTTCCGTTACAACAATTATTATTGAACGACTAAACTACATTCTGAGAATAAAAATATATATAATGGCGAAGCGCAACGCTAGCGTTGATTCAAAGTAGAGATAAGTGTTGTTCTACACTCCACCTACACTCGTTTACTAACATTTAGCGCAACTACTTTTAATAACGCAAACTAACACTATTCAGGTTGTGCGAACAAACACGACTTTTTTCATTTGTTCACCCGAGAATGCTGAAACTCATTTCCCACTCAAACTTTAATCTCGTAATGGAGGGAAATCGTTCATCTTCCTCAAACTTGTAAATTGTACTTTTGAACATTGCATTATAGTATCTCTAACTAACTTGTTTCTTTCCTTGGAAATCAACCTCACTTCATGGTAGGCAGAGCTGCAATTCCTGAACAGTTAGTACAGAGTGATACTTAATCTTTCATTTTGATTTTTTTGCTATAGTATCCTAAGTTCAAAGGAAGTATAAGCCTTTTTTTTTCGTTAAAAATTTAATTTTTTTTACGAAGTATAATTTAATTCATGAGTTGTTAACTCAGTGAAATTTTTTTCGTTTAATTTTTCAAAAAGTTCATCGAAAATTATTCGAAGTTAAATTGAATTACGTTGGTGCCAAAATAGTTTAACGCCATTTTTACTTATCTTCCAAAAAATACTGGATCCTTTTTTTGTAGTAAGGTGAAACAAAAAAATTATTTTTGCCATGGGATTGCAGATTACTTCGGACCTGGATCGTCTGTTACAGTAAGGTGAATCAACAATTAAATTCAAAAATCGGAGATTTCTGTTACGTCGAACTCAATTACCGTGATCTTCAAATGCCATCATCCACTAAAAATTCATCATCGAGACTTCATTGATAAAGTGCTGTTCTTCAACCAATCTGTATGCTGTCAAGACTGAAATTTTCTGAAGACAATCTGAGACTATTCCGGGTTCTGACGCACGGGAAAATGCCAATTACTCACGAACTCAATTGGGAAATATTCGATGGAATTCCGCAGATTATGGGTAATGTGATTTTCGGTAATTTCAAATTATATATTTCATGTACTATTGCGGAAACCGAAGGGATATATTCAGTGATTTTGTGGGATACTGAGCGACATTCATAATATAAATTTTTTTCTATTACTTTTTACATTCACATTTCAAAACGCTTAATTTCAAGAACCCCCTTTAGTTCGGTAAAAATCAAGTGAAATTTCACAGGACGATTAAGCTTAAAAATAATTTTGAATAAAGCAGGTTATGAATGATAACGTTTTGGAAACAAATTGCTAATTGCCCATCAAACTGTGAAGGAACAATAAAAATTAAAGAAAAAGATTATAAAAAATTATTAAATATTTTTGAAAATGAAAAAATAACAAACATAAGAATCAATTTAATTGAATTTCCATTCTGGAAAACATTTTCAGGAGAAATAGTTTTAGAAACTTTTTCAGTAGATGTTAGTGGAATAATTCATTATAAAAGAGGTATCGAAGTCGCAAAATTTGTAGAAATTTCGAAAAATATTGTCAGTAATCAAGTTTTGGACTCGATAGAATCTTTCAGAATTTTTCTAGAAAATTTTGAGAGAGAAAATCCTTTTTAAAAATACGTAAAATTACGAAAATTAAAACATATAATATAACACTAACAAACAGGATATTTTCATAGTTAAAAAAATTTCATGATTTAACAATTCACTGTAACAAAAGAAAAAATCCTTTGTCATATTGGACAGGTTTACTTGTGAATTTTCATGTCACAAAATTTTTTGTTCAAAGTATTAATGCACAAATGTGAAAACTTTTACAATAAAATATTATAGATAGCTTTCAAAAATAATTTTCAATAGATCCTTTGTAATACAAATATACAAGGATTCAAAATCAAACAAGATTTTTTCAAGTTCACTTTTGAAATATATTCTCAATTGGAATATTTTTTCTTTCTCTCATACTTTAAGATACAACATACACACGAATAATATTACAAAAAATAAATAATTTAAATAAAAATAATTGTCAATTAAAATAAAATAAATTTTTTCTTTTTCAAAAAAAAAATAATTTTTCAAATTAATTTTTTTTGGACAATAAATTTTTTTTAATTTTTTTCCAAAATTAAGTTATTAGAATTAAGCACATTACTTAGTACTCCAGAAAGCATGAATACAGCAAGTGAAAGAACCACTACCCCATCATCTCAAGGAGGATCAAGCTCTGGGAGTACACACCCTCAAGTACATTATGTTATGCCTGCTGATGAAACCATACGTCCGATACAAGGTCCAAGTGGGAAAATATTTGATGGTCAATATTATTTGGACTGGAAACATATGATCATAGCCTTAATAAGGGGTTCGGGATAATGGGATGTTTTTGGTCCACATCCTGAATTAAAAATTTATATTGAAAACATGGACAATTTACAATACAGACCACCTTCAAATTCAGCCAAAGCATACTTTAAAAAGCTGGAATGAGCAAAGGCATTTATTATGGAACGTATGACATATAATGTATCAAAACAAATTAGGGAATGCAAAACAGTGGATCAAATTTTTGAAAAATTAGATATAACCTATGGTTCTAAAATGAAAATAGTTGCAAATATGGTAAAGTCAAAATGGACTGCTTTTTGTTTTACACCTGGGGGAAATATAAGAGGTTTTTTAAATAAATGGGATATTTTAGTACAAGAAGTTTGTGATGCAGGAAAAGAAGTATCTGAGGAAGATGAATTAGAGAATCTTCAATTAGCATTAGGATACGAACAAACTATTGCTAAAATGCAATTTGATAATCTCCCTGAAAACAGAAAAAATCTAGAAATATTCAAACAAATATTGAAAGGGGACGGTGATCAAAAAATGAGAGACAAACAAATTAAATTACAATACCAATCATCCAATAAGAAATTTGATAATAATGGGAATAAATTTAGAAACAATAATACAAATAATAATAACAAAGACAATAGGAGGAATAGAAATAATAATTATAGACGAAATAATAACGGAAATGAAAATAATAATGGAAATAATAATTTTAGGTGTTCAGGCAGCACAGGAATCAAACCCGTACTGGCCAAACACCTAAAATCCCCCTCGTTCACCGCCACCAAAAGCCAGCACCATATACACTCAGCCACGACGCCAGGTGATGGTGTCCGAGGGATAAACGGTAATTAGCCGATGTAGTGTGGTTGCCGCCACACCACTCCCCTTAGTATAGAGGAGCGTGATACGACAACCAGTACAAAGGCGCCTTGCGGGTAGAGATGTACGCTGGCGCGTGGTGATGCCCGGCCTCATCACAGCACTGTGGCGCACACCCTATAGCGCCATCACATACCGGCATCGGTGATGTGACGTACCACCACGACTACCGGTTTTTGTACGTGTCCGAGAGATGGCGTGCATTACCATCCCCCAGATCACGTTGAGGTCACCACGTTAGGTGTTCAGGCGGCACGGGGAATCGTATCCTACCAGCTGAACACCTAAAATCCACCTCGTTCACCGCCACCAAAAGCCAGCATCGTATGCAATCGGCCACGATGCCGGGTGACAGTGTCCGAGGGAGAAATGGTAATTAGCCAATGTAGTGTGGTCGCCTCCACAATAATAATAATTATTGTGGGTGTGTGTGTATGAGTGTACACGACACCACACAAATACCAATAACGGTCGGTTGCGTGTACTGCGAGGAGTGTGTGCTGGCCGAGCCCAGTAAACAAGTTTAGCTGCACAGACGAAATGTACAGCCGTGAGCACAAAAAGATAGTTCGTGGGTTTTACCCCACTGGCCCGCTAGGTGTTCGATGAGTGTGTAATACACACTGGTTCGTCATCGACCACCCGTCGCCACACCACTCTCCTCCTAGTAAGTTTCCTAGGAAACTTACGGTGACCTGTGACGCCAGTCAAGTGTGGCTCGGCGTTCACTACTATGCTCACAGATGTCGTTCACGTAGTAGGATTGCCAGGTCTCTTCAGTTTGGGCTTACCGAAGTTGGCTTTGAGAGTGGGACCGGAAGGACGTGTACAGGGTGCTCGTGGCTGTGGAGTGGGGCGCACTTGAGTTTGGGATCTCATGAGTGGAGTCTGGGGACAAGACGTGGGAATGCTCATGAGGGGCGGTGGTAGGTTATTGGTGGCGCCATTAAAGGCGGCATAACCAGGGGCGGAGAGTAGACCAGTGCCAAGAGTTGTAGATGCGGGGGAATGGGAATTCTGGGTGGAGGCATCACAACTTGGGGAAGTGGCATCGGTGTTGTCGCTAGGGCGAGCAACAGGGCGTTATGTGCTGCAAGGACGGCGGCGGTAAATTGCTCCCACGGCTGCAGTGTTTAATTCCACGACACAGGAGTTACAACCGGTTGCAGTACAGGGGGCTGTACCACAGATGGGGCAGGCTCCTGTATGGAAGCTGGTGATGGAGCGGGGGTTTGGGACCGGATTTTGCCGCGTCTTTCGTCCCGTTTGAGTTCCATATAGGAGAGACCGCAAGCGCAAGCTTCACGCTGGGCGTGGCCACCTGCCTTACGGTTCAAACAGGGACGCTTTGCCAGTTTGCCATCAGCCAGGGGACTCTTAGCACGAGAGGTGGACGGCTGAGGCACGGGGACATTTTCTGGCGAAGGTGTTGCCGTTAAGTCGATAACGGAATGGTTATCGACGGCAGCACTTTCTGTCGGTTCAACCTCTTCGCGTACTGGTGAGAGTACACGTTGAGGGACCAATGTGGGGGTTGGGGGAGATGGACAGTTGGAGCTGGAGTCGGGTCGACGTCCATCGTCGTCTCTTCCTGGGCAGTTGGTGCGACCGAAGGGCGAAGTAGAGGCCACTTGCCTTTTGGGACCGAAGATGCCTTTTGTGTGGCTACTGGTGCCTCCTTGACTTTGGAAGCCGACGGTTGGGGGGACCGCTTTGTTGCTGCAGGCGGATGTTTAAAACCGCTGGTACGCAACATGGCAGTTGCTTTTGCTCGGCACTTCTGAAGAGGAAGCGGTTCAATCTGTTTGGCCATCTTGAGCGGCGGGAATTCCCCAGAGGGAAGGCCCGCCGAGGAAGACGGTTGAGGACCGGGCAAAGGTCCCTTAGCTTGAACGCGCTGTATGACTTTGGCAAATGTGCAGGTGTCAATCCGCGCATTGCTTAATTGTACAGCGGCCCGAGCGTGAAGTGGCGTCTCCAACGAGTACGCGTTCTTCCTGGGGAGTGACAGGAAAACCCGAGAACAAGAGCTACGGACAAGGCCGCGCTGTATGATCTCAGAGCCCCGCGCTGCCACTCCAGGAGCAGGCTGGTACTGTCGGAGGGGCGTACCTCAACCCCTGGCAGCAGACTCCACCCTCTGCCTCAGCGTCGATTGCCGTTGTGGTACTTGAGAAGGAGTACGACTTGTACCCTCTTGTGCAGGTCCGACAGAGGTAGGCGTCACGGATGACGCCGATACTTGATCGGATGTAGAGGATACAGGCGATGTCTGCTTCACCAGTGGAGAGGTCGCAGTAGCCGTGGAGGAAGGAGATGGGGCAATGTCAGCTGGTGACATCGGGGGAGAGAAGGAGGGAGAGGGGGAGCAATGGTCGTCTGCACGAGGAGACAACAGTGCATCACCGTTACCACCCTCTGTTCGTGGAGGTGTAGCCCTTAAAAGGGATGTTTCTTCATCTTCCGAGATATCGGGAATGCTGGGAGAAAGACGCTCTTGGGACATTTCACCAGTCTATTACACTCCGTGAAATATGATTAAAAGCGCCTGATGGGTAGCATTTGATGAAGAGTATATAACAACCAGACGCGTCAAGAGAAGAGTGAGTTTCTAAAACATGAATTTTACTCGTTTTCTTGACCAAAACCGTCGTCGGGCAGTTGTCCGGCCACTCGGGTGCGAGAGCCCATGAATCGAATCGAAGATGGTTCTCCGATATTTGGCGGGTACGAAGGGTCATTTTTTCCCTGTGGATGTGTCGCACGTTAAGAGTAACGTGTGTCTGGGTACTCTGAACAATTTGAGGGTGAGGGCAGAGTTGGGGTCTGCAAGGTATTGAGCGAGTTGCGGGTCGTGTTGTTGGCAAAGGGTCATTTCATTGTAGGGCACAACACAGGGAGAGATAATGGCGGAGATTGATATATGCGACAAACAATCTGCGGCTATGTTGTCCTCTCCTTTGATGTAGCGAATATCCGTCGTGAACTGCGAGATATACTCAAGTTGATTTTGCTGGCATGGTGAAGCTTTCTCACACGCCTGAAACAGGGCAGTCGTGAGGGGCTTGTGGTTAGTACAGACGGAGAAAATACGCCCTTCGACCAGGTTACGGAAGTGCTTCACCGCTGCAAAAACAGCGAGTAATTTGCGGTTGTATGTTGGATATCGGCATTCGGTGTCTGATAATTTGCGGGAGAAAAATGCCAAAGGCTCTAGCGATCCGGCACCGTGTTGATAGAGGGTAGCCCCTATCGTGTGGTTAGATGCATCGGTTGCCAAGACGAGTTGTTTGAACTTGTCAGGATGCGCCAAAAGAACAGCATTTGCTAACGCCTGCTTTAGGTCGTGGAAGGATGTTTCGGCAGTGTCAGTCCAAATTATCAGGGTTTTGTAACGTTTTTTATTGGAGTGGATAAGCACAAAGACTTTACTCTGAATATGAGCGCAATGTTTAATTGTACACCGGTAGAAATTCACCATTCCGAGGAAGTGCCTAAGGTCATGAATGGTTTTATGAAGTGGGAAATCGAGTACAGCTTGGACACGTTCGGGAGTGGGTTTGATACCTGCGCTGTTGACTCGATGGCCAAGAAAGGTGAGCTCTTCACGTTCATGTTCGGACTTGTTACCGTTGACAGTGAGGCCAGCGTTGTAAATTTGACAAATGACCTCGGTAACAAGTTCTTCGAGCTCATCAAGGTTGGAGGCGGTAATGAGGATGTCATCAATGTACGCGTAAGCGTAGTCGATGTCTCGCAACAATTCATCAATGTACCATTGGAAGGTTTGGGCGGCGTTTCGAAGTCCGAAGGGCATATAGGGAAATTCGTAGAGATTGAAGGGGGTTATTACGGCTGTTTTGGGGATGTGTTCTTCGGTCATCGGGACTTGGTTAAACGCCCGCACGAGATCTAATTTGGTGAATAATTTGGCACCAGCTAGTCTGGCGTGGAAATCCATAATATTCGGGACAGGGTATTTTTTGGGGATAGTTCGTGCGTTGAGTGCTCTGTAGTCACCAAGCATGCGCCATGTTTTGTCGGGCTTCATGTGCATGTGCAAGAGGGATGACCAGGTACTTTTGGAGGGTCGGCAGTCACCACATTTGAGCATTTTTTGGAAAGAAAGGCGGGCTGCCTTTAACTTCTTGGGATGTAGACGATGGGCATGACAAAACACCGGTCAACCTACAGTTTCGATATCGTGGGTGACTTTGGTAGGGGAAATCCTCGGGCGTAAGCTTTCATTACCAGTTACGCCAGGAAATTTATCGAGGATTTTTTGGAATCGACTATTTGAGTGGGCGATGGTAAGGCAAATCTCCAGGGGGATAGTCGATAGGGCGAGGTTCACCTACTACGGCAAGTCCTGTGGTCTTATCAAGGAGATGCCCTTCGCTGACATCGGGAAGCAGTTGGTAGTGGCTAAGGAAGTCTGCTCCGATGATGGGATTAGCAATATCTGCGATGATAAAGGCCCACTTAAATTCGCGTCGAAGGCCAAAATCTACCTGCAACAGCTTAACTCCATAAGTACTAATTGGAGTTTGGTTCACAGCGTAGATTTGGAGCTTAGCGTTGCATTTCCGGTCTTCAGCGGTTGGAGGTATAGCCGATATCTCCGTGCCAGTGTCGACCAGGAAGTGATGCTCGCTAAGCAGATCTTCCACGAATAGACACACTGAGGTGAAAACAAGTGGGAGTGCCATCTTGACTGACTCGTTTACTCGTTTCCCAAATGAGTAGGGGATTTGGAATTGCGGCAATCGCAATTTTGGGGTTTGTCCCACCACAAACATGGGGGGTCGGACCAGTTGCGCGATTTCCTCCCAAACTGTTGGTGATACCAACAGTAGCCATCGCGTGAATGGGAGGGAGAGCGGGTATTCACCGGTCTCTTACCATCGATGACTTGTAGCATCGTCCACAGTTTTGAATGACCGGAGCTAGAGTCACGAGAGCGCAATCTGTCTCTGGACCTAGCGTCGTGTGAACGCGAACGCCTATGTTCAGGGAATGGGGCGGGATCTTTAGGGGGGTCAACAGAACTCACCTGTTTTCCAGCCAAGAGCTGTTGAAGCAGCTGGGTAATGGTAGCTAACTCCGAGGAATTAGCCGTTGGTGCTGTCAATGGGGATGCCGCGGGAGTTGCAATAGCGGAGATAGTGCTGGTCGCAGGGGTTGTCGAAGGAAAGGTTTGCTCAAGAGCTATTGCCTCGTCAGCTTCGAGCGCTGCCTGTCGAGAGGTTGCGTGCTTGGTCATGGCCAATGTCTGGTGGATATAGACCGGGAGGGATTGGAAGAGAAGGTTGCGGAGGACATCGTCATTGATTCTTCCTTTGTTTAGGGTGACGAGGAGGCGATGGTACCCCGATGACCTCTCGGAGGGTTGACGATGAGTATTCTCCAGCAGAGTTCTTATTTGGGTGTAGGAGGAAGGAGAAAATTCCTGCTGGATTTGGTTGCGGAGGTTCGACCAAGAGTGCAACGAGTCGTCGGAACTGTAAAGTAATTCCGACACAGCGTTGGCTACCTGAGTCAGCAAGTGGCCGGAGATTGCCAGGTAGAGCTGAGACTCGCTGGTATTGCCACTGGCGCGAGCAAGATTCTCGATCTGCTGCAGCCAGAGACGTACATTCTTGGCGTTGAATGGTGGAAGGCCTGTTAGTAACCAGGGCGAATGAGCTTGTAAAGGAGGCAAGGTGGTATATCCAATCGTGGCGGAATTTGCTTCCTGCCGGTGCGATTGATGACCAAGGATGGGTGACAACCTCAGCGTGGAACTGTCAACCGGCTGGTACTGGTTGACCGGAAGTTCCTTGCCCGGAAGGTAATTGTCAATGAATGGACCGAAGTTTACAAGCGTAGAGGACTGCGGGATCGCCAAATTTGTCAGTACATTTGACAAACGCATGCTGGCATGCGGCGTTTAGTGGATGGCAGTTGTGGGTTTGGGCTGGTTCTCCATCCTTTTGGAAGGATTGCTGACTGTGGTCTTCGCAGGCGTCAGTGGGAGAACCAGGTTGTGGAGGGACGATGGGGTTAGTTTGGAGGCCATGGTGGTAATTGAAAAGAGAGGCTAAGTTTTCACTTTCCTTGTTGGCAGCTGATTGCCAACTGTTTGTTTCTCTTTGGGATGGCTGGTCAGTACTTGCGTACCGACGTCGAGCCTGGGAAGAGGAGAGGGAAAAATGAAAAAATAGGGAGATGGAAAGGGAAGGAGGAGGAGAACCTTCTCTGTCGGCAGTCGAATGCCGACTGATTTTTGTGGACGTTGGTCAGTACTTAAGTACCAACAAGCAACAAGGGAAAGGGGAAGGAGAACCTTCTCCGTCGGCTGACGAGAGCCGACTGAGTTACTTCTTCGGTTGTTGGCGGGTATGCCAACGTTTGAAGAAGGGGTGTGGTTTGGGAAATCAGCTGTTGAAAGCTGATTGGTTGTTGTTTCTAAGCTAGTTGGAAGCGGTGGGGAAGGAGATGATGGTTCCTTCCCCTGTTGACGGTGAAACATCAACAACAAAAATAAATACTTACGTCGTAGGTCACCAGTTGTGGGTGTGTGTGTGTATGAGTGTACACGACACCACACAAATACCAATAACGGTCGGTTGTGTGTACTGCCAGGAGTGTGTGCGGGCCAAGCCCAGTAAACAAGTTTAGCTGCACAGACAAAATGTACAGCCGTGAGCACAAAAAGATAGTTTGTGGGTTTTACCCCACTGTCCCGCTAGGTGGTCGACGAGTGTGTAATACACACTCGTTCGTCATCGACCACCCGTCGCCACAGTTATAAAAATAATAATCCTAGAAATGAAAATAATAATCAAAATAACCAGAATAATTATAATAAAAATTCAAATAATAATAGAAAAAATAATCAATCACCTAGAAAAAAAAATAAAGAAGAAAGATGCTTCATATGTAATCAAACAGGACATTATAAAAATAAATGCCCTGATTACAAACCCGAAAACAAAGAACAAAATAAGGAAAAACTAAAAAATAAGGATAAAAAATAAGAAGAAGTACCAATAAAATTATCATATACGGTTAAAAAATATAACAATAATGAAGACTGGATTTTAAAAAAATTAATTAAAGACAATACAAAAAACAAAAATTATATACCACTAAAAAAAATGTTACTTGTTGGGGGGGTGGAAGTCCATCTCACATCAAATATAGAAAAATTAACTAATGTAACAAAATTTAAAATACCTGTCAAATTACAATGTGCACTTAAAGACACATATTTATATGCTACACATATGGGAAATATGAGAATATTAATACAAAATGAAAATAAAATTCAAACAGCTATCGAATTATTAGAAGTCCATTATGTACCAGATCTGTCATTAGATATTATGTCAGGAATTAAAGTGACAGAATCCGGAATTTTACATATAGACCAGGGAAATGAAAAAATACAAACATATTTTATAGAAACTGGAGACATTCTATTTACTTCATATAAAATTGATGGTGTCTTTCAAGTAAATTACAGAAATGAAGAAGAACCCAATAATAATAATAATTTAGAACAAACTAACTAAATTAATAATAACATAGAAAATAATATTATAATAGAAAATAATAATAATGAGAATAATAATAAAAAAAAAAAAATCTTTCAGATAATTCACTAGAAATAATTCAAAATAATACAAATAACCATAAAAAAATGATTTGGCATAGACGATTAGGCCATTTAAATGGAAATTACATGCGATATTTACACAAAGTCACAACAGGAATTCCTAAAAAAATAAATGATGATTTTATTAATTGTGAAATTTGTAAAATAGCCAATAGTCAATGTCTGGGTCATAATAATGTTAGAAATAAACCTCAAAGGAGACTGGAAATTATATCTTCCGATATTATGGGACCCTTCACACCCACAATAGCCAATCAAAAATATATATTGACATTTATTGACAATTATAGCAAATACACCTTCGTGATACCAATCTCAAATAAATGTCAAGTATTCACAGAATTTAAAAATATTTTTTTCTCAATGAAAAATAAATTCCCCGAAACACCAATAAGTCAAATAAGATGTGACAATGCGAAGGAATATACTGATCATAAATTAGTTAAATTTTGTGGGGACAATGAAGTTCAAATAGAAAATGTGGTTCATTACTCACCAGAATTAAATGGAATAGCTGAATGCCAAAATCAAACACTTATGAAAAGAGTAAGAAGCTTACTGATTGATGGCTATCTAGATATTAAGTATTGGGCACATGCAATAGCTACAGCCGCATACCTAATAAATAGATCACCAACAAGAGTGAACTTAGAATACAAAACTCCATACGAAGTCTTTTTTTTGGCATAAAACCAAATCTAGATAATTTAAAAATTTTTAGATCCCTAGTATACAGACATATTCCACTCGAAGTTCGCAACAGAATGCAACTGAATCAAAAAATAAAAATGAACAAAGAATTGACCCAAAATTAGCACCAAGGGGAGAAAAAGGAATACTTATGGGATATACCACTACGGGATACTGCATCAGAGATCCTTTCTCAGATAAATTTAATATATCATGTGATGTCAAATTTGATGAAAATAAAAATATATCAAATCTAAAAAATTGTGAACAAGAACTGGTACTTGAACCAGCAAATTTTATAAAAAATATAGTTAACATAAACACTTTTAACATTAACAAAACCGAATGATGAAGGATACCACCAACCAAAAGCAAGATTAGTTGCTAGGGGTTTCAAGGACAGAACCAAATATGAATTGGGACAAGTATTTGCCCCTGTTATTCCAATCTGGTTAGTAAGATGGTTCCTATCGATAGTCAATAAATATGATTTAGAAATGGTTCACTATGATGTGAAAACAGCGTATCTAAATTCCCCAGCTATAGTCCCTATATATTTAAAACCCCCAGAAGGTCTATTAATGGAAAGCAATAAATTATTAAAACTTAAAAAATCAATCTATGGCTTAAAGACATCGTCCAAATCATGGTATAATTTAATAAATGAATATATTTTAAAATGAATTTTGAAAGATCAAAAGCTGATAAATGCTTATTGTAACGGCCAAAAGAGGTGGTTCAGTACTGGAAACTAACCTATTTTGGGGCGAATACACTTTCTTCGATATATTATAATATTAACTGGAATATTATAATATTCGAGAATTATTTTAAATTACTGAATTTTATTATCCACAACTATTGTGGACCTTAACTGAATGATAGACTCTAATTGAATTAAAACACACAATAAATTTTATCACTATAATTTTTAAAACACAATATTTAATTTACAAGTATTCATTCACAGTTTAAGACTGGAAGAATATTACAGGTACAGTATAATACTGACCAGCTATTTACAATATAATATGATACACTATTAAGCAGTGTCAAGATTACAATACAATACAATAATTTTAATGAAAACCAGAGTTTATATACCTGTCAAGGCATAAGGTTTTCTATGGTGTTCTGGGTAAAGTAGGGATTTGCTGATTTAGGTATTTAATTATTTTGAGAATATTCGGGTACCAGAATGTTCAGGTACTCGAATATTCCGTTAGAAAACGTGTAGTAGTTGCTGGCAGGAAGTAACGGTACTTTCGCCAGTTGACTGTACATATTAGGAAAAAAATTTGCTTAGTAAGAAAAACATTTTTTTCTGTGAACGAAATATGTGCGTCTATATTAAAATATGACGAACATATCCGTTACACTTATATTTTAAAAAATCTAATGAAAAAATAATTTTTATGATTACATATGTTGATGACATTAATAGCATCCAATACCCCAGAATGGATTAAAAACGTAAATGATTCATTTCAAAAAAGGTTTACTATGAAAATAATTGATAACCCAAGATTTTATTTAGGATTCGAAATAATAAGAGATAGAAAGGAAAATACAATAACATTAATACAATCAAGGTACATAGAAAAAATACTAAAAAAAATATAATCAAAACTAATCAAATTTTATAAACATTCCCATAGAGACATCTTTAAAAGTTGATGAAGATGAAAACTGCACAGACGATACAGAATATCGTTCAATGATTGGGGCTCTATTATATTTGGCTAGAATAACAAGACCCAATATTTCATTTGCAGTAAATTTTTTCTCAAGACTCCAAACAAAATCAAATTCTAAATTAAAAAATCATGTTAGACGAATATTTAAATTTGTAAACAAAACAAAAGAATTTTCAATTAAATTTACCTCAGACAGTAAAGGCATACACTCATTCGTAGATGCCTCATATGCCCCAGATGTCAAAGATCACAAAATAAAAATATCAAACTTAAATTTAGGAAAATCTATATCAGGATTCTTAATATATCTGAATGGGGATTTAATTAATTGGAATGTAAGAAGACAAACAATCGTAGCCACAAGCTCAACTGCCGCTGAAATAATTGCAGTATTTGATGCTTTAGACGATATACAAGTTACTTTTCTATTACAAAAAGAAATATTTGAAGAAAATAACCCAGTAAGAATCTTTAAAGATAATATATCAGCCCTTAGAATAATGTCGGGAGGAGCTCAAAAACAAAAAAGAGCAAGAGCTTTAATGATAAAATGCTATGCCATCACACAGTCAGTAGAGGACAAAGAAATTTAATTCAAAACTGTTGGTACGAACTCACAATTAGCAGATATGCTAACAAAAAGTCTTGACAAACAAAAATTCAGAAACTTAGTCGATAAAATATTAACATCAAATCTATCATAGTAAAATTTTTGAAATCCAAATAATTATATGGGAAAATCATTTATTTCAAAGGGGAAAGGAATATGAATATTTGTAGCTCAAAAATAAGTCAAGTCATAAATTGCTGAATATAATAATCTCTTCCTTTTTACAGCATAGTACCTGAAAGTATAATGTTCAAAAAAAGAAAAGAAAAAATCACAAGATCAAACCAAATTAATAACATATTATATTCTTTAGGCCAGAAAAATACTTGTTGAAACAAAATTTATTTTCATGTAGGTATTCACTGTCATCTCTGCAAATTCAATGTTCGAATGAACAGAGACATGAATACAAATCATTGATCATACTATATGACATGATTTCACACGTTTGGTTGATATTAGTTTATCACGTTTCAGAACACCCTTATTCAATAAGTATTAAACAAATTTGAACAAAAACTTTTCTCAAACAGGATAAAATATCGAAAAAGACCCTCATCGAATATGATACCATAATATAATATGTCGACAAATAACTTCGAAAAAAATCGAAATATCTGTTACGATTGAATAATAATCTAGTCATTTTTATAATTTTATGTAATTTATTTTATTTATTTTGTTTGGGAAATGAACATATATGTACATAAAATATAATAATCAAAATTTCATTTATATATAATATTCGTTCTCGCGATATTTCATGTTTGCTCGTTTCGTTGGATTGCGGGGGGGAGGTGTTGTTCTACACTCCACCTACACTCGCTTACTAACTTTTAGCGCAACTACTTTCGATAACGCAAACTAACACTATTCAGGTTGTGTGAACAAACACGACTTTTTTCATTCGTTCACCCGAGAATGCTGAAACTCATTTCCCACTCAAACTTTAATCTCAAAATGGAGGGAGATCGTTCATCTTCCTCCAACTTGTAAATTGTACTTTTGATCATTGCATTATAGTATCTCTAACAAACTTGTTTCTTTCCTTGGAAATCAACCTTACTTCAATAAGTGTTTGTGAAGTGAGGTTGAAATCCAAAGAAAGGAATAAGTTAGTTAGAGATACTTTAATGCAATGATCGGAAGTATAAATTACAAGTTTGAGGAAGATGTACGATCTCCCTTAATTACGAGATTACAGTTTGAGTGGGAAACGAGTTTCAGCGTTCTCGGGTGAACGGACAAAAAAAGTCGTGTTTGTTCGCACAACCTTAAAGTGGTGTTAGTTTATATTATCGAAAGTAGTAGCGCTAATGGTTAGTGAGTGAGTGTAGGTGGAGTGTAGAACAACACCCCCCCACAGTCCAACGAAACGAGCGAACACAATTTAGTGCGAGTACAAAAATTTTGAATTACAATATTATTACACTTTTACTTTCATTTCCCAAACAACAAAGATTAAATAAAATAAATTACATAAAATAAATTAATAATAAATAATGACTAGATTACAATATGTATTTCGATGTATGTTCGAAAGGAAAAAGAATTTTATCGACATATATTATATTAACGGTTTTCGAATTGTATATTTTTCGATTTTTCAAGTTCGAGAAAAATTTTGTTCAATTTTGTTTGGTACTTGTTGAATGAGTGTGTTCCGAAATGTGATAAACTAATATCAACTCAACGTGTGAAATCATGTTTATGATTTGTATTCAGATCTCTGTTTATTCAAAACCTGAATTTGCAGAGATGACAATGAATACCTACACGAAAATAAATTTTGTTTCAACAAATATTATTTGGCCTAAAAGTATATTATATTATTAATTTTGTTTGAACATGTAATTTTTCTTTTCTCGAACATTATATTTTTCATGTACTATATTACAAAAAGCGGGATTATTGTATTCAGTGATTCTTGATTTTAGTTACTATATTTCTTCCCTTAAAAATAAACGATTTTCCATATGATTATTGTGAGAGGTTTGATGTCGTTAAGATTTTATCCACTAGGTTTCTAAATTTTTGTTTTTCGAGACTTTTTGTCAGCATATCTGCTAATTGCGAGTTTGTACCTACAGTTTTGAATTCTATTTCTTTGTCTTCTACTGATTGTGTAATGGCATAACATTTTATCATTAAGGCCCTTGCTCGTTTTTGAGCTCCTCCGGACATTATTCTGATAGCTGAAATGTTATCTTCAAAAATTCTTACTGGGTCATTTTCTTGGAATATTTCTTTTTGTAGAAGGAATGTGACCTGTATATTGTCTAAAGCATCAAATACCGCAATAATTTCAGCAGCAGTTGAGCTTGTAGGATTGTCTATCTTCTTACATTCCAATTAATTAGATCCCCATTTAAATATATTAAAAATCCTGATATCGATTTTCCTAAATTTAAATTTGATATTTTTATTTCATGATCTTTTACATCTGGGGCATAAGATGCATCAACGAAAGAATGTATACCTTTACTATCCGATGTGAATTTAATTGAGAATTCTTTTGTGGTATTTACATATTTAAATATTCTTCTCACATGATTTTTTAATTTAGAATTTGATTTCGTTTGGAACCTTGAGAAAAAGTTCACTGCAAACGAAATATCTGGTCTTGTTATTCTAGCTAGATATAATAGGGCTCCAATCATTGAGCAATATTCGGTATCATCTGTACAATTTTCATCTTCTTCAATTTTTAAGGATGTTTCTATGGGTGTATTTATGAAATTTGATTCATTTTGATTATATTTTTTTTAAATTTTTTCTATATATCGTGATTGTATTAGAGTTATGGTATTTTCTTTTCTATCTCTAATAATCTCAAATCCTAAATAAAATCTTGGATTATCAATAATTTTCATGGTAAATCTTTTTTTAAAGGAATCGTTTACATTTTTAATCCATTCGGGGGTATTTGACGCTATTAATATGTCGTCAACGTATGTGATCATAAGAATTATTTTTTCATTTGATTTTTTGAAATATAAACATTTGTCCTTTTTGGATCTTTCAAAGTTCATTTTCAAGATGTATTCATTTATTAAGTTGTACCATGATTTAGACGATGTTTTAAGGCCATAAATATATTTTTTTAGTCTTAATAATTTATTGCTTTCCATTAATAGGCCTTCTGGGGGTTTTAAGTATATGGGGACAATTGCAGGAGAATTTAAATACGCCGTTTTTACATCATATTGAACCATTTCTAGGTCATATTTATTGACTATCGATAGGAACCATCGTACCAACCAACTTGGGATCACAGGGGTGAATACCTGTCCCAATTCATATTCAGTTCTATCCTTGAAACCCCTCGCAACTAATCTTGCTTTCGGTTGATGGTATCCTTCATCATTTGGTTTTGTCACAAATACCCATCATGTTTCTATTGTTTTTAAGGATTTATTGTAGTCTACATCTTCCCACACGTCCATTTCCCCCAATGAAATAAATTCATCTTCAATAGCTTTCATCCATTCTTTTCTAAATGGATTATTTTTAACATTCTTATAGCATGTTGGTATACAATCTTCGATCCATCTATTATTTATAGTTTTTGTAATATTAAAAGTATTTATATTGGCTAGGTTTTTTACAAAATTTGCTGGTTCAAGTACCAGTTCTTGTTCACAATTTTTTAAATTTGATATATTTTTGTTTTCGTCAAATTTGGCATCACAAGATATATTGAATTTATTTGAAAACGGGTCTCTAATGCAATATCCCGTAGTGGTATATCCCATGAGTATACCTTTTTCTCCCCTTGGTGCAAATTTTGGATCAATTTTTTGTTCATTTCTATTTTTTGATTTAGTTGCAATTTGTTGTCGAACTTCTAATGGAGTATGCCTATAAACTGATGATCCAAAAGTTGTTAAATTATCTAAGTTGGGTTTTTTACCCAAAAAAATTTCATATGGAGTTTAGTACTCTGAATTTACTCTTGTTGGTGATCTGTTTATCAAATATGCGGCTGTAGCTATTGCATGTGCCCAGTATTTAATATCCAGATAACCATCAATTAGTAAACTTCTTACTCTTTTCATTAAAGTTTGATTTTGTCGTTCAGCAATTCCATTTAGTTCTGGTGAGTAAGGAACTACATTTTCTATTTGTACTCCATTTTCTTCACAAAATTTTACTAATTTTTGATCTGTATATTCCTTTGCATTGTCGCACCTTATTTGACTTATTTGTGTTTCAGGGAATTTGTTTTTCATTGAGAGAAAAATATTTTTAAATTCAGTAAATACTTGACTTTTATTCGATATTGGTATTACGAAGGTGTATTTGCTATAATTATCAATGAATGTTAATATGTATTTTTGGTTAGCTATTGTGGGTGTGAATGGTCCCATAATATCGGAAGATATAATTTCCAGTCTCCTTTGAGGTTTATTTCTAACATTATTATGACCTAGACGTTGACTATTTGCTATTTTGCAAATTTCACAATTTATGAAATCATCATCTTTAAAAATAATTGTCTTTGGAATTCCTATTGTGACTTTATGTAAGTATCTCATATATTTTCCATTTAAGTGACCTAAACGTCTATGCCAAATCATTTTTTTATGATTATTTGTATTATTTTGGATTATTTCTAACGAATTATCTGAAATATTTTTTTTTTTTATTATTATTATTATTACTATTATCCTCATTATTATTATTTTCAGTAGTAATATTATTATTTTAATTATTTTCTTCTAAAATATTATTATTATTGGGTTCTTCTTCCTCTTCTTCTATTTCTAATTCGACAGAAAAGGAGTCCCATTCATCGTCATCTTGATTTTGAGTAACGGGCATACATTTTTTTGGTATGTTTATGTAATCGTAATTTACTTGAAAGACACCATTAATTTTATAAGATGTAAATGAAATGTCTCCTGTTTCTATGAAGTACGTTTGTATTTTTTCTTTTCCCTGGTCCATATGTAGAATTCCAGATTCTGTCACTTTAATCCCAGACATAATATCTAATGACAGATCCGGCACATAATGTACTTCCAATAATTCAATTGCTGTTTGGATTTTATTTTCATTTTCTACTAATATTCTCATATTTCCCATATGTGTGGCATATAAATATGTATCTTTAAGTGCACACTGTAATTTTACTGGAATTTTAAATTTGGTTATATTAATTAATTTTTCCATATTTGATGTGTGATGGACTTCCGCCCCCCCATCAAGTAACATTTTTTTTTTAAGTGTATATAATTTTCATTTTTTGTATTGTCTTTAATTAATTTTTTTAAGAGCCAATCTTCATTATTACTGTATTTTTTTACCATGTATGACAATTTAATTGGTCTCTCCTCCTCTTTTTTATCTTTATTTTTTTGTTTTTCCTTATTCTGTTCCTAATTTTCTGGCTTATAATCAGGGCATTTATTTTTATAATGTCCCGTTTGGTTACATATAAAGCATCTTTCTTCTTTATTATTTTTTCTAGGTGATTGATCATTATTTCTATTATTATTTTGATTTTTATTATAATTATTTTGATTATTATGATTATTATTTTCATTTCTTGAGTTATTGTTTCTATAGTTATTATTATTGTTATTTCCATTATTATTACCGTTTGTATTATTATTTCGTCTATAATTATTATTTCTATTCCATCTATTGTCTTTATTATTATTATAATTCGTATTATTATTTTTAAATTTATTCCCATTATTATCAAATTTTTTATTAGATGATTGATATTGTAATTTAATTTGTTTATCTCTCATTTTTTGATCACCGTCTTCTTTTAATATTTGTTTAAATACTTCTAAATTTTTTCTATTTTCAGAGAGGTTATCAAATTGCATTTTTGCTATGGTCTGTTTGTATCCTAATGCTAATTGAAGGTTTTCCAATTCCTCTTCTTCAGATACTTCCTTCCCTGCATCACAAACTTCTTGTACTAGTATGTTTCATTTATTTAAGAAACCTCTTATATTTCCACCTGGTGTAAATCTAAAAGCAGTCCATTTTGATTTTGCCATATTTGCAACTATTTTTGTTTTAGAACCGTAAGTTATATCTAATTTTTCAAAAATTTGATCCACCGTTTTACATTCCCTAATTTGTTTCGATACATTATATGTCATCCGTTCCATAATAAATGCTTTTGCACATTCTTTTTTTTTTAAATATGCTTTAGCAGAATTCGAAGATGGTCTGTATTGTAAATTATCCATATTTTCGATATAAATTTTTAGTTCAGGGCGTGGGCCAAAAACATCCCAATATCCTGAACCCTTTATTAAAGCTATTATCATCCGTTTCCAGTCCAAGTAATATTGACCATCAAATATTTTCCTACTTGGACCTTGTATTGGACGTATAGTTTCATCAGCTGGCATGACATAATGTACTTGAGGGTGTGTATTCCCAGAGCCTGATCCTCCTTGAGGAGATGGGGTAATGGTTCTTTCGCTTGCCGTATTCATGCTTTCTGGAGTACTTGGTAATGTACTTAGTTCCGACAACTCAATTTTGAAAAAAAATAATAAAAATTTATTTTCAAAAAAAAAATAATTGCTAAAAAAATTTATTTTATATTTTTTTATTTATTTTTTTTTAAAGAGAAAAAAAATATTTTATTTTATTTAAATTATTAATTTTTCGTAATATTATTCGTATGTATGTTTGCGTTTTAAAATATGAAAAAGAAAAAGAAAAACAATATTCCAATTGAGAATATATTTCAAATATAAACTTGAATAAATCTTGTTTAAATTTGAATCTTTGTGATTGTTTATGACAAAAGATCTATTGAAAATTGTCCTTGAATACTATCTGTAATATTTTATTGTAATAAGTTTTCAAGTTTATGCATTAGTATTTTAAAAAAAGGAATTTTGTGATATGAAAATTTCAGAATTAAACTTGCCCAATATGACAAAGGATTTTTTCTTTTGTGACAATAAATTGTTGAAACATGAAATTTGTTCAACTATGAAAGTATTTTACTTATTAATATTATATTATATTTTTTAATTTTCGTAATTTTACGTATTTTTAAAGAGGATTTTCTCTCTCAAAATTTTCAAGAAAAATTCTGAAAGATTCTATCGAATCCAAAGCTTGAATACTGAAAATATTTTTTGAAATTTCTATAAATTTTGCGACTTCGATACCTCTTTTATAATGAATTATTCCACTAACATTTACTGAGAAAGTTTCCAAGATTATTTTTCCCGAAAATGTTTTCCAAAATGGGAATTCAATTAAATTTATTCTTACTTCTGTTATTTTTTCGTTTTCAAAAATATTTAATAATTTTTTATAATCTTTTCCTTTAATTTTTATTGTTCCTTCACAGTTTGATGTGCAGTTAGCAATTTGTTTCCAAAACCTTATCATTCGTAACCTGCTTTATTCGAACTTGTTTTTAAGCTTAATCGTCCTGTGAAATTTCACTTGATTTTTACCGAACTAAAGGGGGTTCTTGAAATTAAGCGTTTTGGAACATAAAAGAAAGAAGGAAAAAAAATTTCAAAGAAAAAAATAATTTTTTTATATAACTAAATTTGCTTAATATCCCACAAAATCACTGAATATATCCCATCATTTTCCGCAATAGTAAATGAAATATATAACTTGAAAGTATCGAAAATTATATTACCTGTAACCTGCAGAATTCCTTTGAATATCTCCCAGCTGAGTTCGTGAGTAATTGGCGTTTTCCCGTGGGTCAGCACTTCAATCAATTTCAGGTCGTCCTTAGAAAATTTTAATCTTGGCAGCATACGAAAACAGTTGAATCATCAGCACTCCTCAATCGACGAAATTTTGATGATGTTTGAAAATCACGATGATTGTGTTTGATGTAAAAATGGTCTCTGATTTTTGAACTTTATTGTTTCACCTTGCTGTAACAGACGATCCAGGTCCGAAGTAATCTGCAATCCCTTGACGAAAGAAAACTTTGGTTTCACCTTACCGCAAAAAGACGATCCAGTATTTTTCGGAAGATGATCAAAATGGCGTTAAATTAATTTGGCGCCAATATGATTTAAATAAACTTCGAATAATTTTCGATAAACTTTTCGAAAAATTAAACGAAAAAAAATTCACTTGAGTTAACAACTCTTGAATTAAAATGTATTTTGTAAAGAAAACAACTTTTAACGAAAATAAAAGCTTATAGTTCCTTAAATTTTTTGATACTATAGCAAAAAAAAATTAAATTGAAAGTTTAAGTATCACTCTGTACTAACTATTCAGGAATCGCAGCTCTGCCTACCATGAAGTGAGGTTGAAATCCAAGGAAAGGAACAAGTTAGTTAGCGATACTTTAATGCAATGATTGAAGATACAAATTATAAGTTTGAGGAAGATAAATGATCTCCCTCCATTTCAAGATTACAGTTTGAGTGGGAAACGAGTTTCAGCGTTCTCAGGTGAATGGACGAAAAAAGTCGTGTTTGTTCGCACAACCTGAAAGTGTTAGTTTACGTTGTCGAAAGTAGTAGCGCTAACGAGTGTAGGTGGAGTGTAGAACAACAAAAGTATCTCTGATTAACTTGTTCCTTTCCTTGGATTTCAACCTCACTTCAAAATTTGAACAAAACTTTTCTTGAACAACTTGAAATATCGAAAAATATCCGAATCAAAATACGTTACTGTAATATAATATGTCGATAAATAACTTCGAAAGTACATCAAAATATATGTTATGATTAAATAATAATCTTTATTTTATTTTATTTTGTTTGGGAAATGAACATAAGTGTACTAAATAATACGATAGTTAAAAAAATGATTTATTTATAATATTCGTTCTCGCGATAATTCATGTTCGCTCGCTTCGTTGGTCTGTGAAGGGGGGGTGGTGTTGTTCTGCACTCCACCTGCACTCGCTCACTAACACTTAGCGCAACTACTTTCGATAACGCCAACTAACACTATTCAGGTTGTGCGAACAAAGACGACTTTTTTCATTCTTTCACCCGAAAACGCTGAAACTCATTCCCCACTCAAACTTTAATCTCGTAATGGAGGGAGATCGTTAATCTTCCTCAAACTTGTAATTTGTACTTTAAATCATTGCATTACAGTATCTCTAACTAACTTGTTTCTTTCCTTGGATTTCAATCTCACTTCACAATTTGTTAATGGGGATTCGAACGGATTCTCGGAATCACAATAACTGATTCGAATCATGCTCAACCCTGCATAAAAGTACCGCAACGGCAGTACCGCAATCGCTATTCGCAATAGTACCGCTATCTACAAGTCCACTTCCACCAGGCGCCAGTCCACCATACCTACACAACTTAACTATCTTTTATTAATATAAAATTTTATTATAAAATTAAAATTGTAAATACTAGTACTTTTGTTGAGTTGAGTATATGTTGTACTTATTCAGAATTCTTTCTCTCTGGTCATATCAAGCGAGAATTTTCAGACTTTAGCGCAAGTAACTTTCAGTGAGTGTCGGTGTTATTTCAGATTAGTTGACGCTTCTCGTTACCCAATATTCTCGTGTTTGAAATTATGATTCGTTGATTATTAATAAATGACATATAATAGTTATATCTCTACTATTTTTTACTGAAGTCTCGAAGATTTTAATTCTCGATAGTAATTGTTGATGCTAATGTGACAAATAAGAAGAACAACGTAGAATGGATTTTTCGAAGCCACCGCAGGGTAAGCAGATCTTTACTCTCATCAATACTTATTGTGGACTTGTGATATTTTAGAATTATTTTTCATTACAACTCAAAAATTACTTGTCTCCTGAAGAATTTGTTATTTTCTTTGCAGACATTGAATTAAAGAATATAATAGACAAGCTAGCCCAGTTTGTTGCTCGTAATGGGCCAGAATTCGAAGAAATGACAAAGAATAAACAAAAAGGCAATCCAAAGTTTGACTTTTTGTTTGGTGGAGAATTTTATCATTACTACCATCACAAAGTTAATAATGAGCAAGCCTGTAAGTATTCAGCCTTCAGGTTGCATTTAGTTATGACTATTTTTTCGTTTATTAATTTAATATGTGTCAACTTCATAAGATATGAACGCCGAAATGAACAATGCCACGCTCAATTCTAATTCTACACCAGTGCCTATGAATATACCCACTACAGCTCCTTGGATCAACCAAACCCAAAATAACTTGGAAACTGAATCTCTTATTGCTCAGCAAGTTGCTTTAAATGAACAAATTCGGGAGAGTGAAACTAATCTTAATGCGCAGCATGAGGTGGGTATAATCTACATTTGTTTACTTACGTTACACATGTTCTCACCTCAGATACTTCTGATGGCCAGTGTGTAACACGTCTTATTTGTTGTGTGTAGGTCATGTTACAACAACAGCAAATTCAAATTGAAGATACTATTGCTAAAGTGCAGGAAAATGATCTTAAAAAAGATGCAATAGACTGTGGAATTGACATCGCAGAATTTGATAGTGTTTTACAACCAATTATTGATACCTGTACGAAAGATGCCATTTCAGCGGGAAAATCGTGGATCATTCAAAGAGCTTCAGCTTCAACCCCTAATTCTGTCATCGCCCAGTATTTATTGAAAAAGTAGTGAATTAATTTTGCTCTATTTTGCGGTTATATTTTTAGCGAATTTTCTGTTATTTTTGATGTATAAACGTCCTAGCTCTCGGTAAGGGGTACGCCGAACTTACGAGCGTTATATCGTAACTCTGTCGATTGAAGACTCGTTAATGTGTCTCTGTACTGTAAGTGTGTGGTTGTTTGCGTGCCCCTCGTCAATTGAAGTTGAACACTACATTTTAATTTTGAAAAAAATCTCATATATTTTCATTCAATGATTCCTCAGCCTTTGTTTAAGCTAAAGAGCTGGGGTTGGTGTTGCTGGAAAGAGGATAAAATGTTCAAAATTTCCATATTATTTTCAAATCGTATTTAGTAATTCAGAAACAAACGATCGAAAAAAGTGCAAATATTGGAAAATTTCCCCTATCCTCTTTCTCTTAGTGATTCCTCAGCCTCTTTTTAAGATAGATAGGTGAGATTGGTATCAATAGAAAGATGAGAAAATTTTTAAAAATTTTCTATCCATATAATTTTTCTATCGTCTTGAGCACTTTTAAAATAAACGAACAAAAAAAGTAAAAATTAGAGGAAAATTTGCCATTTTGAAAATCTAATAACCTCTCCCCTTTCACTCAGTGATTTTTCGATTGTTATTTAAGTTAGAGAGATGAAATTGGTGATGCTAAAAAGTGGAGAAAATTTATTGAAATATTTTCATAAAATTTTTCAATCATCCTTGGAGGTTCACAATAAACTGAAGAAAAAATGCAAATTTTTGTAAAATTTACTGTTGTAATTGTTTAGCTACATATTTTAGGTTTTATACATAAATTCTCTATAAGTACAGCTACAGCGACACTCTTGTTTTTTTTATACTTATCTTCGTTTTGTTTTCACAGAGTCGTAGATCCTAGTGCCTCATTTAATCGAAGACTTCATATAATATACCTACTGAATGACACCTTACATCACTGGTATGCTTCACTTCACTAACACCCTTAAATTAGCAATTTTGGTTTCTCATTTTGCTTGTTCACAGTTTGCGAAAAAATGCTGAAGAACTGAAAAAAGCCCTGGAAGAAGTTGTTGTTCCAATGTTTTGTACTACTGCGTTGAATGTTAACGATGAGCAACAACAGAAATTGCAAAAGGTATTATGTTCGATGCTGTGTTTCCAAATGTTACATGATTCCTGCATAAATTTTATTCGAAGATAACTCTAAAATGAAAAGTTGAATTTTATTCGACCACGCTCGACATGCCGACTAAAATTTGTATTAGAAAATCAGTTTTATTAACCAAAGTTTGTTTTCTTAGTTATTAAATTTATGGGAAAATAAAAATCATTACTTCAGCAAGGAAATTATAGACAAATTGAAAAATCCTAGTGAATCTCTAAAAGAGTATAAAACGAAATTATTGGAAGACAATCCCAGTATCGTTGAACAAATAACATCGACCAATAAAAGTACGTATCAGCATTACCAATCCCAGCACCAAGCGTTCGTCAACCACGCCTTACAGCAAATCCAGGTCAGTCAAAATTTATTGTAGTAATTCGCCAATACTTCAAACTCTTCATGTTGTTTGTGTTCAATTTTTATTGTAGAACTTGGAGAAACAGAAACATACGATTGAACAACAAAAACAGCAAATGGCTCAGTCATTAACTCACCCTCCCATGCCTGGTATATTTATTCGTAATTTTGTTAAAGTACTCTTATTGTTGCTAGTATTATATCGATCATATTGCTTTAGTTCCGCTGAAATTACCGATAAATAATATTCAGAATGATATGTCTCACCCACTGGAGTCGAAGAATCGAGAGATGGCTCAACATTTGCGATCTCAGCCTCAACAACCTTCGATACAGCCGTTAATGCAACACCATATCATCCCACCTTCTAATTTTGATTCTCGTTCAAATTCTAATGCGCACACTCCCGTAGAATCAACTAATTGTAATCGTCAAGAACAGCCATTATCCGAACGATTGAGTCATCTAATCCAAACCAAAGTGCCTCATGACCCTCGTCTTCGAAATAATCAGTTCCGCAACCAAAATTCTGATTCTTTGGAAGTCGATCGATTTCATCAGCCTGTATTACCGAACACCAATGCACCACCACCACCACCACCACCACCTCCTCCCCCGCCTATACCATCGTCATTTACACAAGATTCATCGTTCAATCATGTTAATTCAAATTTCCCTGAGCGTTCTTCAGCCGACGTAAATATCCCTCCCCCTCCTTCGCAGCTACCTTTCAATCAGCCGCCGCCAGGCTTTCCCCAACCACCTTTGTCTTTCCCTCCTCGTAAGTATTTTATGGTATTTAAACATTCAGAGTTGTTTTCCCAATCTTAAGCTTCTATTGTTCGCTAGCGGACGTTACGCTGCCAGACCTGAGTCGCCCACCGCCGAATTTCTCGAATAATAACAATAGTAGTAGTAATAACACATCAAACATTCCTCCGTTGATGAGTTTGCCACCGCCTGATTTTATTCCCGACGACTTGTTACCTTCTTTGCCGTACTATGATTTGCCCGCTGGTTTGATGGTTCCATTGGTGAAAGTCTGCAGCTTTTTTAACTACATTAAATAATTTTGTTGTTCTTTTTTCTAGTGTTTTTATTGTTACAGCTTGAAGACTCTGGGTACAAACCATTGAATCCTGAAGATATTCGACTCCCACCTCCTGCTCCACCATCTGAAAGGCTTCTCGCGGCAGTGAAAGCATTTTACACCCCTCCTGGTCATGACCGACCTCGAGATAGGTAAATTTCATATTTTTTCAATTTCGTGCAAAACGGTTTGTTGTGTTGTTATAGTAACTGTCGATTTTTTTTATGTGATTTAGCGAGGGTTGGGAAAAATTAGGTTTATACGAGTATTACCGAGCCAAAGGAATTGCGAAGCAACAAAAATTAGAGGATATAGTATCGGGCAAACGAATTAAGTCGAGATCTCCTTCTCCTGTTGTGAGACCAAAATCGCGAAGTCGGTCACCTCCTTTGAATCGAAAACGATACCGAAGGTATTAATGTTTTTTTGAACAAGTGCATCGTATTTATTTTATTTTATTATTTTTGTTTTTAAATAACTACTCATGTTTTAGTCGAAGCCGGTCGAAATCTAAAGGTCGGGGTTCCCGAAGTCCTCCACGAAACAAATCATCTTCATCCAACAGAAGGTCGTCTCCTGCGCGACGAAATAATCGCGACAGGTGTCGAGATCGATCTCGATCTCGATCTCGATCTCGATCGCGATCGCCATCTCCTAGTCAATATCAAGATATTCAACGTAGTCCGACTCCTCCTTCTTTCTTGTAAGTTACTTGCTCCTATTTTCATTTATTTATACAAATAAAAGGCAGCTGATACGTGAAAACTAATCATTTTTCGTAGGAACTCTTCTTATGGTAAAATGAATGAAAAATTAGACGAATCTAACAAGGGGCATCAGTTGTTGAGAAAAATGGGTTGGAGTGGCGCTGGACTCGGTGCAAAAGAACAAGGAATCGAAGCTCCTATTAACGCTGGCGAGGTAATAGTTTTTACAATTTTTTCGTCGTATTGACTCAACTAAAAGAAGCATGAGACGAGAACGCGTTTGTGTTTACAAAGTAGAACAAATTAGTTGCGCTAAGTAAGTGATTTCCTTATTGCATTTTGATAATAATTTGTATTTTCTGCTTGTTAATGTGTTCTTATAGGTTCGTGATCGAACGGATCAGTATAAAGGTGTGGGAATAAATTTGAGCGATCCTTACGAGAATTTTAGAAAAAGCAAAGGCCAGGCGTTCATAACGCGAATGAAAGAACGAGCTGAAGAGCGATTATCAAATACAGGATAACGTTCTGCTGATACCTAAAAGTCATTTCATATTGTCGTGAAGTTAGTTTTGCGCTCGATGCGATTTTATCCCGATTGTCTTGTTTCATCGTTGATAATTTTCTTTATTTGTGATTTTTTGATATTTTTTAGCTTCATTTCAAAATATCAACGATTTCCGGTCTTGGTATTTGCGATTTTTTTTCTCTATTCTGAATCAAATAGTCATTTTTACGTTTGCTTATAGGATTTAATTACTACGGATATTCGAAGTGGATGTAAAATGAAATCCTCTTCACTCCCGTGTGAGTTGAAAATTTAGTTTTTGATACTTTCATTTTCACAAATTTATCCACGTTTATGTTTTTGTTATGTGCAAATTTTAAATTGACAAGGTTCGTTAATGTAATAAGAATATTACTAATTTTTCATGCTAATGGTTTTATGAGAAATACCTATCGATAACGTAAGATCTTGTACGATGATGTAAATCGGACGAGATCATTGTAAATTATTGAATATTGTATTTAATGTTCCTATGTAAATGATGTAGAAGTGTAAAAAGAAAAGGTACATATGTAAATAAAGTTTTGCCCATATTTTCTTCTTGTGCTGTAGGTAGCTATAGTCACTGTCCTTTAATGTTAACACTTCAGTTTGTTCTATTAATACATTTTTAATGTCGATTTTATTCTTATTGTCCGTACTCGAAAAAAAATTAAAAAAAAAAACAATAAATTTATTGATAAAAAAACTGAAAAAATTCGGTTATGATTCTGCTGTAATGAGAAATTCAATTCGAACGAATTTTCATTATTGATTGGCTTCAACAACGGATTTCTTGAAAATTATTTTTTCTGGTTTTAAGCGAATTAAATAAACTTATTAATCTGATTAATGTAATTTTGCAGGTACAAACTCTGCATTTAAGTAAAAAATAAATGGATAACCCTAGTCTGTAAATGATGGGTAATACGACGAAAAAAAATCGGACCATTTAACGCTGCCGTAGCGGAGGTGTCATGGCCGGAATGTGCGTTTTCATCCTTGTCTAGGGAAGTGTTGACCGTCTCTCCTTTCATACAACACAACTTAAGTGTGGTCGTTTTCGTTTTATATATTCATTCGTCTGCTCCACGATGTAACGTATCTGAGTTTCAAACATGCAAATATCCCAAGCTGGCGCATTTAAATCCATTTATTCACTGGGAATATATTATTCTCGTTAGTTATTCAATATAGATACATATAATTATCGAGATTTTCATTCGTCACAACGAGAAAATTCGAATGTAAGTTGTATTGAGGTGATGTATATGAACATAAAGATGTTCGATTGGTGAAAAATTTTTTATTCGAAGCTAAAAAAGAAGAACGTTTTTTAAAATTTTTCTAAAAGAGAAAAATTCCTAAAATTATGTCATCATCACGTACGACACTTTGACAATACTCGTGGTTTTTAATCGCAATTCAGGGACTTCTGATCAGTGGTTGAGGGGGAGAGTTACTTCCCCACTAAAGTAAACAAATAAGTCGGAAAATCGGTAAATTTTCAGAGCAGTCGGCAAATTTAAGTATTTTTAACCGACTTAAAAAAAAAAGGAGATTATCAGTTCTTTTTTTATCCGCAAATTCGAACACACTCTCCCACCCCTGAAAAATTCTTTCGGGACTTTACTGGGGCAATTTTATTAATGTTACGTTATTTTTTTATGGTTTCTGTTCCAAATTTTTATTCATATTACCTCCATTTTTCTCATTTGACAAACTCCTGGCGTGACCACACCATCTGCTAGCTTAGAAAATATTTCCAGGGAGGAGAAAAGAACGAGACACTCCAATGTAGGGTAAAAAAAAAATCGAATGAAATTATTAATTATATCAAATTTGACATACTGAAAAAATTTAAATCAATTTTATGGTTCGTTTTTTATAATTCATTCACCTAAGACAAATACATTGAAGTTTTTATTGGTACCTATACTGTTTACAGCTCATTCACTCAATAATTCCTTAAATTAGGGAGCGAAAATTAATGTCAACCAGGTACTGTCGTGTCGTTGAAAAGAATAGAAAATTTGTATGAATCTACTACTCATATATTTTTTTCTTTAATTATTTGGCTCATTTTTTTTTCTACCGAAATATCAAATGACCTTTTTAAGTAGATATGTTTTCTTCAGAAAATTTACTTATTACGCTTGTTTTGGATTTTTTTAATCGAAACTACGATTATTTTTTTGGGTGCTGTAAAAACTGATCGGATAGATCACCCCAGATGATATTGCTTTGTGCGGTTCGTGAGGGTGATTCGTGACCTGAAATAGGTACGGACAACTAAGAAAAAATTTCTTCTTAACATAATTATGGCTCAACTTCAAAACTGAAGAAATAACCTTGGGAATTGAAATTTCTTGATAGCGCCTTTCATACTTTAGTGTCTTTCAACATTATTTTTCTTAGGCTTTTTCGTTGTTTTGCATTCAGTACGTATAATATATAGGTAGGTATCTATTAATATATGTTAAACAATTTTCCACGATTATATTTCCCAAATTTATAAATTAGAAAATTATAAATTTTCAAATATCTATCTTAAAATCTCTGACTATTACAATAATGAAAATAAATTTTGAAAATAGACCTTATATGTATTTACAGAGATTTTTCTTACTTATAGCCAGTGACATATAGTTGAAGAGATGTCTAACTCTCTATATGCGCTCTAGTACAAAAATGTGACAAAGATCTTCGACCATCATCATTATCAATGAAAAGTCAACTTTGTTCAATGTTATGCGCAGCTTTGGCTGCTCATATTTCATGGTGAAAATGGATATCTCTGTACCAATACACCCAATATCAAGCTAAAACATATGCACAATAACAAATATCTGACTTTGAAACTTTTTACAACATTCTATGTTTTTGATTGGGTGTTAGACATCTCTTTAGAATTGTATGTTTCTGGTTGTAGCATACTCATATTTCAATTAATGGAGATCCATCCACTCATGAAACACCCTAAATTATCATTTTTATCTTATTTTTGAATATGATTTTTCCCCAGTTTATTTACACAGATAAAGCGCTTTCCTTTCTCCACTTGATAGATAGAGTCACATGTCACCTTATATGAAAAGTTAGTGCCAGTCGCTTGATATTTGTATTTTTAAGAATTTTTTAGGCATGAAAATTCTTGAAAATTTATCCAATTTATTTAGATTCTTCAAATATTTCACAAGAACTCTACCATTTTTATTACATTATCCAATTGCTCCATCTATTCCCAAAAAAGTCAGGTATTACATTGGCCTATCTGCCATAGGTTTTGGGAAAAATTGTGTCAAATGTACACTGTATTTGAAATCCCTTTCAAAGGTCAACAAACCAATTAAGAAAAAATATTGAACAAAAAGAACTCAAAAATACCAAAAAATGGTGAGACTTCCGTTCATGCAAGTTTACACAGTGCTACTTAATATTTTGGTGGGAGCTCTATTGTATGAAATAGTTGCTTCGATTTAAGTCGAAAGAGCTAATTTTTTCTTGCTCATTTAGTTTCAAAAAATTTATATAGCTAAACAAAATAAATAAATAAATGAATAAATGATTACTATGTGTCACATAGGTTGTATCACTTTTGAAAATGTACAAGTTAGCCAAAACTATTTGTTCATCAAAATTATTTCACAATATTATACCCCTAAATTATTTTGCTAATATTTTCCCTTACATTCGATGTATATGTGCCACTACCCATGCACCCACACACAGACACAAAAAAAATTTGTTGCTTCTACCGAAACAACAAATTCTACAGTGTTACCTATATGCCAGTAAAAATCCAGGGCTGGCACAAGCTAAAGAGCTATGCTACAAATTCTTTTATTTTTTTCATGTCTTATAACTTTGTAATTTTGAATTTATAAAATTTCTATCTGTATGAAATTTTGCCAATAATTTCATCTTGTGTTTTGTTTTTATCAAATATTTTATAATGCCTCATCTGGTTTCAAATTATGAATATCACCTTGTGAAGAACTGGTATATTTTATATATTCTCAAATATAACGGGTATTTTGTTTTTCTAGTGATTATTTCTCATAAATAATGTCTGGCTAAGGCAGTTGTATTGAGGGGAAAAATGGTGGAAACATTATGGGTTGATTTACTAGTGAAAAATTAGAGAAAAATGAGAAAAACTTAGAATGATTTTAGGTAAATTTTTTATCTTTTTGCAGATTTTCTTAAAATGTAATACTACACGAGTTTGGTGAGAACAAACCCTAGATCTTTCCCTTTTAGTTTTTCTTCCCCATAGTGAACTCACTGTGGGATACTATTAATTTGGTATTCAAAATTTCGATTGTTTTTATTTCAATATTATCATTTTGACATTACTTCAATTTCACCATCACCTTCATCTTCTGGAAAAACATACATTCTTCAATGTTTCTATCTTCAGATATCATGTATACGGTATCTCATTACATACCTTGTGAATCAATTCAGGTAAGTAATTGGTTAAAAACTTGTGAAACCTAATGAAAAAACCAGTTTTGTGTTACAGGTAAAAACCTAATTTGGCACCACAGGCTTGTACCACATACAAATACAATGCAAAGCTAATTAATGAAACAAATTAGATACATCTGTAGATGGAGTAATTTGAGCATATTTTTGGAGAGAAATTTTTTCCTCTTGTTTTATCATGTAAATTTGCTGCATTTTTTTCCAAAGAATGAAATTAGGACTAAGAGTTCAAAATGGTTCTTCATCGAATGTATGGAGCAGTTAATTGGTGGTGAGGGGGAAATTTGGCGCAACTCTGAAAATGGAACTACGATTGTAACTTTTTGGAGGCTGAACCCTGCGAAAATTAAATTGTGGACTTCCATTATATCTATTTGGGCGAACATTCAAAAAAATAATTCATTAAAAATATTGCAAATTGTGTTCTCGAGCGTTTTTTTCATTCGATTCAATTTCTTGAAGACTAAATTATTATATTTATAGTTTTTCCAATGATAAACTGCACTCTTTCCTTTCTTCCAAATTTTTTTAATATTTTCAGTCAATTTATTGATCAATTTGTGCGTTATTCATTCGCCTACCATACATAACATCTTCATATTTCAAAATTAAAAAATAAAAAACAGTTATGTTAGGTACCTATTTATTGTGTAAAATTTAAATATTTGAATATCACTTCTGCAAGTAGGTATGTTTTATTACAATGAAACGTTTACGGGATGCCAATTCAGAATTTTAAATAAATTTTATTTCGCCATCGCGTCAGTGCCATGCTCTGCAGCAAACTTATTTGCTCGTTCACGAATTCTTTGAGGAGGGGACGAAGCCTAACAGAAATGTTGTAGAGTATTTAGCCAGTTCGCAACTCGTTATTATGAATCTGAGATGCGAATCATAAGCATAATACACCGTTCGAATAAGTACTTTTTCCTCCCCCCTTTGATACTAGGTACCTACACTACCTATATATGTAGGTATATTTTTTTGTTTTATTATTTTATTTTTTTAATTGTTTCATTGTTGTTGTCATTCGTTAAATCTTTTTCACTATATTTATATTGACGGATATTTTTGAATACCTATACCTGACTTACATTATATCGTGTATCTACTTTTCTTTTCAATTCATTTTAATAGTGTTTTTCATTATACGGTATTCGTTTTCTTGTTCACTTCGCTTTGGTGATTTGTTTATTTATTTGACCCATGAATTGGTGCAATTATCACGACAGACCTGGATTTAGGTTGTAAAGAGAGTTATGCACGCTGTGAGTACCTACCTATTTTATATTATTATAATTTAAATTGAATGGGAAAATATTAATAATTAAGTACCTACCTGATAAGTATACCTTTATTGAGTATGTAGTTTTTTTTCTCTTACTTGTGAGTTTGGATTCTCGTATTTTGTCATCTTTATTTAACAATTTTATGAAATTTGATCGTTGAAATAGGTAGGTGTATACCTAAGCATAAATTGTTTAGGGAGCTACACAGTACGTATAGATAGTTTTATATTTTTATTTGTCCATATTTCATTTTCAGAAGACCAAACTACAACATAGTATTATATTTCCCGTTGTTGTTGTTGTTTTTTCAGAAATTCCTTCTATTCATAAAACTTCAATCACTAATTTAAAAGAGAAAAAAAAAAACCGGTGAAAGGATTGTGCAGTGTTCGGTAATTTGGAAAAAAATTTTCTCGCTCATTAATTTTCAATAAAATTAATTTCGAAAAATAGGTAGTCTACCGTATCATATCAGTTATATAAAATCGTAGGTACCTAGACGGATAGAATTCAATAATGGCAAAGCCTAGATGAACATTTGGGGAAGGGGCTGAAGATCTTGTCATTGTTTACTGAAATGAAAAAAAGTGGAATTCTTTTTCTTTTGGTTTTTCTTAACAGTGAGTATCTACATATGAAAGGCTTTACTATATTTTGTGGAAATGGGCGCGCGTAGCTAAGAGGGTAGGGGGAGTTTCCTAAATTTCGAGAAAAAATTTTTTACATTTTGTTTTTCACGTGTACCACAAAAATTTTGAAATCTGCTGGTAAAAAATAAAAAATTAATTTGTCCAACCAAAAACATTTATACCCACGCCCATCGGCCTACGTTTGAGGGAGCTCATAGCTTCGGCCCAATGTCATTGTTAAGCCTCACCTCTGGAATTCAAGCAAACGTGAACTTATTTTTGCGAAACAATATTTTGATTTTAATTAAAAATGTGACGAGTGGAACATTGTTGAAGACGAAACTATCAATTTGGTCTAGGGTGAAAGCAGATAGAAGAAAAAAGCATTTATATCTCTTTACATTTCGGAAATGTGTTTTACCTTAATATTTTTCGCGTATAATTTAAACATAAGGGAAGAAATTTTTCGAATTTTTTTGCAAAATTTCGATTATTTTTCCAGCTTTTTTAAATTAAAATTCTGAAAATGCTTTTTCTGGCGTTTAACGAAAGTATCTGTTCCTTTGTACAATCGAGTCGCTAAAAATGGAGAAATGTGGTACTTCATTATGAAAATTCGATTGTTTTTCGAGAAAAATACGTTTCAAGATTAAAATTTAGCTTAAATTATTCGCAAATATGGGCAATTTATTTCGTCTTTTCGTGCACTTACACCGCACCGCTGAGGTACCTAACCTTGTGAAATTAAATTTTAACTAAATTTCAATCTTCAACCTGTTTTGCTCGAAAACTACCGTCGAGTTGTCACGTAAAACTAAACTAGGTGCATCTTTTTTGTGTATGTTTTTCCGTCCGGATATAATGGTAGGACTCATTTTACTATGTAACAAAGGGTTACAAAGACATGGCTATTTAAAAAGTGGCAACCCCTCCTCTTTTCCGCCCAATATAAATAAAATTTACAAAAAGTTAAGTGAAAATTTATAGCCCAGCATTTAATGACTTGCTCCCCTGCACCAAATTTCGGTAATTTTTGCGTCAATTTTTGATGAATTTGCTTCAGAGTTTTGATTTGTTTTTTCTTCTCCAGTTTGATGAAATATTTCTTACTGTTCTCCAAGAGCTATTTTTTTCTGTTTTTTCAACCCGAAAAATTGATCTTGGAAGTTATATTATGATCGTTTAACTTTCGGACACCTTGTATAACCTGGAAAAGAAACACAAGCAACATGAACGTCACGTTTGACTTTTGTTTTTTGTATTGAAATCTCCTATTTCTATTAATACGTGTAAATTATAATCAAAATCTCTGTTATTTGCGTGATGAATATAACGAAAATTTTCAAATATTAGGTACTGATCTTTTTTTTGCCAAAAATAGAAACGAATAATTTTTACTAGGTATTTAGTGGAAGTATAGTAGGTAGATAATAAAATGATTTCATATTAAAACGTCGAATAAGAAACGGAAAATTTTCCAACGTTTCTTATGGAGGTAATGTCGCATTATTTTCTCGAACAATTATTGCGAAAAAGGAGCAAATTTTTTCATCGTTTTACTAGTTGGTATATAGTTCATTACATAAATTCTTATCCAGGCAACAGGCAGGTACATATCGATTAATAAAATCTGTTTGTAATCGGCGATATAAGTATTTAGTACGGAATGAAAACATCCATTGTCATAATTCATAAATGCATTCATTGCAATTAATCAGGTAGGTACCTACATTAAAACAGGTACCTACATATAGGTATAGCGAAGCCTTCGTCTGTCACAGAATGCTCGTTGCTGAAGGGTGATATCTCAGATTTCAGCTAGGTACATTGTTTATATCCTTTACTACTGCATTTCATTAAAATTCGACATTTCAACTTCATTGTTCGTTACTGCAGGATTTTGTTTTAAAAAAAATCAGTAGGCCTATCGTATTACTGCTTTAATAGAAAACTATACCAATAATTTCATCAATGGATCGATGTTCTATAAAATATAACAGTTCTGGTAACCTTTTCAATTGCTATACAGTTACTTAAACGTTCTTTTGGTGAGTGTCATAAGCGCTGACTTAGGATTCTTGTTTTTTTGAAGAGTTACCCGCCAAATAATGTTTTGAATTCGAATATAGTTATAAATGGACCAATATAAATATTTACGTTTTTTTGGTTGTTGGTTTTGTCAGTTTGGGGAATCAGACCTTGGACCCACATATTTGTCAGCTAAAAGCAGCGAACTTAACCACACAGTCATCTAATCACCGGCTATAACTGGGGAATGTATTTTATATACCTAGACAAGATATGGCAGTTTTCACACACTTCCCTCTAGAGAGATTCAATATGAGTTGAACAACATTATAGATGCCGTGGGAGGTTAGGCGGACCCTAAAATGCCTCTTATACCTATACCTTCGAGGATATATAGGGGCAAACGTTGTATTGTGACACGGCTTGTAAAGTGACATACATCATCCAATTCGAGTGCTAGTAGCCTTACCTACCCGAAACATTTTCCTATGATGTATCGATATGTATAAGGAACATTGATATGTGTGAGATCGATTCTACTTGATTGTTACCAGAAAAAAAAATAAAAACATGTTTTTGATGGTTAAAAGTTTATAATTGAAAATTTTGAATGTTTGTTCCTTTTCAGTCGAAATTGAATTAGGTTAGTAAAATTATAGTTATTCCAGTAGTATTTTCGATGCTGAATCGAATGGTATCATTAGTTTGAACGAGAAATTGAATTTTAGCTCAGATTTTTGAGTTCAAAGATACCAAGTGTAGGTGCTGTAAAGTGACACACTCAAATTGATGCTGAAAATTGAACTATATTCGAATGCCTTTTTTTTTGTAGATTTGTAAAATGGCCGAAAATAACGCTTCGAAGCATCGAATTAGGAAGAGGGGTTGCCAGAAGATGACAGACCAATGTTCCTATTTGGACCAGAATATCCTCGAAGCAATTAATCTGGTTATAAATAAGCAATATTCCATGAGGAGAACATGTACTAATGAAAAAATAAATTTAGAACCACAAATTTACTCTTTTAATATCTTGTGTCACTTTACAACACCCGGTGTGTCACTTTCCAACACCGGTGTTGTAAAGTGACACAAGATCGTTTTTTTTTTAAATTCAATTTCCTTTTGTCAAATTTTAGAAGTTATCAATGACAAATTAAGGAGTTTATTTTCCTCTTTCAAATGATACCCTATATGATCAATTTTGGATGAAAGTATCCGAGTTATGAGCGAATGAATTTTCGTGTGTCACAATACAACATTTGCCCCTATATGATGGAGATGATGTAATAGTGGTTTTGGTGTCCAATCTATGGATAGCGCTACTGATGCCACTTATTTTGCTTTCTAAAAATCTGACTGGAAGAAAAAATTGCTACATGCATTTGTTTATAAAAATACTGGCATACAAATTATCCCATTCCTGAGAATATGATTATTCTGATTGGTTGATGTTGATTGATATGGGGTAATTTGTATACCAGTGCACATGAGCTCCATGTAGATGTTAACGACAGTTGATTCCATTGTAAAACAGCTGCATGTCACGTCCATCATATATATAATATGCTTAAAGACCTATACGCACAGGCTGACAATACCTATATGGGTTATATTTCATTACATAGGGCGCCATCTATCAACAACTTAAGTTAGGAAGAAGAATTGTGAGTTCCACTATGCACTACTGGTGTGCATGCATGTCCAGCACACATCAAAGGTCACTAGATGCAGGTTTTGTCAGTTTGGGGAATCAAGCTTGGAATGTACATATTTTCCAGCTAAAAGTGGTGAACTTGACCCCATGGTCATCTCACTGCTGGCTATAACTGGCAAATTTATTTTATATAGAAGAAAGTATGGCAGTTCCCACATTGGTATTAAATAATATTATTAAAATTTTGATGTATGGATTCAACATAAACCAAAAGTTATAACATTTTGTCTTCAACCCCACATAGTTTTAACAAGTTGGCATCACTTGTGATTGCTGTTGGATTAAAAACCACCAACTGATAAATGGTTATTTAATCAACTATTACAATATTGTTGTAGTTATCTAGCTAAATTTATCATAATAAAACAAAATACAGGGTGTTTCTTGATTGACTCTCCATATCAGAAATATGAATACAACCAAGTAGGTACGACTAAGAAAAAACTAATACCTACTTGAGATATATTTCCAAAAGTGTAGCAGTCAGAGGGGCTACAAAGACGAAAAATTAGGAATTTTTCTATTCGTAAATTTGGGAAATCTGGTTGGGAAAGGGGGGAAAATTGTTGGATTTATTAGTCATTATGTATCAAAGACTTTAAAATCTCTACAAGTCAGCCAAGTTTGATATGAATAGAAATAGAACCCGCAAGACAAATGATGTCCTGGTTCCATTGCCTTTATCTAATTCTCTCTTTGCTGTTGATGCCATCAGTTTAAATTAGACTATTGGGAAGTCCAGTATAAAACAATCTTGCGCTGGTGGCAGAAACTGAAAGTTCTGAAAGGTAATAATGTATTTTTGATAACTGTTTTTAAGTACAAAACAGGCATTTATGAAAGAAAACATTTAATGTGAAAATTGAAATTTTTGTTAACTAAAAAATTATTTTGTTTTATAATAGTTACTAATAAGTTATAAAATTCACAGTTGTATAAAAAATAACTCCAGAAGTAAGATATGGATACTTTTTTTAATGGAAACAGCATGTAAAAAGATGTAAACAATTTTCTGGAACACCCTTTTTGAAGTGATAGCACTTGATAAGCACTAGTGCTTCACACCACTGGACATCCTAATATTTAGATAAATTTTTGGTACCTTCAGAGGTGTGAAAGTAGTTATATGTACGACAGAATTGGAATCATTGATCATTTAGTACCAGATACCCAGCCGTCGTACAATGAAAAAGCCTATGTGAAACAAGTGCATAAAACTGAAGTATGAAACGTTGCTTCTGCGTAAAGTGAAGGGGCTACCAAGAAATACGCCTTTCTATGGGTACTTAAATTTTGAAAATAGGCCATTTTAAAAATAAATTTTTTCTTAGTCGTACTCGGTTATATTCATATTTTAAGTTTGTGTAACCATTCATGAATCACTCTGTGTACAGTGTTTCACAAGTAAAGAACTCAATGGCTCATTACAATTGTTTAAATGATAAAAATCGAAGTGGTAAACTTTGAAAAATTACTTAAGCTCTAATTCCTATCTAATTCGAAGGTAATTAATTACGAATATTTTTCTCACAGCCAAAGGGTATCATGACAGTGATTCAATGAAAATTTAAACAGCCTTCTACTTTATAACTTTAACATTGAAGAAGCTACAAAATGTTGAAAATTTTGTTGTAAGCATCAAAACAGAAAAATTATCCATCATAGAAGCCTGCTTGGTGGTATGAATTTTGTGGAAAAGAATTTAATTATTCTATTATTTCTTAGATTTTGTGTAACTTGGGTATAAATTGTACTAGGAAGATTTGTTTAAGATAAGATGGTACAAATGAGCGACATTATAGCCTAATTTTTGTTTGTTGTTTATTAACGATAATCAGTAGGTATTTTATATGAGACGGTGATACCGTCTTAGTAAAACTATTAGAGAAGAAAGGCCAAAGACGAAATATAAAAATTTCTTCGATCACATGTAATTTAGAGCACATAATTATACCTAATTTTATAGATTATTAGGGCGGTTGCAGGGCTCTCAAAAATACTCCAGTTGATGCCAATGATATAAGAATGTTTGATATTAAAAGTAAATTTTGGTCATTTATAAGAAACTTTTCACTGATTTTGCTCTCATGAAATGACCTAGGATTGGGACCATGTACTAACGTTTTTTTTTCAGAATCCAAGGAAATTTATGCCACCAATAGCTCAAACTCATATGCATAGGCTACATCATAACCTCCATTTTCTTGTTACTCCAATAATGGTAACAATTTTGGTGCAATAGACACAAAATTTGGTACAAACATAATTACTAGGACATGAAATAGATATGCTGTTTTTTGTGTGAAGTGGTCGGATACGGTAGTTTCAATACGTGTTCATTTTTGTTCCAATTTTTAGAGGTTTTATGGCTCCAACGTGAGTAATTTTTGAGCAATAGCTACAAAATTTGGAGCAAACCTCAGTCATGATCTACTTTACCAAATTTGATTTCAACATTGGCTGTGACCGGTTTATGCATGTAATGACGATTCGAGATGTCAATTTGTTTTTTGTTTGATAGTTACAAAATTCGATTCAAATATTTTGGACCATATGACAGGGATCAAATTAATATTGTATTAGCTTTGGAGGGGTCTTGGCTTTAAACTGCTTAAGTACCACCACTAATTACTCGTCCTCGTCTGGTCTATACTATAACTTGTTACTAATTATGATTGTAATTGGCTAGTTTTTGAAAACCTGCTATTTTCGGTGGAGTTTCCAGCTGGGATAGAGTATTTTCTCGATATTATGTGACCATATTTAATAGTGTTTAGGAGCGTAGCGTCAATGAAGACAAAATAAATTCTATACCTACAGCCAAAGAAAACAAAAGAAAAAAAAAATTATTAGAAGAAAAACAAACTAATGAATAAGAAATGCAGCAAGGATTTTCTGCACTAAAATACTCTTTTAATGTTGACTCCCAAAAAACACGCACTTCTATTGAAATCTACCTGATCCAACAGTGATACAATCTTATAGGTAGACATTTTTGAAACTGTCTCCAACAAAATCAAATTCATGGGTAAAAAATGCAGTGTGCGTATGTTTTTTTTTTTGTCACAGTTTGTGTGAAGGCCGGGGTAGACAATTTTGAAATTGTTCTCTAGCAGTCCAGAGGTAGGAGTGCATGTGGTAAATTGTTTGTTTTCTGTAAGCTGTATGTTATCTCTATATTATAAATTAGTAGAGCCGATTTTTGTGACCGTTTCACGGCATAACTGGCTGGTAAATTTTTTCCATATTTTTGATGATGGTGTGTTCTAAGCGCTAGATGATTTGTAAAAAAAAAAAATTGACAAGTTGCCTTTTCGAGGTACCATTTAACTTTAAAGTTTTGTTGATGTCACGCAACTTCATGGATGTTTGTGGTGGGGTATATGGTTGTGTGGCAGAGGGGTACATAATAGCACAGTGGGACAAACTTCAGTTATTGTATTTAGTCATCCATGTCCCTCTCAGTAGAGACGAATAAGCTTTAACATTATCATGTCAACATATAAAGGCCGTAATTGAAATTAAAAAGCTACCCATCATAAACCTTTCTTACAATCAGAAGAATTGAAGTTTAATTTCAAAATCTATATTCTGAGTGCTGTAATTTAGTTTGAAAGTTATAGTTTGGAACCTATTATTTTAAAAGAAGTTCTCAGTTCAACTTTATGGTTTTGATTTAGTGTCAATTCTGAGATCGGAAAATGTGAACAACTGGAAGCTTTAATAAGTTACAAATTTTTCAACAAAAGTTTCAGTTCTGAGCCGGTTCTATTTAAAAGTTAGTTTTCAATTATATTTAAGGGATTTATTTCAGTGTCAATTCATCAACAGGAAAACTGTAACAACTAAGAACTTTTATGAATTAAAAAGTTATCTACAAAGGTTTAAGTTCTGAACCTGTTCTGTTGAAAGTTAGTTCTGAATTCTAAGAAATTTATTTCAATTTTAATTTTTCAATGAGAAAGTTAAAACAACTGAGAGCTTTCGTAAGTTACAAAAGTTTCAGTTCTGGACCTGTTCAGTTTGAAAGTTAGTCCTCAATTCTGTCTAAGGGATTTATTTCAGTGTAAATTCTTCAATGGGAAAGCTTCAACAACTAAAAGCTTTAATGAGTTAAACATTTTTCAACAAAAGTTTTAGTTCTGGATCTGTTCTGTTTGAAATTAAGTTCTCAGTTCAGTTTATGGGATGTTTTTCAGTGTCAATTCTTCAACGGGAAAACTTGAAAAATTAAGAGCTTTAAGGTATAAATTTTTCAACAGAGGTTTTAGTTCTCGACCTGTTTTGTATGAAAGTTAGTTCTCAATTCTGTTCAAGGGATTTATTTCAGTGTCAATTCTTCAATAGGAAAGCTTCAACAACTGGGACCTTTAATGAGTTAAACATTTTTCAACAAAAGTTTCAGTTCTGGACCTGCTTTGTTCGAAAGTTAGTTCTCAGTTCTGTCCGAAGATTTTATTTTAATGTCAATTCTTCAATAGGAAAGCTTCAACAACTGGGACCTTTAATGAGTTAAACATTTTTCAACAAAAGTTTCAGTTTTGAATCTGTTCTGTTTGAAAGTTAGTCCTCAGTTCTGTCTAAGGGATTTATTTCAGTGTCAATTCATCAATGAGAATGCTTCAACAACTGAGAGCTTTAATAAACCTCTATTCTGAGAGCTGGAATTGAGTTCAAAAGTTGCAGTTTATTGAACCTGTTCTTTTAAGAATTAGTTCTCAGTTGTTCTTTAGGGCTGTACTATCAGTTCTGAGAAATGGAAACTTTAAAAGTTGAGTTTTATAAACAAATTAGAAACTTTACTGTGGGGACATTTCCCTCTTTTCCTCCCTCAGGGCTTGGCCCTGTGTTAACAGACGGGTCGCAGACCAAAGTCCGCAACCCATACTAATTGTGCACTGCACATTAAACGAACTTTATCGTCTGTATGCACTCATACAGACGATGCGTTTCTATGTTTACCGTGAGTTGGTAAACTGAGGCAAGTGAGTATGTATTAATTACATACTCACTGACAGTATATGTGCTGCAGTCCGTATAAGGTACTGCCTCGCCTTTGGACAATTGCCCCAGTTAGGAAGTACGCTTAGTGTATGGTAAAGCATCTTAAACTGGCTGGCTACCGGTACCGAGAAATAATTTGGTCGCCCCGCACGTAAACCACTGTCTCTTTCTTAGGTTCCATGAACCCCATGTAGGTAACATCTACCTACATTTACACTGAAAGTTTCAAAAGTGAGAGGTTCTGATGAAAAATGGCTTTCATTTTTTCTTTGGAGTTTTTGCTAAAAGTTTCAGTTGTAGGCCTGTTCTGGTGAAAATTTTTTCATTTATCTAATGAATATCTAATGATTTTAGGCTTGGGCCCGTCCAAAGGATGTGTTATGTTTGCTAGTAACAATATGAAATCTAATAAAAAAAATTAATTATCTTCTCAACCAAATTTTTCACACTACGCCACTGCTGGTATTTATTATAGCTTCTTCTTCAATAACTTATTAGAAATTTTAAAAGATGCCATTGTTTCCAGTTGCAGACTATGGAATAATCGTGAGAGTGCTCTCTAAATTTTCCTATGGCTATGAATGATGGCAAAAAACTTTTAGTGAGAGTACCTACACTCGGCATTACACTTTTAGACTATCCGTAGTTTCTATAATAATCTCCGTATAAAACATTTTTTTTATACTCCGGGTGAAATTTTGTTTAAAACACTGCCTATACCTTACCTTTACTTATAGGTGTACATAAATTCTTTGACTGGTTGTCTGTTAGTTTTATTTTAATTTTGACGTTAGCGATGGTCTTGTAAGGTTTTACGTTGTTATCTGTAGGTTCCATCGCTGATTGAAAGGGTGATTTCGCTTTTCACGAAATTTAACCTACACTACTTTATGCTAATGTTATTATATGGACTCCATTTTTTTAAACAATCTTTTTTTTTTTTTTTTTTTTTTGTATCCCATAACGTATATATCGAAAACATTCACACAGATTTAGTTTTTAATATAGATAATACAAAAGGTACAGATGTTGATTGTTTGCAATAGAGTATTTCCTCTTTTACAATGATGACGTATAATATGACAAAATTGTTCAACCAATCTCGTCTATAGAATGTAGTTCAGACCGTCCGAAAAAATTGTTAAAATACAACCGTCTGCTTTAGCCCAAATGAGGAAGTAAACGCCCATAAATTTTTTTTTCCTGGCTCAAAGTAGGTATTTAATTGATTTTTAAATGAATGTCGGATGTTTTGCGCTCAATATTCAACAAAGACGGATGGGCTATAGTTTTGTAGGTCGCTATACCTACTACTATTAGGTAATCCAGTTGATTTTTCTAATTTGATTTCGTAAAAGTCTCGCTTACCTATGAATTTATTTGAAATATTTGGAATTGAGACAACATTTTCAATATTTAGATAAGTAAGAAAATTATTACGAATTATTTTTCCTCAAAATGAAAGAAAAATGAGTATTACACTTCTTCGTATATTTCTCTCATCATTAATCAGTCTTATATTTATATTATGCATCTGATAATGTTTTCGTTAATGAATCAGATTTCAATGACAATGAGACAAAAGAAAAAAACCAAAAAAAAACCTTTAGTTACAATATTTATGTCAGATAGATACCTAATGATAACAATGACAAAGACAAGGTTCTAAATTTTCGCATGAGAGAGATGTGTGCATTGAGAACCGGATGTCACGATACAATCGCACATAGAGTGAAAGATCGAAATTAAATCCCCAGGAAATTCGATTTGTTCGTGAAAACAATGTACGAATTTTCAATGACCTAGCCCCATTAAACTGGCGTAGACACGAGACTGGTTAAGGATGAATGCAACATTAAAATAAGGAGGAAAATTATCGAAAAACATGGCCATATAGACGCATATTATTAAAGAGAAATTAAAAATAAACAAACAAAATTTAATTCACCTTTAAAGGGAATGAAATATTATACAGAGTTTAGCAATTATCTACTATTCGGACTAATAAAACTCTCAATTCTTGGTGTTTGACCCAAATTATAAGCGTTTTAGTTTACATACCTATACCTACCTAATACTAAATGGCCTCTTACACTTTAACATAATATGAGAACCAGTTATTGTTGTGTATTCGTCCTAAAATTTGCGTATAATTTGCGGAAAAAAGAATGGTGCTAATGCTAATTAATACTTGCGGGTGATCAAAATCTATCGAAATATACATAATAGTTGGTGAAGTGAATACATGCATAGATTATTTCAACTACGTAGGCCTAGCACTGGTAGCCTTGACAGAAAAAAAATTAATGTTAATTTAAAAAAATATTTCTCAAGACAAATCTACCAATGTATAAGCTAGTTATTTTAATTTCAATTTTTTTTTTATGTTAGTAGATAAGTATAGAAACGTCAAATAAACAATTGCAATAATAGTAATAGACTTTTTTAAATATTTTCGCATTCGAGTACAAATTTTGTATATTACATGGGTTGGTTGTTTATTAAAAAATAAAAAAGAAAAAAAGAAAAAGAAACAAGAGGTATACAGTTAAGCAATATTATTTAATTCTTATATTCTCACATTTGAAAAATATGGTAAAATAAAAAGTAAAAAAAAAGTCATAAAAAAAAACAAACAACATTTGGCGATAGTTAATTTTAAATTCAATGAGAACTGTTGAAAATTCTCCTATACCTATATGAAGTAGGCCTACCCGTAGCCGATAAGATTTAACTACTTTGATAGAATAGGAGTTGTTTGTTTTTTTTTTCTTTCAAAAGGATATAACATCATAGCTTATTCTGAAGAATGACCTTCAAGATTCACAAATATTGAGAAATGGAGGTTCTACAAGGAGTGCTAAATTCGTCTCACATTATAACATGATGAAAACATGACGATGTATTTTTCCACGAGAAAAGAAAAGAGTTTAAACTGATTTTCTGAGAATGGGAAAGACTGTAATATGGATGGTAACTAATTGTCGGAGGATAATCTTTAAATCCTAACCCATTGTAACGATAAAAACTTATTTTTAAAAGAAATTTTCGCATTACAAGATCAATACATATACTTACTATACCTATTTTCATCCATTGTCCTGTTTTTGGCCAATTACTATTTTCGCCACCAGAGTGCGTATCTGTCTCCACTTTCCAGTTGAGATGTAACATAAAAATATCGAATTGAATACCAACTGCTACGTTATTCATTCAATTGGAAGGAAAATGTTTCATCTATTGAATGCGACGTACAATTACAACGTTTTGTTCATTTCAGTTGTAGACTACCTATAGGTAATTTAACTCTTTAAATGTTAGACGTAGATATAAATATGTACACGTAGTACCAGTAGGTACATTAATGCATTGCTAGCGAGGATTTAATATTTTTCTACTTCCAAAACGACGTTAATTGAAAAATATATGTGTTCAGCCAGTCTTGCATATACCTATACCTACGTTTGTGTTTCACCTGTGTGCAGTTATAACGATTTGAAATTGTCCTGAAAGTGAAAGCGAATAGTCGCACCAAGTCTCATTACTTTACAATTCAATTATAGCCTATTTATATAGTTTTTATTTTTCATGATAATATAATCGAATTGTTGGCACCTGTTGAAAATTTCGCGATTCCTCGTTATAGCCTTCAAATATTCAAAGCCTATTCATTTCTAAAATATTACGGCTTACAAAAACTTAAGAACCCGATTTTCATATTTAGGTAGGGTATATTTATAACTTGACATAAAAAAAAAAAAATTTAAACTGACTTTTTAATCTCAATAAAAGTACCAAATCATATTGTTTCCGATGCATCAATTCAAGAAATGGATATTTTCTCTCGATAAATTTGTTAGATCCAGACATTTTGAAGGACCGTGTACAGGTGAAAGTTCTACTACCTACAGGTATCCATATATTTTTGCGAATCGCATCAAATAAATAAACAAACATGAACATATCAGCTACGCAACCATTTTATATACGGTATTGCGATCAAAACTATTTGAGAAGTTTATACAGGATGTTTCCTGAGAAATTATTCGAACCGTAACCATTGACAGTGCTCCTTAAAACAAATAAACCAAGTTTTATAAACAGATGTAATATTTTCATCGGTTACGGAGCTAGGTAGACCTATATACTGAAAGTAGGCACCTACGACGTGAGCAAATTTTCTTCATAATATTATGGTGATCTGCTTATGTAGATCCACAATATTTGCGTAACAAAAGAAATATCCTCTTCATTTTCGCCCTGTCTTAGTTAACATCACCCAATTTGAAGAATGAGTTTAATAGTTGTAGGTAAACACTTACCTGCCGTAGATTTTTTAGTAAAAGTTTGGGAACTCTTACAGCACCTTTGCTGCGCGAGATAAGGAAAACGTGAAGAGAACCTTTTTTTTTTGTTACTCGTAGCGAATATTACGGGTTTACGTAATCAAATAAAACAATTTTAACGGAAATTTCCTAATGTCATGCTTTTAGTATACCTACAGCTCCTTTAACACTAACGACGTGATGCGCTTTTATTAAACATTTTTTATTGGTCATCAGGCGTATTATCTGCTGTTAAATTTCGGAAGGCTTCTCAGGAAATATCCTGTATAATGTAAAATAAAATAAATAAAGTAATCCAATCGCAAAAAATTCTCAAGTTTTACAACGGTGAAGTGTGGGAAAAAACTCCGATAACAAGCAATAAGAATTTGAATGAAGAAAGATAGACACATGGCCAAGTATGACTAAAAAATTTGGATATCTTCTTATTCAGATTTAGTGAGAAACCAAAAAAAAAAAAAAAAAAAAAAACTGTAAGAAGTATTAAATCAAAATTCTAAATTAGTGAATCAAAATAATCAAAGACTTTGGTAATATAATAGATAAAACTAATAATGATGATGAATCAATCCCAGTAATTACATGTACATACCAACAATTTTTAGCCTGCAGAAGTTCAGCGAGGAGGTCAAAGATTAAGTTACGGAAGTCTTAGGAGGATAAACCCCCATAAACCTATAAAAAAAAAATTGAAAATACGATCCGTTGAAAAAAACAATAAAACAGTACTACGTTGGTATTCTACTTTTTTTCATTTAAGGAACAAATGACAATGTCCATGAGTCCCTCCCCAGAAGTTTCATCTTAGCTACGGTTTTTAGAGATCACAATTGGATGATTTTAGCCCCCAGTTACTTTCTCTGGGTATACCACTGGGCGCTGACCGAAAAATAATATTAAGGAGAATTTTTCTTGAATACTGAAATAAACGTCGTAGTTCACAAAATAAACTGATAAAAATTAATTAGGTACCTATGTCACCGCTACATATTTTTTGAAATTTCATTTTTGAAACGAAAACAAAAATCATTTTCTTTTTTCATGATCACTACCTTGTAATTAAAAGAAAAGATGTATAGGCCTATAAATTAAAACCTTGAGGTAATTGTGGTATAATTTTTTGTTGAAGTATATATTTCAAGTTCAAGTACCTAGGTATGATATTATCATGAAATTAACACCAATCCTTCATAAAAGGAAAATATATAGCTTATTATAGTTTGTAAGGTATACTGATAAAAAATTAACTTTGTTCCGTAATGATGGCACAAAACAAAAAACTTAGGTGGGTGCTTAAGTTAATTTCTTTTCAACGAGTAGCCTATTGCCAGTTTTCAGGTTGATTTGTGAACATTATTATAAATTTAGAGTAAAGATGGAATTCTTTAATATTTATAGGCAGTTAGGTACATAGCAGGTACTAGCTAGTTAAACTGTTTAGGAGTCTGGTGAGTTGACTTATAAAAATATAGAAAAACGAGTCTCCAAAGGGTATAATAGGTAAGTATATTATGTATAGATACCTACCGATATAGCTCCATATGCCACTGATTCCATTAGTATCAATTCTTTGCGATTCAAATAAAAACAAAGGAAAAAACACATTTGTGGTACAAAGAGCGGTGTTATAAAATGAAAGTAGGTCAATTTTGATGATAAAAAACGCATTCACTTATTTCAAATCAGGATACACGATGGCAGTTGTTAAAACTGGATAAATGGAATTTATTCATCGTTATAGTTCCAATTGTTGAGAGGCCCATTCGTAGGCAAATCCTTGCAATTTCTATTATTAATTTTTTTAAATAAAATTTCATTTCAAGGCCCATACCCGTAGTGAAATGCTTTTATAGTTTATTGCTAAGTTTTTGTCATTGACACGATTCAAAGTTTTCATTTTTGAACTCTATAGGCTATCTGTACTATAATATTCTTTTTTCAACACATTACCTTAAGAACGGACATTTTCATAGCTTTCAACTGTATACGTGAAGAAGGAGATTTCAAAATATTTTTTAACATCATTTTTCAAGCATGCGCACTTTGATCTGTTTTATATTATTAAACACTGTGACTTTCGTTTTTTCGTATACATGCGCACTTAAGCTTTGTTCACACCACGAAAAATAACGCTTAAAATGTTAAAAATGGGCGCAATTTCACAATAAAACAAGGTGTAATGACTCCAACGAGGTGAATGTTAATGGAATAGCATTCCATTTTTATCATTTTAAGCGTTGTTTTTTATATTGTGAACAGGGCTTAGGCCCATATTCACAAACATTACTTTAACTTCCGTTCACTTAAATTTTACTTTAAAAAAATTTTTTGCACTATTTCGTACTTGAAAATGTGGGAACATTGTATCTTTTATGAAAATTTCAATGTATAAATAAAATGTTACCACTTCCTTAAATACAAAATTGTGCCAAAAGTCATTTTTAAGTGAAGTGAGGTTAAAGTGACGTTTGTGAATATAGGCCCTAGTCTCATCAAACATTACGATACACTTTAGTATTACCTTTTTTATCGATAAGCTACTTTTTTTTTTATTAATAGAAGTTCCTCATGTTTTAGAGGAACAAACCTCTAACCTCTGCGTTTGAAAGCTAGTACCTTCATCACTGCGCTACAATTTTTTGTTGAAGGCGTGGTGATACTTTGCACTTATATATTTGCCAGTTACCAAAATATTTCTTTTTCACCATGTTTTTTTGTTTTTTGGGGAGGGGGTGTTGAAAAAAATAGTATGTGACACTCGTGCGAAGTAGGTGATTGCTATTTATGTGATTAACGTCACTCGCCTTTGGTTAGTGCTGCAAGAATCACACTTGTATCGCAATCATTTACTTTACACACTTGTATCACAAATAACTATAACAAAAATTATTTTTTTCTTTCAAAACCCATTCATGTTAACCTTATGAATTTATCTGAATTTCTGAGTTAAGTAGGCTATAGGTCATTATCATTTTATTCAAAATTTACCTAATTTCTTTCGTAAATTTATTTTTCTTTACATTAGAAAACTGTGACGGTCACCTTTCGAAAAAACAAAAAACAAGTGCACCTTACTTTTTTGAGAAAATGCAGAGAATCTTATTTCAAAAACGAAAAACTCTATTAGAATTCAAACATTTTATATTCAGTTTCTTCCATCACCTACTCCTAAGAAACATTTAAAATATTCTGAAATGCAGCTATTAACTATTTATTTTATTTTAATTGTTCCTTTAAAATACTTAGGTTATCAAATTTAGTAATGCTCCTTCCTCCCCCTTCTCCGAACTAAAGGCGAGAAGTGAAAAATGGCAAAACTTAAATTCTAACTAAAAGTGCTCAACCATGAGTATAATTACACACATGTTTCAAATTGAACTTTTGCCCTTAATAATTTTTATAACTAGTACTATAAAATTCTTGGCTTTAGGCATAGACGGATACAGCTTTTGAAGTATTAGTGGTTGGTAGTGCTCGACATAGAAGAACGGCTATAATGTTTGTGGAGCATAAAGTGTAAGACGTGTCCTCAATACTCCATTATGCCATCCATGAGGTATACTCTTTTTTTATTTAGCAAATTTTAACCCTGTTAGGGAAATCATGAGTAACACTTGTGGCATTTACTCAACCCATATATGACAGTTTTGTATTTCTGTGAGTCAGGCGTTCAGCTGTAACAGTCATGTGGTATATCCTCTGCTGTGGCATATCTGTATCGTTGTGACATATTTATATCTAAAATGTAGGTAACCATATTGTGGTACAATTTTAAATGAGACATAGGTTTTCAAAGAAATTTCTCATGTATCTGAATATTCGTCCAGTCAAAATGTGACAAAAAATGGTCAAAAGATTAAAAAATTCCCAATAAAGGTTTTTTGCTGAAAATGCTTCAATAAGCCCCCAAAACATGCCCAATCAAATCCAACTTCCAAATTCTACGAGAAACCTCCCTCAATTGTGAATAATGTACCCCAATCTAATTTTTTGCAATCATCTCGAATAATATTGGAGATACAAGGTCGCAAGCTCAGTAAAAAATTATTTCTCTTTCAATTTCAAATCCATTGGTATATAATAAGAGCCAATTCGGTGCAGTGGAAGCACTATAGAGGGCTGAAAACCAATCAAATCTTGAAAAATTTTTCAAACAACTTCAGCCGTAATTCTTGATTGATCAGAGCAAAATTTAGCATTTGTGTACTTTAGGTCTATATCTCAGTTAAGTTCGACGATGGGTGGATTCCACCTTTTAGTTTCAAAATGGTAGATGTTTGAATTTAAAATTTGTCGACCAGGGGCAGAGCGTAAGTCTTTACAGATCGACACAAAATTTAGTAGGTTAATATTTATTGAGACTACATCTCAATCGAATTCAAATACGGGTCAAATCGGCCCATTTGTTTTCGAATTACGGTTTATTGAAGTTTTCATTATAATGAACGCAACCCACAATTTGGTACTATAATGAGAAATTCAAAAAGCCGTAATTCTAAAACTAATTGGCGGATTTGACCCATATTTAAACTTGACTAAGATATAATTTCAAAGTATGATGCTACCAAATTTCCACCCGATCTGCAAAGAATTACGCTCTGTCCACCCTATACAAATTTCAAATTCAAACAGCTGCCATTTTGAAACTTATTAGTCGAATCAACCTATCATCGAACTTGACTGAGATATAAACCAAAAGTATATATGTAAGTCTGTAGACGAATGAAACACGAAATTTGAATTGAAAATGTACGACAGTTTAATTTAGAAAAACACTTGACAAATTATTTCAAATTTTCATGAAATTATTTCGGTTCTACAGACGATTGTGTACAACAAGACGAATAAAATATAAAATGAAGTAAGCTGGATACGAACTAAAGCAATCGAGTACAGTTTATAAAATTCGACAAGCTCTAACACAGGCTGACCGGGCTGATAATTACAGGTCCGATGTATGAAGTACAAAGCTTATTTGAAATACATTGTGTTGGAATCGAGTGTGTAACGTGAACATGCATAAAGATAAGCTGACATAAATGCTGCATTATAAAATACACAGAGGTGTGTGTATTTTACATCCCCACACTGAGATGACCCTAGGAACAAAATGGAAACATTTTAGAAACATGAAATATATTCGACTCTCGTTTCTGAAAGCCAGCCTCAATCTCGTATAGGACGTTAGACAGTTTTCTTAAAATTTTGAAGGGACCTGTTCTAATTTCATCCAATTTGTTACGGTTGAGTGAGTTGCCGTGAAGAACATAGACGAATTGACCAATTTTGAAATCTGGCTCTTTTTTATGACGGTCAAAACGCTTTTTGTTAGCCAAATGGTTTCTTTGCGAATTCGCAAAGGCCGAAAGTCGGTCCTTATTGAGATCAAAATGATCAAAAGGTAAATTCCTCAGGAGAGGAGGTTTTACACCATTCATAAGGTAATTTGGAGAGTACTTTGTTGCTGTGTGAACAGTGTCATTGTACTCTTGAACGCACTTTTCGAAAAGTTTGGGCCAAGGCCTCTTTTTGTTTTCTAAATTTTCATTAATTTTGCATCTTAGCCTATTTGCAAGTGTTTGGTTGAGGCGTTCATTCAACCCATTAGAGAATGGACAATCTACAGCAGTAAAATATAATTTTACGTTATTGTCGGCTAAAAACTTTTTGAAAGTTCCTGAATTTAACCCTGTATATTGATCTGCTAGTAGATGCTTTACGTTATGTCCATCCTTTATTACCAAATTCAAAAGCTTAATAAAGTCAGTGGCCATCTGAGTTTTGGACGTAATTGCATACGCATACCGAGTGAAATGATCAACCAAAAGGTGGATGTATCTTTTGGGTGAATTATTTCTAGAGAAACCACCAATAGTATCAACTGACATATATTCGAAAGGCTTCGTGGCCGGTCCCAAATGGGACATTGGTCCAAATGTCGGTGAAAGACGCGTTTTATTTTTAATACACACGGAGCATTTTTGAACCAAATTTTGAATAAATTTTCGTAAGTTTACGTTATGAAAATATGGCAATAAAGATAGCTCCATTTGCTTGATGCCAGTATGGCCATCATGAGAGTGGACCTTTTTACCAATTCTTTAGCAAATTTGTCAGAAATGATAATTTTTTTAGAATCTTTATGGTTGGTAAACAGGAGGCTATTGTTATCAGAGCCATTATTTACGTTAATTTTTGTGTGAGACTGTCTAAAGCTACAGATTTTTGGTCACATAATAAGTCCTCCATTCTCAAAATATTTACAACTTTAAGTTCAGAGGAAGCTTCATGACTCTCGAGCACTGGATTGCGACTAAGACAATCCGCTTCCAAATTTGCTTTTCCTGGCTGATAGGTTACTTTATAGTTAAATTGCGATATAGACAAAATTAATTCCCGAAGTTCTTCATCAAACTGTGTGTTAATTTGCATTTTTTCCAAAGGTTTGTGATCAGTGATAACCTCGAAACTGATACACTCAAGTTTATATCGCCAATAATTTAGAGCCTCCTTCATAGCCAGACACTCAAGGAAAAGGGCTTTTCTCTTTTTTTGTGCTTCATTGAGCTTTTTGGAAAAATAAGCGACGGGTTTAAAAATTCCGTCTTCCTGCTTTTGTTTCAGAACTGCACCGATGCCTTCCAAACTAGCATCTGTGTAGACTTTAGTTTCCCTAGTTGGATTGAAAATTGCCAAGCAAGGTTCGCTACAAAGGCAGTCTTTAACAAAATCAAAGCTTTTTTGACATTTATCATTCCACCGAAAAGGTACATTTTTCTTTAAAAGATTATGAAGTGGTGCCAGTACCATGGCAGAATTTTGAATATAGGAATGATAAAAATTAACTTTCCCTAAAAATTGCCTAACATTTTTTGATTCTTGGGGACAGGAAACTCGCGAACAGGGAGTACATTGTTGAAAATCGGATGAGTGAGATTATTCTCAATTTCATGACCTAGATACTTGACTTTATTTTTTGCAAAATTGCACTTGCTCAAGCTAAGCCGAAATCCCTCTCTAAAAACAGCGTCCATTACCTTCTCTAAATGCAACAAGTGCTCATTAAAAGATTTAGAAAAAACCAAAATGTCATCAATATAGTTAACCGAAAAATTGTCTAGGTCATTTCGTTTTAGAACATTACGCAAAACCCTTTGAAAAATTGCTGGCGAGGTTTTCAGACCAAAAGGCAGACATCTCCAGTCATAGTGCCCTGTCTGAGTGACAAAAGCAGTCTTATAACGGTCTTTCTGCCTAAGGGGAACTGACCAGAAAGCACTATTGATGTCGAGAACTGAAAACCACTGGCAGTCTCTGACCTTTCCTATCAGATCACCTATAAGAGGGAAAGGCTGACTTTCAGGCACGACTATCTTATTGAGTGCAGAATAATCTATACAAAGACGGTTCTTTTTATGGGTGCCATCAGATTGTTTCTTATTGGCCAACGTGACTGGAGCTGCAAAGGGTGAAGTTGACTCTTGAATGAGACCTGCCTTAAATAAAGCTGACACTTGGTCCTCAATTTCACGTTGGTCGACAATATTACACCTATAAGGTTTTCTATAGATAAACCTATGTTCCGAAAGTTTCACAGCAGCTTCATGATCAACAACTTTTCCAACGTCGAACTTATCTTTGGCAAATGCATGGTTAAAACGCTTAATTACATCCGACACTAACTGCTGCTGTGTAGCACCCAAATGACCTAAGTCTGCCATCAACTGAACCGAATTGACACAAAATAAATTACGAAGTTGACGTCTATTATTTTTGAAAAATTGACGAGGTGACCTATAATAGGCCTGAGAAATTATTAAGTTTTCATCTTGACGCAATTTAAACGCCTTAATTAAATCTAAACCAATAATAAAATCATGATTGCTTTTCTCGAGCATGAAAACATAAACAAACTTGAAAATATTGAAAATTTTTACTCTAATTTTTGCAATACCTAATATTCGGCCGTATCCGCTGACCATTTGATAACGAGAATTTGTAAGTTTCAAGTAATTAACATGCAATTTGTCCAAAAATTGAGGACTGACAGACGAAATATTTGACCCACTGTCATAGGTTCCTAATGACTCAGTGTTATTCACATTTACTTTTACTTTAATCAGCGGCGGCACTACTAGTTTTTTTGCACATCATCGTCAGAAGGAGATGATGAATCAAATTCCAAATTATTGACAGCTTTTTGTGTGGCATCTTTTTCTTTGTGCCAACAATTGGCCTCAGAATGACGACGATTAGGATAGCCTTTAGATGCACAATAACCACAAAATTTTACATTATTGGAGTTTGAATTAAAATTGCCAGAATTCTTCCCTAAATTTACTTTATTATTTCTATTATTAAAACCATGGGAAGAGGAGAGTGAAGGTTGTTTAAAATTGTTAGATTTTACGTTATAAATGTCAGGAAATTTGCCTTTACTCTCATATTTTAAAAGTTTCTTTTTTAATAAATCAAGCGAAGTAATAGAATTCTTATTCAAAGATTTCACTATCTGTGATGGCAGACCACTAACAATTAACGATACAATGACCAACCTTGGAAAATCCTGACTGGTTTCGAGCAAAGCTTTCTCTTTTTTAATCACATACTCCATCAAAGAGCCGCCCATGTATTTGAAATTGATAGCATACACGATTGGAGTAAAAGAAGTGTCCCCAAAATTGGCTATCAGCTCTTTCTTCCAGGCAGGCCATGTAGAGTCAGCAGGGAGATTTTCTTGGGTCACCATAAACCAATCATTCAGGTTCTGATCAAGACATGACTTCAGCACCTCGATTTGGAGACGACCTTTGACCTTGAATCGATCTAATTCTCGTTCAAACCGTTCACACCAGGATTCGGCGTTGCGATTTTTGGCAGAAAATTTTTCCAGCAGGATATGACGTAGAATCTCTTTGAGTGAATACTCCTTGGAAGACACGATTTTCTCCAAAGAAGTAACCATTTGAGTCATCTGTGGGTTGGGTGGTGGAGGATCAGTTGTAGAAACAACAGCATTAAACGACACCTCCGGAAGCATATAATCTTTGTACTGGAAATTGTCAGCATCATCAACATACAGTTTGAAGATTTCAGGAGGCAAAACTACATTGACATTCCTATAGCTGTTACGTGACTTTAGAGCAGCAATTCCATTTTTGATTGACGAAATCTTAATCAACTCTGGGTGGGTGGAGGTTGCTTGATAGTCAGCAGGAAAACCATACCACTCATCACTATTTGCAAACCGAACTCGACGAATCAATACCACATTCGATTTTGAATCCGCACCAGCACTCATGAACAAATAAAATTGCAATTTAGCAGACGACATTGCAAAAGAAAATTACAACACATAAGTTCAAGGTAAAAAAAAATTAAAAATAAAAAAAATTAAAAAATCTCGAAAACACGAACTAATTCTGCATAAACGAGCGAAAGAAAATTTGAAATGTAAGTCTGTAGACGAATGAAACACGAAATTTGAATTGAAAATGTACGACAGTTTAATTTAGAAAAACACTTGACAAATTATTTCAAATTTTCATGAAATTATTTCGGTTCTACAGACGATTGTGTACAACAAGACGAATAAAATATAAAATGAAGTAAGCTGGATACGAACTAAAGCAATCGAGTACAGTTTATAAAATTCGACAAGCTCTAACACAGGCTGACCGGGCTGATAATTACAGGTCCGATGTATGAAGTACAAAGCTTATTTGAAATACATTGTGTTGGAATCGAGTGTGTAACGTGAACATGCATAAAGATAAGCTGACATAAATGCTGCATTATAAAATACACAGAGGTGTGTGTATTTTACATATACTTTCTAAATTTTGTCTCGATCCGCGAAGAATTACGCCCTCAAGTTTGTTGACAAATTTTTCTACATTTTAATTGGTTTTCAGCCCCTTATGGCGCTTCCACTGCACCAAACTGGGTCCAATTACACATCAATGAATTTAAAATTAAAAGATAAATAATTTTTTTTAGAGCTCGCAACATCGTATCTTTCATATTATTTGAGATATTTGCAAAAAAAAACTTAATTAGGGGGCACATTATCCATAAATGGGGGGAGGTTCCTCCTCGAATTTGGAAGTTGGGTTTGGCTTGACATATTCGAGGGGCTTAACGAAAAATTTTCAGTAAAAAAACCTTTGTTGGTGATTTTCTCATCTTCAAACAAAATTTTGCCTGAGGACTGTATTACCTATAATTATTCTAAATCGAATAACACACTATCTGCAATGGCCAAAAGAAGCTCTGGTAGCACTATTTAGAACCACTTTCAGTGTTACACCATACACAAAATATTAACACTTGGATCGTATTAATATTTCTAGAATATTTTAAAATAGTTGATTTATTATCCATGAAGTATTGTGGACCTTAACTGTTGAGAGACAATAATAATATTCAAACACAAGGAATACGTTAAATACTTTTAATAAGATAATAGTTTGTACACATTAGTACAATCAACAATATTACTTTACAATTGGGATAAACCCTTAGACTAGATCGTCTATTAATTTGAACAAACTGAACTAAACAACAGAACATTGGTCGTTTTGTCACTAGAGTTTATGTACCCGCTCAGGGTATGTGAGTATACGTGGTAAATAGACTAAGTGAGATGGGGACTTGTTATAAGAGGGATATGCTGACTCGCAATATACTCGAGGAACAGGCATATTTAGGTCACTGAATGTGGAGACAATATTCCTATATTCATAATATTTCAAATGGGTAATTTTAGGTTGTTTACAGAGAGTTGTGGGATGTTTAGATAATAGTTGAATACCTGTATTTCTGGTATTCTAAACTGTGTTAACGAATATTGTTTGTCATAATTAAAAATAGATGAAAATATACATTATACTATCTGCATAGTATATTCTCTTATATATAAAAGCCATTTGTCTGCAGCGCTTATCATGTGACCAGTTTCACAGATATAGTTGATTATCTCTTTATTTCTGTCAAACTCTAAATAATTTTTTTCTTCGTATCCCGTGCAAAGCCGGGTTAATGGGCTAATAATTTCATAATATTCACAAAAGCTACATTCGATATCGCAAAAAAGTGCTACACTAAAACTTTAAGTGCTGGACCAAGAAGACTATTTCACTAATTTTCAAAGTTACCACATTCTATTGGCGCATATAGTACCTACCCCCGGATCTAGCACTCAAAGTTTTAGCGTGGCACTTTTTTGCTAAATCAAACACAGCTCATAGTAGGTAACTAAGACAGGTGGCACTGCCAAAAGATTCACAAAAATAACATCTCCCAAACGTCCAAAATGTGATCTTTCGTTTTTTAGGTGGCTACGTAGGCACTTGGAAATATCTGACTCATTTTAATTTGTAACACAGTAAGGCTGAATGGGTCAAGTAAAGGTGGTCTGTATTATGTATGTGCTTGTACGTGTTCGAGGCAATCTTATCAATCACTGAACTACCCAAGGCATCTACAATTTCGATGATTTTTTGTTTCTCTATTTTCGTATTATACCAAATTGATTAGACCATTAATAGGTATATTTTTCGTGGACGGTAATCGATTATTACCTAACTCCTCAGTGACTCCGGGTAAGGAATTTTTAGCAATTTTCAAAATTTCACCCGCAATATTAATAAAATTCTGTTTTAGCTCCTGTCATTATTTGAGCGTTTGAAGACTACTTTTAATTAATGTTTTATAAACTTCTACGATTCATTCTCTAACGTTTCAAACGATCAGTAGGTAGTGCCGATGAGTTGTGTATATATATATATATTTTTTTTTTTTCATTTTTAAAATAAGAGAGAGACGTTTCGATGACTATAATTTTCACTTGAAGTTTGTTTGGTTTTTTATCTCTTTCTATTGACCGAACTATAAATTGCCAGATGAAGATTTAAAGAGCGTAGGTAGTTAGGTACGATGTGATTTTAAAAGGAAGTGGCTAATGGGACAAATATTGTTCAATTACAGTAATCGAGAAGTCTGGTCACTGCCAATGAACAACTATTTACACAGGTTTATCGTTTAATGCGAACAATAATTTATTTATGTAATTTGACGAAGATTCTTCTCAAATTTTGTCCCATCCATAAGTGCGCCGTCAAATTTTAGAGGGCAATTGTTGCTGAACTTGACCTGATTAATGATTCGATAAATTCAACGATTAGGTATACCTATGGTTCGACTTATGGATAAGAAAAAAAGAGAAGTTATATTATTGCTGTCGTAATAAAATTAGACGACATAGACGTATCTACTAATGGGTAGGTATCAAACAATAGACCCAAATACGATAAATGAGAAAAGGAGCGCCGACTTCAATAATTCCAGTGGATATAGCAGGATCGTAATTTTGAAATGGTTATTTTTCTCTTTTTATCGAATTTTCATTTTTTTTTTTTGTTCTTTAAATTGGTTATATTTTTTGAAAAAAAAATTTTTTTTAATACTTTTTCATTTCATTAATTTTCTTAAAAACTCACTCACAGGCTAAAATTTTAGGCAAAAAATACTACCTCGAAAACTACTCCACAAGACCTATTTATTTCGCCAATTTTCAAAACTTTGGCAAAGTTCTCTCAAAAAAATATTATTTTTACCCTCATTTGGTTTACTGAATTTTTTCTGTCAATCTGCAGCACGATCTGCACGATTAAATCGTAAAATACGTTTTCAATATTTCAGTTAATAGAATAACACTAATAAAAGATGAAGAAAAAAAAATGTTTCACACCAGTTACCCAGAAAATTCGTGGTTCTAGAACGAGGAGAGGACCATTTGTGTCTTTGTTTGACAGAAGTTTTTGAGAAAACAATTTCTAATATACCTACAGGTATGTATTTAATTTGAGAAATACAAACTCGATTTTTCACAGCGATTATATATATCAGTGCGGTTCCCAACCGGTGTGCCGCGAAGGTGCTCTGAGGGTGCCGCGAGATTCTCAAAGTTTACCATCAATTTAATGTAAACCAGCCATTAATGTGGTCAACAAACAGTGTTTTTTTACACACAGAAAATGGGATGGTAATGAATTTATTGGAAGTCTTCGAATGTAGGGGCAGATGTGATTGTGAAGTGACACAAAAAATTTCATTTTACTATAATTCGATCAATTTTGATCAGATTTGGTTGAAACAAAAAACATTTAATAGATACCTAATTCAAAGATCTACAACCTGGCTTTGAGAAAGTTTGAATTCAAATCTATATACATTCAAAATTTTGAGTGTGTCATTCTACAAAATATGTGTCATTTCACAGCATCTGTGTTGTAAAGTGACACGAGCATGTTGTAATGTGACGCAAGTACTGTTTGTTGTATTGTAATATGACACAATTATGTAAAAATAAATTTAAAAAAAAAAAGATTAATTATGACTAAAACGAAGTTGTTTAATGAAGTTTACCAAACATTACAAAACTTCTCTGACATATTTGTAAGAAATGAAATCATTCCATTTTGCCAAGTAGTGGAACCTAGTTTAATGGGCACGACTTTTGAAACAATATCTTCTTTTTGGATCCATTTAATTAGCAATTCTTGGATAGGTAAATTTGTTAACACCAACTGTCTTGCAATGAAAAGTAATTCTGAATCTGATCCCTTGAATTTTTAAAATTTTACTCACATGATGTTTTATGGCATTCGTCTCATCCATAGCGAATTTCACGACACAAAAATCTTTCTCTCTTAAATAGAAATGAAGCCGGAACTTTTTTTGTACAATCTCTGTTTCTGCATCTGAATCTTCATCTGGTAAAGGTGCTTGGTCGTCTTCACTGAAAGAGTCCTCAATTTTATGAATCACAGTTTTTTTTCTGGTTTTGGGTTTACCTCCTCTTTTCTTACAAACGAAAATAGCTTCTTTGTTTGCTTTTTTTAAATTCTGCATTTTCTTTTAGTTTTTAATTCTTAAATTTTATGCCATGCTTGTTTCAATAATTGGTTTCCAAGTTCGACTGAAATTAATTCTTTTCATTGGCTCTGCTTTTGGTAATGTCGAAACATATTCGGGCATTACAAAACTAGTGCTCAAACCTAATTTGACTGGAGACAATAGAGAAAATTGTTTTGTCCCACTTGATAAAGACAGTGTCGGCTAAGCACTGTTCAAGTTTTAGGTTACAGCTTGGTATTCTGAGTAGCCTTTGTCCGAAACAAAATCAATTCCAACTCATTGTCTATATAGGTTGATTAGGTTTTACTTTTCCACCCTCTCGGCTTTAATTACCACTTATACAACCATATATTGTTCTTGTATGATCGTATGGATAAGCTACTAACAAAAAAATACTCAATTAATTATGTTGATGCGAATAATTGCAGAAAAATGTGGAAAATGTTGCCGTCGGCTGATAAGCTATTTAGTCCCTGGACCACCCTGGAATCCGTTTGGACGATCCGTAAATCTGTTTGAGAGAATCGTTTATCTCATCGGCTCAACCTGGAAACGAACAAAACATCAATAATCATGAAACGTTACGCAAAAGGATTTTTCAAAAGGATAATCGACGATTTCAAATACAAACAATTACTCAGTTTGAAAATGGTGTTTTTTGTTCACGCCTCAAGTAAGTAATATTAGCATAGCTTAGAGAAAATTGTAATTCTACATATTAAACCACCCTGCAAAACTCCAAATTGTACAAGCTGTTTGAGGGTTCTTTTACCCAACCTGCTTGCAAACGAGATATTAATTGGAACTCTTCACTTTGGATGGTACACTTTCCATCTTTCCCCCACTTGTATCTTAGTTCCTCCTGTAATAGATAACCCATTACCTGCTGTCATTCGTACAATTGTAACAAAGCTTAATTTGGCGTGGTCAAGAATATGTAGAGACCTCCTATATAATCGAGCTATATCCACCCTTGCAGTGACCGACCACCTCTTCACATATTTCTTTACACAAAAGAAAAAGCTTGCAAAAGATTCTACTTAACTGTTTGAAATTCTTCAAATTTGAGTGCCTAAGTTTTTTTTTTTCAATTTTGCTCCGATTAATTTAGAGTTTTCTGCATTCATTTTACTAAGGTTATCGTTATGGTTGTCGCTTTTAAAAATTTTTAAAAACCGGTTCAATTTTTAGCATTATCATGATAAAAGTAGGTAGTTTTCAAGAAAAAATAACTTTCTAATTAATTTTCATATCAAAATTCTACCAAATAGCCACCAGAAGGACAATCTTTGGGAAGAATATCCCAAAAATTTAAATAGATTTTTTTCAAAATTCAGTGAACAAAAAGAGGGAGAGAAAATCTTTTTGATACTGGAAAATTGTAAATTTCATAGACCATTAACTTTTTCTATTCTTTTCTTCTTCCTATCCCCCCTCCTAATAAAATGTAATTTGTTGATCAAACGAATAAATTTAATACTTAAATGTTTCTTTTATTCTGTTTCTACTCCTTCATGAAGTAAAAATATTGAGTTTAAAATTTATGAACTATCCTTAACAGAAAAATGTGTCTGTGACTTGGAACAAAAACATCTTATGTCGCTTTTTGCCATTTTGGATAAATCCATTTCAAATTTTCACCAAAACATTGGTTGTTCCTGTCCCAAAATAATGGTTGGTAAAATACTAATTAATTCATTTAAACATGTAAAAAAATTATAATAAGTATTACACGCAAAAAATTTCTAAAACAACAATTCAACTTGTAATAAAAAGGAACAAAGGAAATTATGACACGTGCTATGCTAAACAACACTTGAGAACAACCTAGGTGATATTTTTTACATGTTTTTGGATTTAAACAATCTATAGCTGTATTCTTTTTAGTAAAAAAGTGCTGTTCTCAATCTATTCTCAAAGTATAAGGTCTCTATAAGTTTTGGGAAAGTTAGTTATAAAATGAGTCATTTAAGTTTTTGTTCAGAGTGCGTTAGAGCAACAAAAACTCTAAAAAATAACATGACAAATGGAACAATTAAAATAACTTTTGTGATAAGAATATAATCATCATCCTCATAGAAGAAAAATTTTCTTCAAACTACCTTATTTCTTGAGGTCCACCGTGACAAGAAGATCAGCTTTTTTCGAAAACTATAGATTTGGCCTTTTTCAAAAAGAATAGCGCAAAATGGGGTGTTATAAAGACGTGTGAATATTTCCGCCATTTTTTTCAAATAGACTGCAGCTACGTCAACATGGGTTCTTCTTGCTCCAAGAGAAATTAATTTCCTGGGACATCGGTGTAGTGGGTAGAAGCTTATAATTAGTGTGGTTTAAGGTCCAAGGGACCATATAAAGTTGGTTGGAGTCACACGCCTGTTCTCACAGCCTCGTAACTCGCAACTGACGTTGCCTCAACACCAATGTCTCCTCTTCCTAGAGGGAGTACTCCGGCGCATCGCCTGTGCACGGGAGACCCGTGGGCGGAGCCACGACAATCGGTTGTTATAACATTCCTTGTCAGAGCAGGTGTTTCAAGTGCGGTTGTTATTGCATTCAAGAGTAGACTTTTGAACAAATTCAAAAACATACGTCCCCCTAACTAAAAACTGCCAAAAAGTGACATAGTCAATATCGCGTATCTATACCACGATAGTTAATATTAATTTCTTGTTCCAAGCCACGGGATTTATGCCGAAACTGTGCACCTAATATAAAAAAGTGTGGAATACTTTTTAATAGATTCTTTAGTCTTCTTTCAATTTTGTTCAAAAAGGTTTTCGTTCGGATGAAAATTATAGGCTAAGTAAACATAAAAAACTGCTTTGCCCCACCATTTTAACCCCCTGGAGGACGACGCTCACTCCAGATGCACTGAGGCTTTCAGTACGTTGTTATTAGGATGATGAAGTGCACATGTGTACTCAGGGGCCGAGTGAGGGGGAAGTGAGGGGTGTGACACACCCCTTTGGCCCAAGCTGTTGTGAAAACTAGCCCACTGTTGTAAAAATTGGAAGAGGTGGTGATATTTGTTCTTTTAGTAAAATTTGCAATTTTTTTGGCTTTGTAAAAATTGACCAATCACACCCCCCTTAACAACATCGCTTGGCGCGCCTCAGTGTACCGAATTTCAGCTCGTTACAATTTTTTTCAAATAATATCCTTATTTTACTGGAATAATACTTTTCGATTAGTCATTCTGAAGCGGCCAACTTATAAACTTTCACACCCAAGTAAAATTTTCAAGAAAAGTAACTGGGTTTCTTACCCTTAATTTTTGACACAGCGCATTTTATTTACGGTCGAAAATGGTAAATTTTTCCGTTTGTATTACGTATAACATGACTTTACAGGATGTTTTTGTTTTTCCAATATTTACAGTCACCTTCTAGAAGTTAATTGAAATTATATACGTATACATCCATGAAAACATATTCGATTTTCCTCTGTTCTGTCAGCGTGATTCCCCGTACATTTTGGATTAAAAAAAAAGGTTGATTTACGAGTGAATGGTTTCTTTTTTCATTTTTGTTTTTTATGTATCGAAACGGCAATTTATCGGTGCCTGTAGTTCACTACGTCTGAATCCTCAAATTAAAAACAGAAGGTGGAATACTCAAAAATATGGAATATCCACTAATGCATGTCTACAAAAGATCACAACAAAAATGAAAATAACGAAGCGTGAAGGAACTCTTGTTATTTTGATTCAGAAAAATTCATGTTTTGCATTTAATTGCTGCACCGGATTGCGTAAGTATCATTGAGACATGGGTAAGCATGCGTGAAGAAAAATAAAAATATAAAAGAGTATGGTTCGACGAAGTTATTTTAAATCATATGAACCGAGGGTTTTTTGTCTTACTGTTATTTGCATAAATCATGACGTTTCAATGCAGCTACAAAATGTTCGTATTTATCAGGAAAAAAATTTTTTTGAATTTTTAAAAATAAATTCTTTCTCAAAAAATGCAGTTGGAGATTTCCTGAAATTGTCTTATGTTATAGATTCTATATGAAAAACCGACTAGTACAAATTTTTTCGGAATTTTTCTACATTCCAATTAGTAGAGAAAATATTGAAAGAAAATTTTTGAAAATCAAAAACATAGTCTTGCAGGTATTTATTTTGTCAAATAGCAAGTTCCACTTGAAAAGAAGATCTTCAAAAATCATTAACGATTCAAAATTAAATTTTTTGAGGAAAATTTACATCATAATATAATTTTTTATTAAAAAAAAAGTCTCGCTTTTTCGTTAATTCTTATCTCTTGAAGCAGCACATAAAAATTAATGAACATATCAATTGCACCATTGAAATTAACAAAAATCATTTCCATGGAATTTTAATTTTTTTTTTCCTCGGATTCTTAATCAATTATTCAACAGTGTTGTTAAAAATCTTATTTTACGATTTATGAAAAACATCTACGGTTCATTTTCGTTGTATTTGTTGCAATCTTGCGCAATTTTACCAGTCACGATTCGTGACTCAACTATAAAATTGAAAAATGTACCAATAAAACTCAAATAGCCTTATAGCTACTACTCTGAATTTTCAATGATCTTTTCTTTTATGCCTATTTAAATTCATTTATAAGAATGGAGATAGCAATAAATTGTACTTATGAGAAAAAGAACAGAATTACTGAGGCCCGAACTGAATTACTAAAATTATTTTTTGCGACGTCCAAAAATTATTCATAAATAGCTTAAATAGTCAAAATCACTAACTAACTTTGAAGGGAAGACGATAAAGTTCCAGTTCCTAAAAGCCTTCCAACTTTGGTTTTCTTCGATCAGCCATTTACGAATTCATTTTATAGCTCTGTAACTATAATAAACGATAAGAAGAAAATATCGTCTTTTCAAAGAAATTTCTATCCAGCTGGATTTTTGCACTGGCCTTTATTATTTAATGTTTGTAAGTAATGTGCTAAAAGTCTCCATCTGTATCACATGAGCTTCAAAGGTTATTCAAGGTCAGGACCTGAGGGCCATTGGTTTCCGAGAATGAATTTTTCAAACACAAGTTGGAGTGCCAATTGAACTATATCTATCAAATACTCTACCACCCTGTGTCAGGAATATGACGGTATGATCTTTACATACTTACTAATAGTTTGATATGTTATACTATATATATATATAGGTATATACTATTTTTTGTGAAACATGTATTAAGTCTACGGAAAATCATGTGAAATAGAAAATACTATACTTCTTGCATTCTACCTCAAAAATAACTTGGAAACAACTTAATACATTGCTATTATTGTTCTGTGCTATGCAGCTAATGTCCTGGAAACTATATAACGTGAAAACGAGTAATTAAATGGAATAAATTTATATTATTACTTTTTTGGTAGAAAATTATTCGATCCACAATTTTTGTAATAACTACAGATACGACGTTATTCGACTTATGGAAACAGAGATATCCGAAAAAACCAATTTTTGTAACCTTTGACCACAAATAATCTTTGACACTCGCATAATTATATATGAATGAGGACCTTTAGCCAACAACATGTAACTTTTAAATGAAGGTGTACGTTAAAATTCAACCAGATGGGAATTTTTTCGGAGTAAAATCGCGAAGTTATATCGAACTATTTCAATTATACCTAAGCTATTTCATGCAGTCTTTTGCATTATTTTACGATCGGCCATTGCAAAATGCAAAAACTCAAAAACTTAAAAAAATTAAATTTATATTCCGACAATTCACTATTTTTGAAAAAGGTAGTACTCAACTTGAAGACATACAGAGGATAGAAATTTTCCAAATGGTGTTTGCGGGGCATTATCTGCATAATTAGAAACTTGGTCTCATTGCTGTGAGATATTATGTAGTGTTTTCGTAACCAGCTGCTGTCACATTCTGACCCCAAAATGGCGGTGACTTCCATCTAGACCGCAAATCTAATCTCTAAAAAAACCTTCTCCCCCTACAATGTCTGAAATCACAGTCACCATTTATTTCGTTTTCTTTCAGTTCAAAGCGATTCAGGAATTTCTGGGAATGAAGGAGTGTACTTGGCAACCAGATTGTTTCAAACTGTCCTCCAATGAAAACATTTCTCCTATTAGCGGATAGAAAAACTGTCTTGCGTGTCATCCTGAACTGGCAACGTTTAAAAAATTCTAATAATAATTTTTTATGAAACCTTTTTTTGGTCAGTCGTCCTCTTTCGACAGACGAAGCAGGTAAACGTAAAGAAATTATATTCTCATCGCACCGCGTCATGGACAGAGGAACATAATTAACTCAAACTCTTTCCAAATTGACAATCTGCTCCCTCCAAAGTGTCCCTTGCATCCATATATGCTACCAATATTCGTTGCCTCGTAATGAGTCATATCTCCTCACATCCTCTCTTACACCCAGCTTCCTCTTTTCCAAATTTGACCTACCTCCGGACATCTCCTCAGGCCAGAATTTATATGGGACATAGGGAGCCCGGATCTCAGGCCGCGTGAGTTCAATAGTCTCGTGAAAAAATACAACGAGGAAAAGGTATACCTGTGACTTGCATCAAATTTGAGTAAGGTTTAGTATGAAAAATAAAGTTTTATCGGCCCGAGTCCCACCACCTCGAAATGCGACCGCATAGGCACCCTCCTAACCGAAACCTAAATCTCCTCGTCTTAATAATCAATTCCTTTACCTTCGACTACGCTGTGGTTTAACTGCACACTTTTAAACCCGAAACAGACGTACCTTTGGCCATAGCCCTCGAGCTGCTCGTGTCAAATGAATATAAAATTTCAGAAAAAAACTACGTACCTACGTGTTTTTTTTCTTTTCTTTTGAAGAAACTCATCTTTTTACCTCTTCATGCCGAAGGAATTATTCAGTTCAAGGAATTACAAATTGAGAACAAAAAATAAATTTGGCAATATTGATTAAAGCCGTCCAAAATTACAAGCAATCACTTTTTTTTTCCATTTTTTTTTTCTATTTTTTTTCTATTTTTTCTATTTTTTTTTCTATTTTTTTCCTATTTTTTTCCTATTTTTTTTTTTGTTTTGTTAATGAAATGGGTCCTCGAATATTTTTGTCACTCATTGTTCGACGAATACTACCTGAATTTCTCCGTACATGACACGAACAGGAACATCAGTCTAATATCTTCTGCTAATGCTGATGGTATCTTTGAAAATGGTGCTATATTTAAACCAAATTTCTGGCAAATAATGACGGAAGTTGCGAAATTTTTCCTGACAGCTGTTGCGTGTTCCAATCCCCGATTTTTTATTGTTTGTCCATTTTGGATTAAGTTAATAAATAATTATATGTATTTTGGTTTCACTTGAAAAATTTTCCAAATACTAGGTATTTTCGAACAGTGTCACCAACTCAGTAAAATCATTTAGTGTGGGGTGGAAATTGAAAACATATTAGTTATCGAATTGTTGATTATTTAAAACAAAAAAGTACCTAATTATACCTATTATACTTCTTAGCACATATATACTTAAATTATACAAAATTGATGGGGGGTTTGCCCCTCAAAAGAATTAACAGATTAAGTATCAGTTTTTTCATTTTGAGTTGAGAGCTTAGTTTAAGTGGCAGATGACGCTACGAGTTGAATAGGATTTTAGCACTAGCTGACAGTTAAATTCCTTAGCTGATTATTGAAAAACCGGCCTTTAACTTTACAGATGAATATCGCAGTCCATTGAAAATGATCATCCATGATTTTGTAGGTGTTTCTGTGAGTATAACTTGTACCATGGTATATAATATGCTATTGATGATGATGAGAAATGAAGCATACCTTTTCTCTATCTTATTGTTTTCCATTTTGTAAATACTACTTATCGAAGTATCTTTTTCTAGATCTTCCTCTTCCGTATTATAAAGGAAATTAAAATATTATCATTATACCTATAACCTGTATTTAATTTAACGCAGTTGATTATCGTTGAGAATATCGATTGTCTGAGAATATCAGTAGACTACACTGCCATTCTACGTTCGTCTATGATGCCTATCCCAGTACTGGTTGTTGTTGTGAATTCACTTCTTCTTACCCGTAAACACTATCATAGAGTAAACACTTTTCATTATGTATTTCTTTACTATTACAATGACTGTCAAACTCTACCGAAGCATTTCAGAAAAAATGCCCGATGATGTACACAATAAAGTATGAGAAATCAAAATTTGATCCACTTTTGAAGCCCCTGTGGTTGAAGAATGGGTCAAATGTAAAAATGCTTTTCAAATTCAAACTCTGCGCTTCAAAAAATCCTCCAAGTGATGTATGTCTCCATAAAATATGAAAAGTTGAAATTTGGCCCCCATTTGGAGACCATGGGGGTTCAGGAATGAGTCAAATGAAAAAGTAAATGTAAAATTTGAAATCAGCGCCCCAAAAAATATGTCCTGAGATGTATATGTTCCGTCCTGTTTTTGCAGACAATTCAGTTCGTCTACAAAAACGTGTCGAACAAAATATAGACAACTGTTATTCCTAATTCTTGGAATAATAGCTGTCTATACGATACCTACTTCCCACAAACACCACCAGATATGCTGACAATGAAGTGTCATCATATTTGGCGGATGTTCCATGTCACGCCACCTTTTTGGTCGGCCATTTTTGATTGTAACAAAGGAAACGAAGGTGATGTTTTGTCTTCTATTCGAAGATATATTCATTCCTGAACTAACAGTCGAGTAGAAACGTTAAGGTCCATACTCGATGTTATGGATATCAGGCATCACTATTATTAAGTATTAGTAATAAGTTAGAATTTAGATGTGTTTTGTAATAATTTGAAGTTCAATTTTAATAAAAGATAATATTCAGAAATTATCTTATTTGTTGAGATAATTCAAACAGGGAATTACTCTCGCAACAGTATAATACAATAAAATATGAAAATTCAAAATGCGGCCCCCTTTTATAAAGCTTCTGAGGTCGAGGAGATGGAAAAATGAATATCAAATTTAAAATTAGCTCTCCAATAAATACGCTCAATGATGTATCACACAATAAAATATTCGGGGTCAAATTTTTGTTTTTGTGTAGTTTGGTAGGTAGCCTATACCTTCAATTTTTATTTTATTTTTCGTGTTCTCCTAGATTTTTCTTTAGCATTTTTTGTATCTAGCAATACTCACTCACGCATTTGCGCGCGCACGTTGTCCATGTCGTTGATGTCGGACCGTTTTAAAACGTACCCGAATACCGTGAAGTTAAATATTTTTAATGTCGAAAAAGAAAAAAAAAAAATAGCACTGCACGGACAGAAAACCCAGTTTACTATTTTAATACGCTTGATTAAATTCGATTTAAAATTAAAGGGCTATGGCCATCAAGAATATTTGGCATGCAGATAAATTTATTTTACACGAGTCAGCTACGAAAAAGTATCCGATGGCTGTCGATATCTTTAACAAAAATATCGTTCTGTCAATGTTTTATTGCTAAAAACCGATTTTCCAGGAATTTTTTGTTTTCCAGTTTTCTTGGAAACTTCTGAACTAATGAGCACCGAATTCTTATCAGACTTGCTCCTATAAAAGAATACCGTTCGTGAAAATTTCAGCCATTATGTTTCCTCAAAATCGTGAACACAAAATTTGGGATATAGGTAGGTTACATTTAGGTATACCTACATACATACATACATATATGCATATATGCATAAAACAAACTAAGTCAAAACCGGAAAATGGTATTAAGCGTTTTATTTTTTCACGAAACTGATGATTTTCATCATCCCCACCTTTAACCGTTTCGTGTGGTCAATTTTAATACCTCATTTGCTAGCAAACTGGGTAAAAGCCAAGTTCATGTCTTCGAATGGATATGGACTTGAAAGGGAATATTTACCACGACATGGGTAAGATCACAGAGAGATCAAGAAAATGTGGATCTTCAATAATATTGAAAATTTTACTTTCGTCGGCTGTTTTTGAGCCAGAGTTATTGATGCCGGTATCGATTATGTATTTTTTTTGTTTTGTTTCTTTCAGCTGTATTTGTTTTATATCCTTACTTAACAATTCATATGCGCGAACTCGGCATCAACGTCGAGGAAACAGCAATAATGTCTGCACTGACACCCTGCGTTGCAATATTGATGCCTCCTGTGGCTGGCATGATCGCCGACCGAATTGGTAACTTTAAGGTAAACAACTTTCAAAAAATTTCATAACCGTTGTACAGTGTCGTCGCAACCGCATTTGAATTTCCTCGAAAAATTTTGTTCAGCTATGAATCAATTATTGTTAAATTTTTGCAATAAAAATGAGTTGAAATTTCGAAAAGCGGTTTTGTAACCAGGCGTGGTCTTACGTAAGCGTAGCCAATCCCAGGACTCGAACCAACTTGAAAATATTTTAGTTGTTCCACGGGTACGTATAACTCTCGTTTTCAATGCCAGAAATGAGAAATTTCCAACCATTATAGGGAGAAAAAATTTTTTAACGGCTCGTATTTGCTTCTGACAGAAGAGTGTTTGGCTCATCCCATCAAAACTACAGTCTAGGAATGTCGATATAACCCATATTTATCGATAAGTTTTTCAATTTTTTTTTTTTTTTTTTTTTTTTTTTTTAAATAAAAATTGAATTTTATTCGGTTGAATTGGAAATGTTGACTAGCTGTTCAAGTATTTACTTAAAATTTTCAATCTTTTATCTTCGAACCGAGCAAGTATAACACATATGAAAAAAATTATCCATAGTTATTGATAGTTATCGATAACTTTTTTTTAAACAATCGATAGTTATCGATAAGGAACAATTGACGCATATCGACATCCCTACTGTAGTCACATCGTTTGTTTGCAACTCAAGCTCAAGGTGATGTCGTGAACATTTAAGCTTGAGGAGAATCGCTTACTTTACGTTCTTGTCGAAAAATATACTCTTTGTTTTGCTTGTGATGAGAGAATAAGTATGCCATGATTCAGAAAATTAAATAGAATTAATTCCATAAACTATCCCACCATCGATTTCACCTCGATACCTATCTATTAAGTTAGATCGATTGAGAGATACTCAAAAATTGTGAGAAAGTGAGGGCGATTTGACCAGAAAACGATGCCATTGATTTGAAATTGACAAAATTTTTTTACATCAGTTTTTAATTCACAAAAACCAAGATTTTTGCTTTTCTATTCATTTTCTACAAGTCGATTTTATGTTGTTTTAACATAAAAATGTACGTTGTTCTCGACTTTCGGTCCGTGGGTAATGGTTGATAATGGTCCCGGCCCGTAAGCCGCACGGCCCACGTTAATAAAATTCAAAAATTCACCCTTTCCCTCCAAATATTTCAGTAGAAGGAAAAATTTGTAAATTTCCTCTAAGAAACACAAAAAAAAAAATCTTTCTCACGATAGTCACGTTCTGCCTGAAATATGGGTCGCATGTATTGAAAACGAGGTCGCACTACGGACCTGTAATGGTCCGCCAAAAATTAAAACCCATAAGTACCTAAAGGTATTCATTAGGCCTAGACCTCCGTTATAACGACGTAAAAAGTCAATAGTCAGCAAATTAAGACGTAGTTAGCCTATATATTTGATACTTCCAGATCCTGTTCCTATTTGCACTAATCGATGCTTGTACTCGAATGCTTACATAATTTCTTTAAGTATGGACTACGAGGAGTTCCAAAAAAATAAACTCACTGACTACCTTTTACAGTCGACTCTCGATAATTCAAAATCGAAGGGAAGTAAAAAAAATTCGAGTTATAGAGGTTTTCGACTTAACGAGGTTCGAGTTATCGAGAGGAGGCTTAGCCAAATTTCGAGTTAAAGAGAATTCAAAGTACTGTCGACTCAATTTTTGATTTGTTTTTCAGTATTGTAGAGAGTGTACTAGCTGGAATGCCATATTCCTTCGCCACATCACCTTTTTTTTCACCACTGTCACATTTTTGTAAAATTTCTAATTTTTTTTCAATTGTCAATCTTTGACATTTTCTTTTAAGGCTCATTTTAATGTTCACACTTCACAAGACGATCAACGAAACAGTACTGATAGTTCTGACTTCATTCATTGCATGAACATGTAAGAGAATAGGTTTGGTTTTATCTTATCTGGTTCACAGTGTATTGTATGGAATTTCGAGTTATAGAGGTTTCTGCAGGCAGAATTTCGAGTTACAGAGGTATTGTGCTGCTAAATCAGTTCGAGTTATCGAGGTTTTATTTCGACTTATAGAGGAAATTTTATATACAGCTCTTATAGCAAGGTGCAGGGAAATAGCTGCGACTTCGAGTTATAGAGGTTTTCGACTTAACGAGGTTCGAGTTATCGAGAGTCGACTGTACTTCTTTCCTTATGTGTGATTCAATTTAGCAGTAATCATAAATTTTTAACTTCGCACACAGTGGCCGAGAGGCATTGACTGCACAAAATTATTGGAAAGGTTGTCTGAAGACAAAATGTGAAAATTTTTCTTTTCACATTCAACCTAAACAGCCAATTTTCAATTATTTAACCTGAAAAAAACGTACAGGTAAAAAAATTATTTTTCAAAACATAGAACCGACTTCAAAATAAAGCAATATAAAATGCACTAAAAAATGGAAAATAATTCTTTTAAAATTTCTCCAGAAAGATTTAGGTCTATAGAGACTGGAATTATTACAGTCGCCGCTAATTAAGAAGTTTTGTCATAAAATTGGAAGGAACTGATGCAGGTATAAAGACTATATATGCGGTAAAGGAAAAGAGCGCCGACTTCAATAAATCCAGTCCGTAGGACTAAATATTGCTGGAGAAATTTTAAAAGAATTATTTTTCACTTATTAGTACATGTAGGTTTTGTCGGCTCGGGGAATCGAACCTGGGACCTACATATTCGCCAGCTAAAAGCGGTGAACTTAACCGCCGACTATAACTGTCGAATGTATTTTATATTAGACAGGGTATGGTGGTTCCCACACACTCCCCCCTAGAGAGACTCAACACGAGTTGAACGACATTAGATGCTGTGGGAGGTTGGGCTGAATCAGAAACGCCTCTTATACCTATACACACAGGCTTATACTACCTATACGGGTTCTATTTCCACTATATAGGGCGCCATCTATCGGCGACTTAAGTTAGGAAGGAGAGTTGTGAGTTCCACCATGCACCACTAGAGTGCGTGCGTGTCCAGCACACGTCAAGGGTCACCAGATGTAGGTTTTGTCGGCTCGGGGAATCGAACCTGGGACCTACATATTCGCCAGCTAAAAGCGGTGAACTTAACCGCACGGCCATCTCACCGCCGACTATAACTGTCGAATGTATTTTATATTAGACAGGGTATGGTGGTTCCCACAGTACATTTTTTATTGCTTTTTTTAAAGTCGGTTCTATTTTTTGAGAAAAAATTTTCAACGATTTTTTGTTTCTAGCATTAGTGGCAATATTAGGTAGGTACCTACATTGAAACTAGCAGTTTGTTAATTTAATTAAAGGTAACTCCAAAACCACTTCATCGATTCAGAAAAAATTTAATGGGACCACCACGGGATCATTCTCTGTCATTAAAAAAAATGTTCATCAAAATTGGTACCCAGTTTGAGAAATTACGTTGGAACAAACGTAAAAAAAGAACAAAAAGAAAACATATATATATATATATATATACACGGATCAAATTGATAACCTTTTTTTTTCAAAGTCGGTTAAAAAGTACTGAAATTTACAAAATTACTGGGTGACTCGCCCCCTCCAAAGAAAAAAGTCAAGTTGGCGCCTATTTTTGCAGATGTTTTTTGTTGATTGTAACGTTGAAAACACTCATAGCGATAAATAAGGTCCCCTTCCTTTTTCTATCTCAGTGCTACAAATCTTCAATGAACGTTTTTAGAATTGGAGCGGAAATAAAAATTTCGTATAATATACGAGCTTTAATACTCTGTTTGAAAAACGTAATTGAATGCCGAGGTTAATGAAAAAAAAAAAAAAAAAAAGGAAACCAAACGAAATTACTTCCAAATTTCGCGTAGGCAATACGAATCGATTAATAGTCTTCAAATGAGTAAGCAAAAAATAGTGTTACGTTATCTAAGACACCACATGTATAAAAGATCGCGTGTCATCCGACGTAAAAATGACCAAGTAAAAGAGAAAAAAAAAGCAATTTATACATGCATATAAATTGACAAGATGATGAGAAACGTACGAATCGAAATTCAACATAATTCGACTAATATGGATGAAAGACGATCATAAATAATATTGATGATGGATGGGTATATTAATTTTTTTCGTTTTTGTTTTTGTTTTATTCATTTACCCAGGCTTTACTCGCGTTATTTTCTGCACTTGGAGGAATCGCAGCCCTATTATTACTTTTAGTTCCTGCTGGTCGCGTTACCATACCATTCCCGGATCAAATGGCTCTGGCAATGAAATGTGCAAATGATACAGGTAGGTAATATTGCAACCATAACTTATCAACAGATTTTCACCGACTCGTTTCCATATCGTTTGTAGGTACTTTTTCTCCGCACTCGAGAGTTTTTGGCGAACCAATTAAACGAGATGCGACATGGATATTGTAGGCTATTGTATTCTTATTTGCCAACGCCTACAATATGTTTTCTGCATGGAGCAAGATCGTGGTTCCAATAACTGGTGGGCCTACAGCAGTTTCTGACGATGTGGGCGATTTTTTATTTTTGACTTTTTTTAAAGCTAATTCTCATGATTTCCACAAAAAAAAACAAAAAAAACATCTTATTAATTTGGATTTTGTAATCGTCGTGGAACGGACCAATTCATCGTCTTTTTGGTTCGTTATAATGGTACTCGGCCTTGTATCGAAACCAGGCGCCACATATATTCCCAACCCTTATTCCCTATCACACACCATCAATCCTGTCAAAACACGTGTAACCCTACCCATTATATTAACTTGGTGTGCTCAGCGTCACTACTGAAAGGTTCCTGGTTTGAAACTAATAACAAACAACTTTATCTGCATTTAGGTTGGTGTGCAATACCTTGTTGTGAGAGATATTCATGCATAAATGGTAATCTACAGCACTGTGTGTTCTACCACTTCATACATTTAAGTATGGGAGAGCCAAATCCAAGGCAGATACTGGCAATTTTGTAGCCAGTTTTGTGAGCTTATATAATGGATTTGGCACACCCATACAGACACACATATACATACATATGGTATTATGTCATAGTTTACGTCGTTTCTTGTCTCCCTAAAGTGATAAGAAATGACGCAGCACATTTGGTGCCAGTCCGTGACATCACCGAGATCCTTATCAGGTAATTCATCACACCCTGTTTAATGTATCTTACCTGTACATATGTACAGATATGAACATACAAACGTACGTGTGTTATTTCATTTAACATCATAGAAACAAAATATGCCAACCTTTGGGCGGCAACTGTCATCAAGTGGTCTCAGCCCCTGTACCTCATACGAGTATTGTTCCCACAGTAGGTATATATGAAATGAAATAAAAATGAAAAAACTAAAAAGATTAATTCTTCAAATACTTTGGGTTATATTTATTTGTTTTATGGTGGAATGGGGGGTTTGATGAATGATTTGATTAGGTGTATCGAGTACGACAAAACAAGTTCTCCACTCAAGTTCTATCTCAGTTCTATCTCAATGTTTTAGTTCTATGTAAATTCTGCAGTTATAAATACTCAAAAAATCGATATCTTCAAATAGAACAATTTATTAAAATAGTTACTTACCTACCATAATTTTTTTGTTAAGAAAGAAACTAAGAAACGCACGTCATAACAGTCATTTGATACAAATTAATACGAATCGGAGCAAGATGAAAATAAATAAATAAATAAATACTTATACCTAGATAGATATACTTAAGAAAAAACAGTTATATAAAAGGACAGTACATGCCTCAGACTACGTCATTTCACTATCAGATTCCTATGGATTGGAAAAGAAAAATCCAATTATTTTATTCTTTGATGCAATTATAAATAAAATTTCATTACCTGACAAGGTACCTATGTCTTTTACTGGTGATATAAGGTACAATTTTGAAACGATACGTGTATAAAGAGGTTATTTATAATTTTATATCACTGAAATAACTCGTAATTATATAATATTAGTTTAAATGAATTGTTGATTAATGGTGGGGTGGATTGAGGAGAAGAATGTACCTTATAAAACATAATATGACGTAAATTTTATAGAATGGTTTCATAGATTTTTAACTTTGTGGAGGCCTGTAGTTGTAGTACCAGTTTTTTATAGCCCCCTCACACCCACACGCCACTTCCAACAAATAAAACGAATATTTTTCAAAATTGTCGTTAATCCTTCGTTTTAATTATTTAGGTTTTTTGTTGGGGGCCTCGAGCACAGATACCCGCTTCCACCCCAAAAATCTGGGTCTGATTGTAAATGGGTTTATAATATTAGACCAATTATATGGGGGTACTTACGCACTATGCCCTAAATATGGTTTAGGTATCATTATTTTTTGTAAATTATTGGTGCAGTCTGTCTGAAAAAAAAATTGGAAGTTAATAAGACTGTTTTATTGTATCTTAACTCACAAAAAAAGTCAAAACGACACACTTAAAATGACACTGTGAATTTATTACAACTTTCCTCAGCCTTTGGAGAAAATACTACCAAACTGATGTTACAAAATACGATCAAAACCAACAAAAAATTTTAATATTCTTATTATGTTTCATAGTATTGTCGATCCCTTTTAAGTTGATTTACACAGTTTTATGATTTTTTTTAATCACGTTGAAATTGAGATTATGAATTTAATATGGGATGCCAAATTATTTGCGAGTTTTGTGACAGAGAATAAGTTTTTCTAACACTAATACGGTGGAAACCGCTTTTTGGGGACACCGGGTAAAGGGAACAACGGCTTAATTAGGACAAATCTGGAAAGTCCCAAAATAAATGGTGTAAAACTATAGGAAATCAGATGGCTTATTGGGAACAATGTATCGGTTTATTGGGACAAAAGAAGTCCACAGATAAGGAAAAATTACCTTTAAACAGTTATTGAAAGTGGTGGTAATTTTACTTCAATTCATTAGCGAAATTATACCTATGTTAGTCTTTGTCATTATTCTTTTTATCTTTTATAATTATTTAATGTTGTTTTGAACCTATTAGTCACAATTTAAGTTTTGAAAAAGTACCTCCTACCATCTTCTTCCAACCAAAACACCTAGTTGTCTTTTTTTTTTTTGTCATAAATGTATGTAGCAGGTATGTATAATATAACTAAATAATAATTTAATTGTTTTTAATGTGACTACCAGAAGTCCGATACTAAAATTCACAATCAATTTTTTTATTTAAACTCTCAACATCGTTTAATTGGGACACCGCTTATTATTTACAAAAAAGGGTACCGCCCAATATGTACCTATTAAAAGGTTTCCACTGTATGTTAAATCAAAAATTAGTTCCATAGCCACCTACTGACTTATCAACATTCTAAACATAAACGACCTTTGTTCCTGATGCCTTCATAATTTTTAGTTTCGAGTGATTTTTTGAATTTTTGTATAGGTTACCTAATTTCAAAGTTATTCACCTCGTATTTGGTACATACGCATTTACCCTGCGTAATTTAGAAAATTTTCAGACGTAAGTACCTTAGAATTTTAAACTAACTTCAATTCTTCCTCCCATCAAAAGACACCTACCATATAGTGTGACAATCAATCCTAATTTTCGACATGTTGTTGATTTTAAGCCTCAGTTTAAGTACCTACCTATAGGTATTAAGCCGAAATTTAGTACCAATTCCACTTTTATCAAATTTTAAAGGCGTTGGTTTTTGCAGGTGGTTCATTCAGTTTCACAGTCGCCGAAGGCGAACAATGCCTCAGAATTCAGTCCAAATCATCGGAAGTGAATTCGATAGAAAATGTTGTTTCGCAACCTCTGGATTTTAAAAATATTAACATATCGCTAGAAGCCTGCGGATTATTATGCGACGTCACCGAAGATCAAAAAGTGAGATTCTCTTATCTTATTGGTGTTGGACAAGGCCTGCCCATTATGAAACGAGATGGTGAAATTTTAACCCGGGCTCCCCTTCACCCACCTACCCGTCTCATTCGTTCATCCGCTTTTCATCGTCGAATATTTTGTTTAAGCGATCAGCAGCCGAGTCGAAAATCAGTCAAACTCAAAACTACGTGATCACCATTTTGGAAGACGAGGGCAACAGCCGCACATTCGTGTACAACATCACCGGAAAAGATTTTGCATTGCCTTGGATCTTATCGACGCTAAACAAAGACGTGCGCAGCTTTCGTTCGCAAAAAAAGTCAAAAAATTTTCGTACCTCGGTGCAGGCGTTTACGACTGGAGAGTATTTTTTTCCAACGCCAGGACTGTTCAATTTCACTTGTAATATTCAAAAAAATTTCGAAGAAGTGTACAATTGTTCGATCAAGAAATTCAATCACGAAACGGGAGAAAATTTTCCTTATCGCAAGTTCACGTTTACCATTATTACTCCCATACTGAATAAAAGCAATTCGGATGAAATAAGCGGTTTTACGCACGGGAATTCTATGCATGGCGTGTCTACCAGCCGTCCGAATAAAATGAGCACGAATTGCTACCAAGAGGTAGGCTAATTTTCACAATGATCGTATTGTTAAATTAGGCAGGATTCGCGGGTTGCCAGCGAACCCTAAAACCATAACTGAAGCCAAGTATAGGTTTTACCTTCAACGATCCCAGCCCCTCCCCCAAAAGAAAGAAGTGTACCCGGGCCACATCACACATGTTAGAGATGCAGTTTTGCTTTTCATAAAAAACAAATCCGACGATATAGTGAGGCATCTGAAACCCCATAGGCTTTCTACACCACACAAATTCGAATCCATACGTATAAGTACTTAATTAGGGAATGGCTCACAAACTTTAAATTTACATTTTTGTCATACCATGGACAAACGAACTGAGTACTCAACACAGATAAATTCCTTTCTACGAAACACATTAATAAATTTTAATCGTTGATTTTTGTAAACAGTAATGACGTGTAGATTTTAAACTTAATCAATGATGAACCAACAAATCTTATCTTCCCTAACTGTTCGCAACTTTGGTTTTACTCTAAACAGTTAGTCTCATTTTTGACGTGAATGCTTTCTGTTCGTCGTGAATGTTTTATATGTTCACGATATAATACAATTTTTTGTTCGGCACCTTAAGTCCTTTTATTCTCCTTTTTGGAGACTGTTTTTCCAAAACTTATTTGAAAAGTGAACATCGATAGCTAAATCATTTCATGTTTTGCCCATAACCATTTTTGGTTTCAACTGTGGTATGCTAAATCAGAATCTGTTGGTTCATCGGACATTCAGATACCACGAGGCTGTATGGAAATAAAGAACTGCACAACCAAGACTATGTTTTATTTAACCGTAAGTAATCTTCTCTATACTAAATGTGAATTGTACTGATGGGTCAGCCTACTTATATTATTCACCTATACAAAATTGCCCAATACGTTACATAGGCCTTGGGAGCTTTCGCCGATAGGCTGGTGGCTTGACTGCTTGGGCTGACTTGTAAGTTCTCAACTTTATGGTTTTTTGAGACTTCTAAATATACTTTCTTTTGTGATTCCAAACCCCATACTAGGGATAAGTGTTCATTTTTGGACACCACATTACCTATCAACCCTTTCTGGGTAACAAGGGGCAACATGAAAGATTAAATTCAAAAATTAATTGTAAATTCTAATTCGGAGCCTCAAACAATGTAACCGGCGATGTATCACTCACTTTGTTTTCAGAAAAAATTACTGTAAACCCTTTGTGTGGTTATAGGGGGCCCAATGAATAGTTCCATCCAAAAGTAAACTGAAAATTTGAATTCAGCGCCTCTACAAATGTGATTTTTGAGGAATATGTAAAACAGACAATTGCTGTAAAAATGGTGTTTCCAGATTTTTGAGAAAACCATAAAGAGCGGATGTGGCTAAAAAATTTTTGAAAATGTTTTTGAATATTATTTTTTGCAGAACTTTTCTTTAGCCTAAACTGAGGTTTTTATAATTTCACGATTCAATTGTGACTAAGACAAACATTACAATGACATTATTAAAGAAGATGAGTAAATAAAGGCCATTTTTCGCTTATCGGCTAATTTAGATGGCTGTATCATTTTATTTTTATTGTATCCACCTTATAGTCTAATATAATAAAACAGCAAAAATAATGAAATATCAATTTATTCGACAGCAAAAAATTCAAAATCGATCTTATAAAAGATAAAATGGCAGAATTTTCAACTTTTTTCTTATAAATTAAACTAATTAAGTTGCGTTTGCTGGCATTCACATTAGTAGAAAGACTAGCATTGTAGCCCCTTCACGGTAAATGCACGCAATAATAATTCTCGCCGGACAGGCTATTGAAGTGTACCTCTGCGCCTTGAATATGGGGAAAAATATTTTCCACATTAGGTGGCGCAAACGAAAGTAGGTGGAGCTACGGTTATTTTTTTGGTACCCTCCAACTGCAGAGTTGGTGCTATGGTGCCTACTACGAAAGGTATCCTCGCAAAATTCTTTGATTTCTCAGATTAATGAACTCTAGTAAGTTATCGAGCAAAATTTATCATTTAACTGTTTTCCTACAAGTATCCAAATTCACTCCATCCTTACTTAGCGTCTAATTCGAGGTTCAAAGATAAAAAAACATTTCTCGCTGTTCAAAATTTTCTTTCCATCTCGAACAAGGATATAAATAGCTCCATCGTAAGGGTTTACATTTGCTCTGTCGTCTTTTCCGACACCTCTGTTACAAGGCCACGATACCACCACCGGCTAAGACACTCGAATATGTAAAAATTTTTTGTTTCGTTGAGGAGCAGTCCAGAGCTTCCCTCTCCAGGACAACCTTCCATTTACGCCCTTGGATTCGGAAAATTTAATAAAATATTAAAATTTGGATTATTTCTTTGAACTCTAGCGCAGCAAGTCTCTCTCTAGAAAAAGTAGGTTTTCGAGAGAGAAAGAATTACGAATTGTGTCCAAAGAGTAGAAAGACAACTGCATCAGAACGTAGGACATCACAAACTGAACTTCACAACGAAACAAATTTGAACAATGCCAGTTCTAATCACATTGAAACTCTCCAAAATGATCAAAACGAACTGTGGCCCAGTTCGTTAAACTCGAAGACAGAATTCTGATAATTCAGGCGTATAAGGTTCCAGTTTGCAAAACAACTGGGGTGGGTGGAGGTGCGTAATTGACTTTTAAAAGTAACTATGCTTTTCTGAGGCTAAAAAAGAAATTTTTTCGTTTCAAGGTTGAAAAATGGATTTTTTGGGACCGTTATCTGAAGAGTAAAGTAGAAAAAATCACGCTGAATGACTTATATAATCGCCCATCCCTGACGTACCGTAAAACCAATTTTCCCCAAATTCAACTGGTCTCATTCTCGACTGAATACGAATGTTAAGTCCTAATTTTGGGAGTATCGAACCAAAATTACGCCCTGTATCGTGTTAACAAGAATTGGACATACATACGTATACATTCGTACATATATACATATACATATATAGATACATATGAATTTTAAAAAATGGCGCCGAAATGTTCCTTGAGTCATGAAACGAAAAACGTACTTACTCCCACCCCTGTGTCTTTCCACGAGCGCAAGATTAATAAGTAGATTTTCGTAAAAAACCTATACTTAAAAATGAAAACTACAATTATACTTGAACCTCGACTGAAACTCCGGCTTAAAATTTTTCAAGTTTCAACGCTGTGAAATACGATTACGAAGCAAAAATAAAAATGAGTACCTACCTTATGTTGCCCATTCTATATACGTGTATTTTAAAATTTAATATTCATCATTCGAAAAGCATACTGTTTTCATCGTGTTTCTCGTTTGTTATTGTTTTATTTCGTCTACAGAAATGGACAACGTCGGTGAAAGTTCATCTACATAACGAAAGCGGAATTTTCAAGAGCTCGGAAGATTTACAAATGCAATTCGAAAACTGTAAACCTCGGTGTATGATGAAAACGTCTCGAAAGTATTTATGCAAAAATCGATCTCATATGAAAGAATTCGACGTCAAGTTCACTTTCTGGATGTATTTGACGGTGAGAGTCATGATTGGCGTGATTGGTGGTACAGCTTTTGCTATGTTTGAGGGTAATTTCCACTATAACTTAATGCCACTTAATTTCGTTAATTCTTCATCACATTCGATAAATACGAGACCCCCCCCCATTCCCACGCTATTGTGCGGGTGAAGATACGAAAAATATCACCTCAAAAATATGCGATTAAAAATAGTACAATATAATGAGGCATCATATTTGACAGAGGAAGAATTTTATTTACTAGGCTACGCTATCAAATTGGGTATTTATAAATTGGCCAATAAAAAAAGCCTCAATATTTTCAGCAAACTTTTGGGTTTTGATGAACGAATTTTATTCTTATAGTTAGGTAATACACAAGCTAATGATACAATTACGAAAGAGAGGAAAAAATTATTAAATTAAATTGAGGAAAGTGGAACAACTATAACTACAGAGTATTGAATATTATAATAGAAGTCGCAAACAAAAGCGGCACCATTTTCAAGACGAAATAACTCCACTCCTAAGGAACCGTATTATTTTTTATTTCATTTTTATCAACGAAATTCGTGTTTTTTGTGGTTTCTGAATTAATAATAAAAGTATCCTAACTATATTTATTCATTCATTCAATTCAGTATTAGATACCTATCTGAGAAAAAGAATTCTGATTATTACCAATGGGCCCGAATGCGGATCAAGCAAATTATAACAACGCTGAAATACGCCAATTTCTGATATTGAAAATGTAATCTACTCTGAAACCTTCTTTAACGGACACCTTTCAATCGCGAATATTTCCCTTACAGACAAAATTTGTTTGGTCCTGGCCAAAACATATAGAAAGTAAGCTATTAAGTACCTCCCAGTTGTTGATCCTCCCCCGATCAACAACGGATAGGGTGAAATGGTCGTGAATCAGGTTTCGTCTCTGAATAAAGGACCGATAGGCCCATTATTGGCCTAATTATCTCATTCAAAACGTAGTTTTGCTTCCTATATAGACAATAGGAACGTCTTACCTATCCTACTGTTTGCTATTTTTTCTACCTTTTTTTCTCTTCATTGGCGTAATAGTATATGACACACCAAGGTTTAAAAGTAAGTGTTTACAGGCTTGTGAAATGAGGGCAGCGGGTTAGCAATTCCCAAGTCATGTAAACTCACTTTTGAGATATTTTTTATAATTAATGATCAGAAAGCAACAAAAGATTAATTAAATGCCTTATAAATATTCTAAATGATGTGCGAAGTACTTTTAAAATGATGGAATATAGTGAACATATTTACTACTCTAGCATCTGCATCTGTGCCGCCATAAGTAGAGACTAGGTCTGCTATGCCGGAGGTTGTATATATTCAAATCCCACCCAGGGTATGTGTTTTTTTTTTTATTAAATATTATTTCTATTAAAAATTTTAATTGGTTGGTAGGTTAGGTGATTTTTTTTTTTAACGTACAAGAGAAAAAAAACATAGGGTATAGTAATTATTACAATTATTGGTGTGAGTTCGTCATTTTGATTGCAGTCTTATAGATTAAAGTTGTGTGAGAAAGATAGTTAACCGTGTTAACTGGCAACCTCCATGTGAAAATTTCTACATGGAGGAAGGTTTATTCTTTACACCCGAGGTTATGCTTCAATCAATGAAAAATGCTACTTCGGACTTGCAAAATATCAGTGTAAACATTGCCTTTTGAATCATTAAAAAAAAAAAAGAATTGTAAACTACTCGGTATCGTTTACATTGTGACTCCTACGCCAGTATTCTTGTTCGCTGTAATAAAATTACATACTTTTTGAAGTGAAACTTCTTTGCGCATGATAGTAAACTAAAAAATGGTCATGAAACGCATCGCTGTGATTGTGAGAACTTGGCCCATTCAACTCCAATTGATTCATTGAACAAAAATCAGATAGAAGTTTCACTTCAATCATGTGTATAGTCGCTCACTCATGTTTTTTCCTCCCATTAATGGACACCTACCAACAGCGAACAAAATTCTTAGTCCCATTGATGTCTGTTGTAGGGAGGTTTCACAGAAACATCAAACATACGAGTAATTCAGGGAAGCTATTCCACCAACACTTTATATCATTCAGTCATATACACCATTCACGCCACCTTTCAAGGGGGGTAAAGTCGTGTAAGAATCGCACAGAATCATCCACCAAGTTAAAGTTTGCATTTATAGCAGGCTTTCACGCGTATATAAGTAGGACTGGTACTTGATAGAATGTTAGGCCGTCAAATTACACCGTATCTACTCGATTTTACTCTTTTTTTCCGTCGAGATGTCGTAGTCCTCAAAAATGATTTCACAGGTGAGAAACCAGAGGTCTGGGTTTCCAGGTGTATAGGTGGGTAGCTTGAACCTCTTTCTTGTCGTCGCATTGTTGACTTGTCCCAGTCCGGAGACAGAATCGGGACCGGGGGCTGTGCTCGGGCTTTCGTTCACCATTTCAAAATTATTAGTTTCACACAAAGTTAAAAAATCTATTAAATCGTTACTAAAACTTCCGTCAACGGTCGCCACTTTGTAACGGCCTAAACTAGGCCTAAGAAAGAAACAAATAAATTCAAGTAACGAGAATTCGTGTATTCAAGAACACAGTATAAAAACAGACTGACAAAAGGCACGAGAAACTGTACATCGATAACGCGCGTATCGTACATAAAATATATAAAACAGGTTACGAATGGAAAAGAGTAAAATCGAGGAGATACGGTGTAATTCGACGGCCTAACATTCTACCAAGTACCAGTCCTACTTATATACACGTGAAAGCCAGCTATAGCTTAACCGGCATAAGTGGCTGTAACAACATAAAATGTTAGCAGAATAGCTACCCGGCTACATTTTAAAATAGATCCCAACTTCTCGATGGAAATAAAATTATACCCCATCGCATTGCTCCAATGAATGAATCACAATTGCCAAGCTACATAATACGTTCATAAAATAACTTGGCTGAAGTGTGTGACCGGCATATACTTTCTCTAGTTCTAACATACTTTCTTTTTGTTTTTTAATTTTTCCAAGAATACCTGTTTTAACAATTTAATATGTTGGGTAGCCTTACTGCGACTAAACGTATTAAAAAAAATAAATTCTCTGAACTGGAAATATGATCGAGCTGAAAATTGAAACACGAAAATTGTATTTTTAATTATGATTTTATCAGTTTATTTTGTTTTTGGTTTTTTTTGCTTTATAAAAATAGTTCTGACTCAAGTGGCATTTTTTCATTTAACAAGCCAACCAATTCAGAGGAAATTGTATGAAACTGCGCATGTCAAAAATATGCATCTACTGGAAAATAACTTTAACGGAAGATTTTTATTGGAACTTTCCTTTCGATTTTTTATTCGGTTTCCCAAGAAATCACTTTTTTTTCTTCTAATTTTTAACAGGAGAATGACTTAAGTATTTCACTTTTATTTTGAGTCATGTAATTGTGGTTCTAGCAATCAAAGGAAAGAAGAAAATTAATTTCTAAAATGCTCGAATAAAAAACTGTTGTGATAAAAGATGTGATTTCGGTTTAAATAGTTGTTGCTAATAGGTAGTCACTGGACCAATATATTGAAATTCCAACCCCCACCCTTTGTGATAAATTCTTTGCAGGGCTTGATTTCTTCAAAAATGTTTTTCAACATTCATCAAGAACAGTTTAAGTTGTTCATTTCTAAAAAAATTTTGCTAATAAAAGTTATCGGCCCCAAAACTCTTCCCGCTGTGTACGGCTCTGGGGGCGGCTAATAGTTTGTTTGCTTCTAAGTGCAAACTACTGGATCCGGGCCTGCGCAGTAAGGGTGGAATTTTTAAAATGTTGGTCCGCGAACCATTAACGACAGTTTAAATCAAAAAGTCATTTTTTATCAAATAAGTTTTTTATTTTTCCTCGTTAGTATACGAAAAATAAGTTAGTATGTTAGTAAAATTTCATGCGAATAGATTTACTGTTGGCCCAGTTTTATCAAGTTAAACTCAAAATAATGCGAAAGTTTAATAGATATCCCAAATAAAAATTACAAATTCTGCGCCAAATCGCAAGAAATCATTAGAAAACTCAGTTTAACTGATTTAAAATATTGTTCCCAAGTAGGTATATTTTTCAGTTATACTTATTTTTCAAACAATTCCCGAGGTAAAATATTCTTAAGCAATAGAAAATGATGGTTTTTATAATTTCGAAAATTTCCACCCCCTAAATTTTGGCTTGGGAAATGAATTAATGTGTTTGTTAATTTTTTCATCGCATCAACAGGAGCTGTAATTGCAATATTACGAGAACACAATGCCGACTATGGACTGCAACATATTTACGCATCAATTGGCGGTATGATCAGTTCACCTTTATCCGGATTTTTAATCGACTACTACAGTAAGGGAAAGGGTTATACCGACTTTAGGTAGGTAATTATACTTTTTTTTTTTTTTTTAAATACTACCTACCTAACTTTTTTCTGGTTCTTTTCTGAAAGTAAGTCGGTACCTACGTATTTAGTTGTCGTTTTTTCCTTTCTTCAGGCCAGCATTTTATTTCTACGGAGCTCTAAAACTGCTTAGCGCAGTTCTAATGTTGACCATAAATCTGGAATTCAAAGCGCCAGCTAAAAATGTAGTCCACGAGGTAATAGACGTTCTCAAAAAAATTGAAATAATAGCGTTGTTTGTTACTTGTTTCATTTTAGGTAATTTTTTAATATACTGTTTAAATTTGAATTTAATTTAAGCGAAGTGTTGAGAAACAATTTTTTGTTAATTTTCAATTTAAAAAAAAAAAAAAAATTGTTTTTCGTTAGGAACGGCGTGGGGTTACATCGAAAGTTTTCTATTTTGGGTTTTGCAAGACTTAGGAGCCACTCGTTCATTAATGGGTATCACGATAACTATCGGCGGCATCGCCGGTATTCCTTTATTAGTCATGTCTGGTCCCATTATCGAGCATTTGGGGCACGCTAACGTTCTTTTCATCGGCTTTATTTTCTACGCAATACGACTCATAGGTACGATAATACATATCATGTAGGTAACTTATGAACACGTGCCTATCAAATGTTTTAAGCGCACGCTCTTCAAATATATACGGTTTGTCTTCTTGAGAATTAATTTGTCCAAATTCGAACAATATTCACGCAGGCTATTCCATCATTACTGCGCCTTGGCAATGTTTAATTTTCGAAGCGATGGAATCCATTACATCGTCGTTAGCCTATACAGCTGCTGTAACGTACGCTGCCAAACTGTCAACAACACAAACTGATTCCAGTATTCAAGGTATTTTAGGAGGATTATATTTCGGAGTGGGTAAGTTAAGATTGAACGCGCTTATTCAAATAAATCACGGATTCATTAGCCACGCAAATTTATGCGATTTTTGTTTGTTGGTATTTTTTCGTTACGCATCAGGAAAAGGCTCAGGAAGTTTAGCCGGTGGATATCTCATCAAATACTTCGGTAGTCGTAATACTTTCAGAATATTTTCAGTTATCACATTTGCAACTGGCTGTATTTATTATTTGTTTAACAAATTTTATATCTCCAAACGAGGTTCAACCTCGGCCATGGTGAGTATAGTATATAACCTGTACAATTTTAAATCGCATAGTAATGCGATAGACTGTATGTATTTTACGAGCATCAATTTTATTACCGTGTCAAGTGCATTCGAAAATAAAAACTGTATGCAAGATATTGCTTTGCTCTGGACTGGTATTACTGAAATTCTCCTCCAAAATCGTTGGCTGTTAAGAAAAATTCGGTTTTGAAAGACGTTTGCGTTGTAAATCAGCGACGGTGGTGATAATTAAACGTCGAGAAAACAAAACTAAAACTTTTTTTTCAAGCAAGTAATTATAAAACTCTAGCGCAGCAAGCAACACTAGAAAAGCAGGTTTTCAAAAAATCATCACGCAATCGTTTCTTCTTCGTATTTTTTTTTTTTTTTTTGTTTTCTCATAAAAAAAAAGAGAACAATATTATTCAAAGCATAAAAAAAATGAAAATTACCCTTAACTCTTTATAAAAATTTCATCAAACTTTATTCAACTTTTTTACCGAATTTTCTGCCAAAATTTGCTGTTAACCCGCTAAAAAGAATTCACGTGCTTTCATGCCTCACCAAAAAGCTTTAATTTCTGGTTATAAATAAAATTTATGACTTTTACCGTAAGTACGCCAATATCAGCCCTATGTTAGGTTTCTTCAGCTCCCACAGATGAGCCGCTCATAATTGATTTTCATAGAAATCTACTCAGTATGCTCAAAACTACCCATGTACCTATCAAATTTCAGCCCTGTCGAATGATAATTACTTATTTCAACTCTCATTAATGGAACTCATTTTGACACTCTGTAGCTCAACCCCTTAACCGATTTGCCGATTGAACAAAAATTGTGACTACTATCGTGGTTACAATATGCGAGTAAGTACCCGAGGAAACAAATCAATTTTATATAAATCCGATAAATACAATACAGGCTGTTTAATGTAACGCTATGCCCACATTTTTACCCAGTTTGCTTGCAAACGGAGTATTAAAATTGACCTTGCGAAAAGGTTAGGGGCGAGGACGATGAAAATTTTCCATTTCACAACAAAAAAAAACACTAATGACTCAATTTTCCAATTTTTATTTTTATTTTTATTTTTTAAATATATACTTTTAGGGGTATATATTTATACATACTAATTATATGTGTATACATGTATCGCCTAAATATTTGGTTCACGATTTTGAAAAAACTGCAAAATGAATAAGGCTGAAATTTTCACGAATGGTAGTATTTATATAGGACCAAGTCTGATAAGAGTTTAATTAGTTTCTGATAAAAATGTAAAACAAAAATAAAAAATTTCAGGACAAGAGCAAATCGACTGTGTTGCTTGAAGTATCTTTTTATAATTTACGGCGTGAGAGGTAACGAACTTCTTTTCGGCAATGCATTAATTAAGGTTTTGTTTATTTATTTATTCTTTTAAATATTATAAACGAAAATTGGTAAACTAGGTTCTCTAGCGAAGTATTGCTGCGCTTGGTTTTTTTTCTAACCCCAAAACACTCCCTTTTTGGAAAACCCATATACAACGATACAGTAACTTCATTTTGAGTTGAGTAAAAAATATTTTTAAAGATTTTCTCATCACTAATAACCTGTGGATGCCGAAATTTGAATAGGCTCAAAACTATGCAATAACAATAGGCTTAGAACACGAAAATTACATTTTACATCATTAAAAATTTAATAAGCTCGGTTAGACTAAATTATAAAACATTTTACGTCGACATCGTCTTCATTCATTACTTAATAATGAGGGGAACGCTCAACAAAGAAAAAAAGAAAAAAAGAAAAAATTCAAATCGCAATCTTCAGTCATGTGCATCGACTTTGGATTTTTTTTATTTTGGGGGCTGACCCGATCAATAAGTTTTTGGACCGCCAAAATATTTTGTAATTTCAAATGTTGTTTATATGTTTTTGTTTTTTTTTTTTTTTGAGTAAGTGAAAATTCGATGTGTAGGTTGAACGCAAACCATGAAATTTTCAAATTCATCTTCAGCCCTCCAAATAATTTTATCTTATCGGCGCCACTCTCTTTGGTTGAATAAATTTGAACCACAATACCTTATACGATGTCTCTTTTTATCATTAATATAAGGAATATATTTCATAAAACATGAATTTTTGTTACAAACAAAATGGTTATAGTTGATTAGTTTTTGGAAAAATCTTACAAATTGCTTTTGAAAAACTATAACACATTTTAAAAATATGTAAAATAGGGTCAAGTGAGATTGAGACTTATAGCTGCTTAGCTAATTTATTGTGCTTTAGCTGACAAGAACTTGGTAGGAAAATTTTTTCAAAACATTCAATTTTTAAATTGTAAAAATTTATAGTTTCTAAATCTTTCAGATTACCTCTCATGCGTGAGTTTTGATCGAATTTTTTATTATTTTCCAAGGGTGGAATTATACTTAATGACTTGTTTCCTGAAAATTTTTCGAAAATATAACAAATAAAATTAAGATTGAAATATTCAGCGCTTATTTTCGTTTAAATTAGATAATGTGCGACTAGGTACCTAAGTATCACTTTATTAGGTCATCAAATATTGCAAATTTTTTTCGTGAAATATTAGTCTACGAAGTACCTATATTGATTCATTACCTATCATAAAGTCTGGAAGGAATGTTACGAAATTTTTTAATTTCACCAAATATTGTTGAACAGGAGGAGAAAAAAACCGATAAAATCAGCATGCGAAATGGCCAAATAGAGATTCACGATGTTCCAAATAAAATTTCAAACGGTAACCTCAAAGAAGTTGAAAATAACGTGGCATCTAAAGAAGCTCAACGACTAAATGGCGAAATTAATTTAGCATACGACAGTGGCGAACCAACTCAAGATGATATTCACAACACATCGACTGTGGAAGAGGATCAACTTAATCGTCGAAACACCACGAAGAAAACATCTCAAAAAATGAATTGATAAAATAATAGAAAAAAAAGGAAAAAAATCTTCTAAAGAAACTAACTGTGATAACATCGATTTAGAAAGTAATAGGATTAGAGACATTATAGGCTACATACGGTTAATGTATTTTTGTTACAATATACCACTGACCAATTTTGTGGAAAATTTAATGTTATAGGAGACTGCATCAAAAAAAAAAAAAAAAGTCAGATAATTGGGGACAATAATACTTTTTTATTTGCATACAAGGAATTAAGACTTACCTTGAAAATATTATGCTATGAAAAATAAATGCGTAGCCTAAAAAATTTGACCACATAAGAAATGTGAACTGTGGTTGATCCTAATATAGTTTGGTGCGAAAAAAAAAAAAAAAAAAATCATGTTCATTCACTTTTTAATGGCCGCGAGGAGATAGATCAACATTAAAGATTTTTATTGTTGGTTTTTTTATTGATGTGTACGATCGTGTATGAAGGACTTTAGAAAGATCATAATTCTACAGTGTGTCCGGGAATTGAACGGTAGGTATAACTTCCACGAAAGACTTTTGGGGTTGGAAAAAAACAGTTTGTTTCGTAATATAGATTGAAAAATGTTTCATTTCTGAGTCGTAATACACCAAAGGAGAGAGGAATAAATTGAAAATCTGATGTAATTTCCCCAAAAATTGACAATAATTAATCAAATTTAACAAATTTGATACATAAGGAAGTAAAATAATAATATTCATAATATTTATTTTAATTTAGATTTTAAAAGTTTTAACAATATTTTGGGGGAGCACGTGTGTAACTATATCTATTAATACTTTGTTGTATGGAACAATGAGTCCGTTTATTTTAATTGGGAGCCAAAAAAAAGAAAAAAAAAAGGTGTAAGTTCTGCTGGGGCATAATCATTAAAGATTGATGTGTAAACATAAAATAATGTGATTGCGAGTGTGCGCAATGCATTGCGCATGCACACAACTACACACCTAGGTATCATATAACACAGACAAATGAGAGTCACGATTGTAAGAATCAGGGCCGTAATTAGGTACGTGCGATCTGTGCATTTGCACAGGGCGGCAGAGTGCAAGGGCGCCATACTAACCAAAAAATATATATATATAATACATTGTCTTTCGATACATCGTCTGGACAACGACAAAGAATATCATTCTGATTTAGGTAATGGGGGGTGTCAAAAAGTTTGTTCGCACAAGGCGGCAAAAAAAGCTAGGTATGGCCCTGGTAAGAATTACAAATACGTGAATCTGACCATTGTTAAGTTTCTACCAGATACCTTTGACTATATAGCTTAATGGACTGCTAGAACTGATAAAATCTTGAAGCCAAACAATTCAGGAGTTACTTTTCAAAAAAGGTACTTTGTGTGAAAACTGAATTTGTATTGAGTTATATTTTCATGACTCCTAACAATATAAGCAGATACTAGTGAAATATTAGAACGCTATACCAATTTATTGTCTGAAATTAATGAGTGAAACGTTCGAATAATGATTTAAATTAATCCACGAACTCTTCAGAATGTGAAAATGTAAGTTTTGGGTAGAGTTCCTTTTTTCTTGAAAAGTTTGAAGTAATGTTTTTTTAAACTGAAAAATTTGGCTGTTAGGTAAATATTTTCATCGTTCGCTGATTTTTTATCTGAAAAAAACTTCTTGAACTACCGTAAGAACTTGAGCAAGTCCTAAATGAGCTAAAATATGTTTTTTGAGTGAAAATTTATTTTATTTTATTTGATCAGAGAAAATGTTTTTCGAATTTAGAATAAATTTCTGATGATATGAACATTAATGAAAATAAACAATTGGATGACATTTATGAAAATTTGGCTTTTATTTTGCCATTTTTCACTTTTAAAATGCCTGAAATAAGTAATTATTGTAAAAGATTCAAGTAGGTACATTATTTGTCCTATAAAGGTTTGAAATGATTAGAAATTGATGGTGTCTGTTGAAATATCACGAATTTCTTCGTTTTGAAATATATTTCTGATAATTTTTCCAAGCCATTTTGTTTGAATCAGAACAAAGTAGATGATTTTCTGTAATGATTTTTCAGCCTTGACAAACGATTTCTTACAATTTTGTTGAAAAATTTCAGCAAATTTAACAGTCAGTAGGATTTCCAATTGCAGAAAATACCAAAATTGAATGTCCCAGCGTATTTGGAATCTGAATTAAAGATATAATGCTGCCACAAGTACAAGTTTTTCATATTTCTGACTTGTGTACCACACAATAAATGAAATAGGTATCGATTTCATTTGTAGTAGGTATGCTGTTTCTGATTTTTTGTTGTTTCTAGAACTGATAAAATCTTGAAAATCACCAAAGGTTGTTTTTTGTAAAAAAGAATGCCTGTTAACAGTGGCTTCAGCGGTGTTTTATTTAACCCTATGTATTTTTTATCAGTTCTAGCAGTCCATTAAGCTACATAGTCAAAGGTAGATACCGAGTGCTAAGATCTTTACACATCGAAAAGGCGCGAGTTCTGCTGGGGCTTTACTCATGAAGGATTGATGTGTAATCAGAATAATAGTGTAGTTGTCACACCCACATATCATGCAACGCACACAAAAAAGACTTACAGTTGCATGAATCTGACAATTGTAATTCTTGTTTAACCGCTACTGTAAACCAAGCGCTAAGATATTCACACATTAAAAAGTATGCTTTATACTTACATATGAAAAAGGGTTAAAAATTAAAATTTAGTTAAAATTGTTCATAAAATTTGGTCACATTTTGTATTTTTGTACACTCAACCTGGCACCCACCAGTTATCTTTTACCGGATGACAGATGTAATGTAAGCTTAGAAAACAAGAATCTCGAAATAGAAAATTTTTACATTTTTTGCATAATTTTCTTCCTAATAAGTTATCAGAACTCACTTTTCAATTCACCATGTTTTGAAAATGTACTACTATTTGAAAAATGTCATAACCTTCTCCCTCCAAGTAACGTGGATAAAACATGAAAAGCTTGGTGAAAATAAATAACATAATAGGAGCCTGCCTACATCCGTATAGGTACAAACTTTTGTTCATTTTTCATTTTTCGGGAGGTTACCTGCATCAGATTTTTTATTGTTTTTTCTCTCATTTTGAGGATAATAACGTGAAAAGGAGGAATTTTTCAGAATTTAGGTGTGGTGATTTTTTAATTTTCGACTCCAAAAATCTATCGTTGGAGTTTTACGCGATTAAACTTCTGTAAACTATGGGTAATGAGTTTGGTATACGTACCTACCTACAAACGATGATATAATATGCAATATCTTTAAAAATTTTTTCTATTTTCCCTCAACAATGAAATACCTATTTACTCTGTAAGATGCAACCATCCCCTAAAAAACAAAATTAAAATTTTTTCGTATTTTCCCCAATAATAAAATAAAATAAAATTAAATAAAAACACACACACTTTAAAACGGCGTAAGCGTCTTTGGCTAGGCTAAACTCTTAGCCTAGCCACATAGCCTAATGTTTTTTCCCTCTCTTTCAAACTTTTTCGATCTTTCATGCTACCATCTTATTTTTAGCGGTGGTAAATTATAATATAACTTCGGTTGTCAGAAATTCCCTTACCTTTTTCTTCTAAATTATTATGTTTTTTCTGGTACTTTGTAATATTATGAATTTTTTATACAATTCATCCTTCGTTTTGTCGCCAACCATTACGGGTCAAATATTTTTTTGTCTACATTTTTTATAAAACTTTTGATTTTTAATACAATATTTTTCTTTTTTTAATATGGTTTAATTTATATTCGCGGACATCGGGCCTGCTCGAGGAAATTAACTGGGTTAATTCAGGCAGATCTTTTCTAAATGACACCTTCTCAGAAATCAGCTATAAGGTAATTTTTTTCAATTCATCTTTATCCTGTTGCATGGTATAAAGCGGTTCAAACGATCACCTGGCTAGCTGAGCAGGTCTTGGGCTCTTAACTCGCATCTTCACCAAATTCTGTTGGTGGAGATGCTCTCGGTTCACACAATTGAGTGTGTTTTTATTTATGGGAAATTATGTTAGGTCTGTATTGGGTTGGATTTTTCCACCCAGGGTCGCATACCACAACTCTATGAAATATAAATCAGTAGCGTAACTGAAAGGTTGTAGCGACCCTTAGACCCTTAGACGTCAACCAAATGGAAGAGAGAGAGAGAGTGACAGAGAGTGAAAGGAAGAGAGAAATAAAATTATTAAAATGGGATAAGGCATCCTGAAAATAAGGTGGCCGGAGGCTAAATTAAAAATTACGCCACTGAAATATATAGATAAATTTTCAATCTCCATTGTTTATGATAAGTCATCTTAAGAATGAAATACTCAGCTGTATTTCTGAAGAAAAAAAAAAACTAAGAACAAATTAACACTGAAGAGAGAGAAAAATAGAATTCCATGGCTAATTGAGAAGTATAGGAGGAAGTTACATGAAATGGTACACTGACGAGTCCTCGAAATTGAACGTAATGAAAAATAAGCATCAGATAATTTTGCCTTGGCAGCAAAAGCAAAATTCACTTATATGTGGAATCTTCGAATGTTTTTTGATCACCTGCGAGTGATCTTTCTTCGAATTCTTTTTGAATCGGTCATCGAGTACAGGTACTCTTTCAAAGACCGCTTTAGAACTGTATGAAAGAAAAAAGTTCAATTTTCTAACGCACCAAAACAAGTTTATTTTGCCACGTAGTGATGCAATACTCTATTCGTTGTTATTTGAAGGAGCTGGAATGGAAAGAAGTCGAATTAGGTAGAAATGGTATAACCGTTGTTAGGTGGAAATCGATGACAAAAACAATCTTCTGCTGAAAAACAATATTGGATTGAGATACGTACCATCGTGACGAACATAATATTCTATTATGTTTGGAAAAATTATTGGGTTACATTATGAAAAAGTTTTTTTTAATTTCATTATTTGGACGATGCAATACAACGTACAAACGTTCAATTATATCGGTCCCTCTCTGATTATCGTGTCCTCCTCCCCGCCGAATATATGCAGCTACAGGTAGCCGCTAGTTATTTCCATGGTATTATGAAAAAGAAAGGGAGTATTTTCGCACCGAACAGGATCCAACTGTTTTCATACACCTCTATATATGGGATAAATTCTGAGCGAAACGTTAGGCGGTTGCAGAATTTTCGATTTCCCTGGAAAATGGATGATGACGTCGCAGATTTGGTTTCGAGTGAAATACGGAATTTTTATACCTCGATCACAAATCCGTTTCTCGATGGACTTAGCGAGAGAGGTTCGTACCCATTTATCAGTCTTATACCTATTTTAAACGCCTGCCTACTTCTACTATATACGTTTCATGTAATGGCGCCAGTATTAATATTAACTGGCAAAATAATGCGTTATGTTTTCCGCCCCAGACAGACACAATGCTCTATCATGGGGTCAGCGATTGATGGACATGAATAACTATCCTCTAATGAAGAATTATCTAATTCTACTGGCCTACATGATCGTGAGTGGTCGTGTAGTTTCTCCTTTCGATGTTGACTCTCGCCACTGCAAATTACCAAAAATTCCGGCAGAATTTCAAGTAAGTTTTTTTCTGGTTAGAATTTTATAATATTGACGTCCGTGATGGAAAATACAGAAATTTTAAATTTTGATCATTATTTGTAGCTAAAACATTCGATTTATATTGATTATAAGCTTATATGGAGCAGAAATTGGCTATCGCAGTTCATAATTATTATGATACAGGCAGCTGTGGAGGGGGTTTAATGGACCTTGGTTTGAAAGTGTATTCTGTCAGTTTCTGGATTGAAATGCTTCGTCTGTTGTCAATTTTTGTTAAGTGAGAAAAACTATTTTTTCAAGCAAAGAAGTTTTCAGCTTATATTTGTCCCACGTTTGTCTAAAGATAGTTCGGATTAGAATGATTTATTCCATTTATAACATTAAAAGAAGTTAGTAAATAGCCTAAATATTTCGTGAATTCAAGAGATTGTCTGACTTTCAGCTGGGAATTTGTGTTACTTCAACGTGAAATTTCAGAAAACAATTACATACTTGGGAATAATTTCTGAGCTGGTTGAAAATAATAAATTTTTGGCATTTTTTAATTTTGTATGAAATAATCTGAAAAAAAAGCAGAAATTTTCATAAATCAATGTAAAATTAGTTTTATTTTATTTATTTATTTATTTTTGTATATGTTTAAGGTACATCAATCGATATAAACGTAGGTACAATCCCGGATTTTCAGTTTAAATTATATACGAAAATTATTAAGAAATTCCTGCGCATGCGTCAACTATAATTAAGAAACAATAATATATGACACACCGAGGTTCAAAATTGAACATTTACATGTGAGAGAGAATTTGGGAAATAGCTTAGACAGTGAGCGATTCCCAAGTGATGTAAACTTACTTTTGAACTTGATGGAGGAAAACATTTTATATAATATTCGATCAGAATGGCAGTGTTTACGCTGGTATTTTGCGAGTGAAACGTAGCTCTTATCATTGATAAATGTAATCTCGATGCAAATGAATGCGCCGCCATGTAAAAACAAAGTATTTTTTTACATGGGAGTATATTCACTTTTCATCGAGGTAGAGGTTACACTTTCTGAATGAACTGTTAAAATCTGCCACAATGATCAGGTTGATATTGTATTCCATTTTTTATAAGTTTCATGAAAGACTCATCATTATGATACAATTTTAAAGTTTCGTTGTTTTCTGATTGTAATCCAGTTTTGATGGACGAAACAAGGTTCTACCCTATAAAAAAAATTTGCACTTACAAATTTTTTTATTAAATTTTTATGAAAATTATGCAATGTCAAAGGAAAAATAAATTAGGATTTATATTTTTTTGCCGGACCAAAATTATTGATGCCATAATTAATCAAATTGTAAATACAAGGTCTGTATAAAAAGTATGTAGACTGAGTCCATGAAATCATGAATTTTATTTATTTTTCACAAATAAACATGGTCCTCTTCAAAGTACTCCCCCTGAAGACCCATAGGCTGTTACAAATGATTTTTTCACCATTTAAAAGTGTTTCTAACTATTTATTTTTAGAGCACTTATTTTCAAGGTCACAGTAATTTGAATCACCATCACACCACTCATATAATAACTACATAATGGATTTTGATTTGAGTGAATAGGTAGTGGTCAGACTTTTTCAGATTTTGTCAGATTTTACAGATTTGAAGGGTGTCAAGTCATAACAATGTTCAACAACACTGTACACAATACTTTTCCTACTGCCAAGAGAGCTGTTTGAAAACAATCTTTGCTCACACTAATCATATTATCCAATGTTTTTAAGAAATTCAAATTTGCGCTTCCACTACTAATATTCAGTCATTCAGCATTTAGTCTAGTAGTTATTTGGCTACCTTCCATCATAAATTTGTGTGCTGCATTAAAATTATGGATGGAGAAGGATAAGGGGGATCCCCACTTCTTGTTTCTTAGTCTGTTAATTCTCACCTCTCCCTCAACCTCCTAATCAACTTGGAAAACATTAATTGTTGTAGCATAGCTTCTCCATACACCCAAGGTAATATTTCAAGAATTTCTGACCCAGATTTATTCGATTAGTTTAGTAATTTGTGTTTTTCATTTTTGTTTAATTTCATATTTTTTGTGGATTGTGACGTCATTAAAAAAATGAACTGAAGCCAAGTACTATAAATTTAGAATCCGATATCTTAAAAAACTAGAAAAAATTTTGGTAGGTCAGAAATATATTGGAAAATATGCTCCCTCTGTATTTGAGTTGTCATTGTTGCTCGAAGATGAGAAGTCCATAAACTTTTTGGACAGACCTCGTAGAAGAGAATTTATGTAAATTATCTTTAACAATAAAAATTTCAGTCATTATCTATTATGTTAATAAAAATTTATTTGAGCTACCTAGTTGTATACAAATATACATCAATTAAAAAATTATAAAATTTACAATATTTTAATCTGACAAAAAAAGTCACCCATTTTATTTTATTAAAAACAAAATCCTCCTCTAGCTTCGTCTTTTTAGGGGGGGGGGAACCTTAATTTAGTCCTCTATTTAAGTAATAAAAAATTTAGCACAGCTTTAACTGAGGTAGATCTTGTTGGACTATTTTTTAGCGCATCAAAGAATGATTTACCTTTAAAATCGACTTATAGAACAAGTAATTTTTTCTACATAACTTAGCCCAGATCTGGGGGGGATGAATGAATAATGATCGAACACAACATCATGAAGTCAGCAGGAGTTTTGTCTGAGTTTTTTTGCTTCTCAAATAGGTAATTTTTTTCATCTAGTGATAGACCAGAGTTCATTTAAAACTCTGCGAATATAACCACATCCTGAATAGGCGCTGGAAAATCTCTGATATGTGTGTGATTTCTGGCATGATAAAAATATTAGAAAATACCATTCCAAGGAATAAGTAGGATTCAGTAGTCCACATAGAGCTCTACTACATACAGTGTGGATATTTGTTTTCTATTGATAAATATTTTAGGATACGACCAAAAAATGAAATCTTCTAATGTAGGTACCTACATTATATTTTTCTTGCAGGAAAATAAACTATTCAAATATGTTCGAGAAGAAATAGAGCACGTCAAACGAAAAGATCTAGTTCAGGCGACAGAATCCGCTCTATCCAGAGATGAGATGGCATTTTTGGCTCAGTTACCAGCTCCCAACGGTGGGATTCGATTATATCTGGCCTTATCAGACACACCATACAATGAATGGTCGAGAGTAAATAAATTTCCAGTACCGACCAAGTACGATATATCGGCCAAGGATTTCACTGACGAAGGACTAGAATTGGTGAAGAAAAAATTTAATTCGTTAGTAAATACCTATTTTACAACCGTTTACGTAGGTACTTTTGATTCTGGGTAAATCATTACCAAAAGCAATAACAAACAAAAATTCAATATTCCAACATTTTGACAGAAAAATTTATCAATTTTCAATTCTTCTTATTAAAAAAAAAAAATATTATTCAGTCTTCAAAATATATCTTCTCGATTGGCACCTATCTTTCTCTCCTACATGGTATTTTCCTGATAGTCTCTTCAATTTTTTTTTCAAAACCGTCTTATCTTGTTCTTATATATTTAACAGGGCAAATGGTATGTTAGAAGGTACATCAATAGATGAAAAACGATCCAACAAAGTACCATCAGAGCAACGAAACAGAATTACAGATACTAACGATGAGAAATGGCAAAATCAATTCCTAGCAGAACCAGAGAATGTAGGAAACAGTAGCAAAAAACTGAATGACACAAAAGGCACTGGCAGACAATTTGAGGACACAAGAAGCAATCGCAGACAGTTGGAAGACTCTAGAAGGAGCAATGGTAGACAAAATAATTCATCAGCCTACGAATACGACTCATTGTTGAATTCGCCAGCAACCAAGGAGCCGCGAGTTCAGATCATAGGATTGAAAAAACCAGAAGTCTATAAATGGTAAGAAATTGAAAAACATATATTTTCATTGAGATCGAATTTATTGATCGAATCAAATGTGAAAAATGAAACAATGAAAACTCAAAAACTTACAGCAGGTACCAGCCTATCGACTTCTCATGTATAGGTTCCTTTTTCAATAATTTTTAATCAGCCGTGGATTTTTATCAATTTTTCTTCATCATCTTTCTCCAAAGAATGTGATGAGGGAAATTTTTGGAACAGTATGATATTATATCTCAAAACGCATCAATAATAATACATTGAACCTTTAATTAGATACCCTCGTTCCAAAATTTTAAAGTTTTATTTTTCATAGAACCTACATCACTCATTGCCATATATACCTATCTTAAAACTGGATCCATATACTGGATGTTTTCTAAAAACATCCAGATCTTTAGCAGTACATATTATAGTACTTCTTAAAACCAACGAAAAAACGTTTGATAAACATGTTCGCTCTGTTTTCAGCGATTAAGGAGCAAGGTAGGTACTTACGCTAAAAATCTGCTTTAAAATTGTTATTTGATTATGAAAACTCGTAATATTCAACACGATGAACAAAAAATATAATTTTCACTTACGACCTATCTTGTAAAGTAAAAGTGCAGGGAGTTTCTAAAATTATGCTAAAATATTCTATTTATAGGCCTAAGTCTTCAGTGTCTTTTAATTGGTTTTAAAGTTCAGAAAGAAATAGTAAATGTGAAGAGCTCCTTTTTCATTCCACGTGGTGAGTACTATTGGTTTAGATAAGAGTTTCTCAACGTGTGTGAGGTAATGTCCATTGGCAGGGAGGTGAAAACAGAAAAGGTGGCAACAATAATTTACGGGAGCTATAACACACGATTCTAATAATCAAATTCCTTCATTTTATGGTTTACCAATGGCGGTGGACACAACTGAGTCCCGTTTATGTTGAAATGAATTGCAAAAAGTCCCCAGAATGTATTGCGGATAGTATTTTGGTGCATATTCAGGTTACACCCAGTCAAAAATTTGAATTTAATTTCGGTGGTGGGCTGAATGCGTCTACTTTCTTTAGAAATTTGCTAAAAAGAATTGTCAGCTGCAGTTAAAAATATATACCTACACAAAAAAAAAAAAAAAAAAAAAAAAACCCAAGTAAGTATACAGTTGTAGGTACGATTCAATAACAATTGAATGAGGACCTTTTTTCAACTGCATAGTTCCTTCATAATTCCTAGAATAAAATAAATTCCAAGTCCTGATTTTGCAGTTACTCAAGTAACAAATATCAAGTGTTGGGGCAATGGGGAACTTTAGATCCTGAGAAGGGGACACTCACGTAAAAAGGATTAGAAACCCTAATCTACACACAATAAATAACAATTTTATTTCGAAGCAAATTTTTAGGGGTCATACTTTTATTTTACCTGCTTTTTTACCATTGAAAACCGGACACATGTTTATTAAACATTTCTTCATTTGTTTAGAGGTTTAGGTACCAATATAAGTGGTAATATTCTATGGCTGAATGGAAAAACAATCCTTTAGTAATTCTTACACATTTTTTCCATTATCAATAAAATTATTTCTATGCAGAAACGTATAGGTATAGATATAATTTTGTTAAGATAAATAATTCTTAAGTCACTGTGCATTCTTAAGTACCGTTCTTGCATTCAGGCATATGAGCTTCTCAGGATACAGCTTGCGAGCAGAAAACTTGGATAAAACTTAGATAGGTGCGTTTTTTAGTCAGAGTTGACTCAAAAATTTGTTTTTTTTTTCTGAAAAGAATTTTCGAATGTTTTGTTGCATTCGTGAAGAAATGAGTCCGTGTGAAAAACAAAAATTTTATCCATATGATTATTTCCTCATTTAATTCTACTTTATTTTAGTTTCACAAATATTTCTAAACATGTACTTTTCGTTATTTAATATACGTGAAAACTTTGGTTTTCAGTGAAATCGAAGTACCACCAAATAACAAAGCGATAATAGAAGAAATTGCTGACGTTGCAGTAGACGATTTACCAGATTCGTAAGTACTAATATTTTTTTGAAACATTTTAACTGTAAATGAGAGGAACCATTTTTATTTTTAACTTTGAAATTTTTTAATGCAAAATCTTATACTTACCTAAATATAGTTTTTTATCAAAAAAAAAAAATTGATTTTGTCGCCAATCCGGATCAAGAAATGTAACAAAAAATTAACAATTGATATACCTACCTACTTACCTACCTTTAGATTTTAAATCGATGACAAAACTTGAAAAAGTCCACTTCTGCAAGATTGCTAACTCAAATTTTATTATTCAATGTAGAAATCTGATCATTCTTCTTACAAAAAAAATTAAAAATTAAATCCATGTTGTCTTCATGGTGGAAAAGATAAGAATTTGGTCTTCGTGGATTATTCAAATAGTATCTCAAGAAGGTGCCCTTCGATGCTCCATATCTATAAGTCTCCATACTCTTTATTAATATTTATTAATTTACGCAAGAGTGGATAGCTCATCAGTTGTCACTGTGGCCAAATACCCACATGAAGTAATTGAAGATCCTAATTTCTTTCTTTTTTTTCATAGACCTCCGAGTTTACTCACAGAAGAAGATTTTCAAAAAGAGAAAAAAGTAAAAGAGAAAGTTGATCGATGGTTTGGCAGTTCCAAGTACTACCGCTACAGATTAACGATTCAAAAATTATTACGACGAAAAATACCGATTGACACAATCAGGTGGGTACTTAATATATTTTCATAAATCTTAATTTAGGCCAAATATGAGAATTTTAATAAATATGAGCCATGCTTGACCATAAAAATCACTTTACGCGGTCTTATCCACGAACAGAGGATTTTTGTTGAAGAATTATAGTAGACTTTATGAAAATCAGTTTCAATTTATTATTCACTGGGAGTCTGGGGCTTAACTCGGAACTGAAAACATAATTTTAATTCGTTAGTATGTTTTGGCTATTTCATATTGCAAGTTAGGATTTGGGGCTTGGCCTGGCCAAGCCAAAACTAATTTAAAAGGACTTTATTTCGTTCTAAAAACCATTAGAATATCGTCTAGAATTTGTAAAATCTTATATTTAATGTATTTAAAGTTTTTTTTGGAAATAATTGGTATGTTAAAAATAATTCAACAAAATATGCTTTATTTAAGTGTAAAATCTGTGAAGTGATGAGTATCTAACGAACTCTATAGTGCTTACAAAGAAACACAACCTAACCTGCATTTGCGATTCTAGCACTTTGGTAATGCTCTATCGGCAAATTTGGTAACTATTCATGGGTCTATCCATATACGAACCAAAATAAAGTCTAAATTATGTTCCTAAACGGAGTTAAATAAAAACATAATAATAATAATAATAATAATAATAAAAATTTTATTAGGTACCACACATGTCTGTGATCAGACAAAGAGGATGTTCTTTTGGGTGTTTCCAGTTACGTCCAAACAGATGACAGGGGAGAAGTATTGGAGAGAATATAAAAATATAACTTCTGCCTGTTTAAGCTTTTTTTTTTTTTCTTTAAATATAATAAACAATCTGGCTAATCCACTCTGAAATATACAATGTGAATAAGACAAAACAATAATGAAAAAATAAAATTGCAAAGAAAATTTTCATTATCATAAGGATTTAAACACAAGTTTCTGGGTTATAGTCCAGGTCATTAGCTAGGAGCCAGGAAAAGCTTGAAGATTTGTCAATTTAAACATAACTACATACAACAATACCCTAAAAACACCTATTATAACCTGTAATAACGCAAATAAAATTATCCTCTTTGACTAAATGTAGATGCTTCTGTTATTATTTCCAAGTATTGCTTGCAAATGGGGTATCATTTCATTAGTTTTGACTTAACTTTACATGTGACTCTATCTATCAGTGACTTTCTAATTTGTCAGTTTGAAATGGCGCATATGAGAGAGCCAGTCAGAGGTTAGTAGGTGTATATATGTAAGTTTGTTCGGTAGTTTGACTCTAATTTGCACTTCAAATGAATGATAGTGTGAGATCGCAAAGTTTAAAATATTTATTCACACGTAATTAATAAACGGGAGTGAAATTAGAAAATTCAAGTTTTTATACACGAAACAAACAAAGATTAAATCTGTATATCTGGGTCAACGTTGAATGACTGCACGAACGAATGAATGAAACTGTCAATGAATGAAAATTATTGGAAGCGAGTTGCGAGGTCGATGACGATAACAAAGAAAAACGTTCAAGTTAAGATTAGTCGAAAATGTCATCGGATAAAAGAAAGAATGAAGTTCTTGAATGAAATGACGTAATTGAAGATAAACAGATTGCATGCAGTAAATAATTACATCATGACATCTTAGCCTAGGTCAAACATAAATAAACATGAAAAATGGTTAAAATCTCGCAAGTATGAGCGAGATTGGTGCGATTCGAGAAAAGACGATTTTGTCTTTTACATATATATACATATATATATGTAAGTTTGTTTCCGGGTATTCCACTCGATCTAATTTGCACGTAAATAAAGTTTCGTGAACTCGTAATCAAAAGCAGAGTTTATTGATACGATTAAAATACGGTAGTGAAATTAGAAAATTCAAGATTATTATACACAAAGAAACGAACGAAGATACAACTAAGTTTTATCTGTCTTTCTGAAACGGCGATTAACAGACGAATGAATGAATGAATGAATTTGATAAATGAAATTGACGTTCGTTACAAAGGAAAAATGGTCATGTTGTGTATGGTCAAAAATGATGTCATTTAACAAAGGATGGTCGAGTCGATAATACATAAAATGACGTAACTTAAAGATAACAAGATCGGAACGGTAAATATTAGATAGTCGAATTGTGTCGATTTCTTAATGTGGGTCAAACAAAAATAAACATTACGAATTCATGAAAGAACGAGAGTAACAAACAAAATAGTAGTTATTTGAAAAAGAAGAGTGTTCTTTTTACATATATATGTGTGTGTGGTATATATGTATGTATGTTCAAGACTAAATATGGTAGAAAAATTTTTTTTTAAAATAAGGTTTTATTTTAAAAAGTATTTAAAAAAAAACATTTTGTTGGAACTTAAAATAAAGACTAAAGAAAAATGGCCCTCATCCCCAATTTAAAAAAAAAAAACCTATTTAGTGTGGGTAAAGGTAAGTCGGATAGTTCTAGCCAGAAATTTCAATAAAATTATTTTTTTCTTTTTCATTGGTACTTTATAGTTCATACCTTGGATTAATAGAATATTTTCAAAGCCTAACATTTTGTTATTGGATTTCAGACGCAACATTCATCATTGTATGAGACAACGGCTGGAACCTGGAGACCAAATACCAAACTGGCTGCGAGACTCCCTGGATGAATCGGAACCGTTCAATGTAAGAATTGCTCACCTCAAGATGAGATTTTCTGACGTGCTGAGAAAGTAATTAAAAATTATTTATTTTATGACCTGTCAGTTTCATTTTGACCAACTTAAACTTCCTCCGTTCTCCAAACACCTTGTACCTACAATATTTTATTGTTTTATTTTATTTTTTTTAACATAGAACATGTCATGCTACTAGCCTACTACATGGAGTACTATTCTATTGACAATTAAAGTTACTTGCTATTTTATCCTTTTGAAGTCAACTTCAACTTGGCGGATTGTCATGTGAGATTCTAATGAGATTCTTTGGAGATTATCTGCCAAGCTAAAGTTAACTTTATTGACTAAAAAAAACAAACTGATTTCAAATGTTAACGAAATAATATTCCAAATAGCTCGCTACTAGCTACAAAACTATCCAAGTGTGAATCAGGTTATATAGTGTTATTCGTGATAATCTTTGACCATAAATTGCGCTTAGAATTAAACCAGTAAAAAATAAAGATTTCAGGTTAAACAAGCGGCGCTAAATAGGCAACCATTGTGTACCACATGACGTACCTACTTAAGACTACGTTAACATACGTTATCTTTGTGAATTTAAGGGATGACCCTTAGTAAATATATTCTAAATCGATGAACTCAAACATAACATGGAAGGTACGCACCAAGTACACGCTAGTTGCCTACTTTTATGCCGCCATGTCTTCACACTAAAAAGTGCATGGGCTTATGGAAATTTACTGGTCCACTACTAGGCTGATAGTCGAAGATGAAAATCATCCAACAGGAAAGCGTCGCTTATGATGACATCATAATTATGGACTTTAAATTTTTTCGGATGTAAGTCCGACAGACTTACCCCTTAAATTTACGCAAAATATTAATTAAAATGAGGAGCCATTTGGAGGGAGTGAAGGGTGCGAGGCAGGAGTTGCACAACGGTATAGAAAGCTTAGCTTCGGCTTAGACTTACAACCTTGAGAAATAAAACTTCAGCTTCGCTTTTTGACTTTTTGACGTTTAGCTTCCAGATTCGACCTAATGAAAATAAAACTTTCGGCTTTGAATTTTTATCATCGTTTCAAATTTTCTTAGTTTTCTCTACCCCCCCCCCCACAAAAAAGAAAAAAATTAAATCAATTTTTTTAACCCATTTCTTCAAAAATTTTTGGAAAATAAAAAAAAAAATGCTCCAAGTATAAAAAATCCAAATTTTACCAATTGCTCATCAAGTTTTTAGGTCAGCCAAAACATAATGCTTCAGCTCAGCTATTTGGCCTTTTGACAAAAAACTCACATTTAGCTTTTGACTAAATTGAGTAAAATTCGTCGGTTTTCGAATTTATATGTACGGCTCAAGTTGCCGAAAGCCGCTTGGATAGGGGTAGGTTGATAAGCGTGAGGCGAGCCCTGGCAGAGGGGAGGGATAAAGGTACTCCGAAGAGGGGCGTATTTTTTACCAATTTTGAATTTTTATTCTCATATTTTTGTCCATACTTGGCGCTTAAAGGCGCACCCGTTCGCACGACATCGTTGCATCACCTGATTCACCTTGCCCCCTGCTTTTCCAGTGAATACGGCGTGATGGACGACGACGAACTGTTCCACTTGAGTAACGTACCTGCGCTCAGCGAAGATGACGAGTGTAAGGTCAGAGAGCTGATACGACGTGCCGAAGAAGGACGAGTGCATCCGGACGTTCGACGCCTGTTCACTCCGAACGAGAATCGAAGCTGCAAACAGCTGATGCGTTTGCTGGACGAAATTCTGGCCAAGGATTACGACCCAGATGCGCCGCCCACGCGAGAAGCGCCAGCATCCGCAGCGACGCCAGCCGATCGTTCCGTCAGCCCAGACGCTGCGGACGCTCGACGTGAAAATGGCGAACGAAAATGGTGGCCGTGCCAAAGTACGAATATGGAAACCTCGCACTCCATTTCGCGTAAAAGCCAATCGCATGCGACGGCTCGAAGTGCGTCCGAAAACGAGGCGACCGCCGCACTGCGTCGATCGTTCGGCCATCGCGGCAACAATTGCCCAGCCGAACGCGACGCCACCTGCGGCCAGCCTTCGAACGTCTGCTGCCCGTCCGGATTTCGGCTGGAGCCGTCGCAGTCGCGCCAAACGTCTACCGGTCGCTCGTCGAGCAGAGCAGCGGTGAAAGAAGAACGGTCGCCAGCCAGCCAGGTGTTGGACCTGAGCGATAATTCTCAGCTCGAAGATTTGAATCTGGCAGACGAACGACCGGACGAACTTTTCGCCAGATTACCGCCGGATTCGAGCATCGAAGATAGCACTTCGAATAATCGAAGTCGAACGAGCGACAAATCCTCTGAAAATTATTCGAAGTAAAATAATATAATATATTGTTTTAAGTAGCATATGCCTACGTATTAACGTATGGGTATCGTATAGCGATGTCAGTGATTCGATGTATAAAAACGCGTTTATAAGTTACGTACGTCTCGAAAGAAAATCGAGTATACATTATTTTTTGGCAAATATATAAACTTCGAATTTGAACTAACAGCATTTACAGTCGACCAAACATTTCTGATGTAAAGTAAAGGAATATTACCACAGCTACCTATTGGAAAACATTCAAAAAATCAAAAATTATTTTTACATAATCGAAAATTATAATATAATATACATATACGTAGCTTATTCATGTATTATGACTTGAAATGAACTATATGCTAACTACGTCAGTGGTGCGTTAACAATTTTTCAGGTTGACTGCTTAAAGTAATAAATTATTGTAGGTACCTATTTTTTTTTATTTTTTTTTTCAAAATATTCCCTAATATATTTTTTCTCAGAAGTAATTTATCGGAATGGTAGACCCAGAGACATATAGCTGAAGAGATGTCCAACTCTCTATATGCGCTGTGGTATATGTGACAGAGATCTTTGACCACCACCAAAATCATCAACAAAAAGTTAACTTCGTTTAATGTTCTGTGCAGCCAAAGCTGCGTTTATTTCGTAGTACACACGCTATCGAGCTACAACATTATGCAGCAGTAAAGCAAACGAAGTTGAGAAATCATTTATGATGATGATGGTTTAGATATTTGTCACATTTCTGATCACCTGTTGAAGATCTCTTTAGCTATATGTCTCTGGGTAGACCAAACAAAAGCTAAAAGCAACAACAAAAAATCTTATAAACTTTTACAATAACTTACTGTGTGCCACCAAAAATGACATTTTTGTTTTAGTGAATTTAAAACGCCTTTGTACTCAGAACTGTTCTCTCATTCGGTGTTTTCAAATTATTACGCACATCAAAAACTTTTAGAAAGTTCGCATAGGGTATTTTGAGTATGAAAAACTTTTGTTTGAACGAACATAACTGAAAAACTTCGCGCATAGTATACTGTATGTATGCATACCTATTATCTTCTCAAGTTCTAAATGCAAATTTAAAATTAATTCAGTAACAAAATAAGTTTTTTTTAATGGGGACATATTTCTATGAAAGGTGGGGGAGGCTAGCACGAATTTGCATGCAAGTTTTTGTTCAAGTTTTGGTGTAAGTTTCAGTGCAAATTTTAGCACAAAAATAGAATGAGAGAGATAAGTAAGAAAAATGTGTTAGTGTGTGTGTGTATTTGTGTGTGAGCGTGTGCACGTGAGTGTGTGTGTATTTGATTTTATTTAATAAACACACATTAACCAAGAAAAACAAATTTTATTGTTTCTACCTAAAGGGGTTTGTTATTTTCACACCCAACAAACTCGTGAGTGAATCAGTGGGCTGAAAGTATGTGCAATTTTGTTCAGTTTTTAGGAATATAATTGTGTAAAGGTGAAACCTTCATAATTGATAAGATTGATTTTTAATAGAAATTTTCAAAGCATATTAGTAACATTTAGAATAAAAAATATGAAATGAACTAGAATTAAATAATTTAATTACTACATGATGGAATATTATGGCAAAGAATTGAACATCGAAATTACTGTTATAAATGAAAAATTTATTTATGGTTTTGTGGAAGACAAGAAAGAACTGTTGGAAAATATATCTCGTATGGGATATACATTTTCCATTAGAATCCACAATTATTCTGAACACATCACCAATGTTCATTAAAAGAACTGGTTATGTTTAGTAACAGACTCGCGATTAATTTGTTCTCATACCGCAACAGAAGTTCTTCCTCAGGTACAGACGAAGATATTAATTATTCAAGATTTTGCAATGATGAAGAGAAAAAAGTTACATTCTTTACGTTTCATAATTTAAAAAAATATTATCTCATCCTCATATCTCTATTACTCTACAGAAGTGAATTTTATTATCACTAATTCTACAATTTGAATCATGAGTGAATGAAAGTGAACGTGTAGAGTTCGTTTGGTGTGAAAATAACAAACCCCCTACCTAAACAACAAATTATACAGTGTTACCAGCTGCAAAAATAGGAATGTGTACCACATTAAATGATTCAGTCCGCTTGCTCATAGGCGCCAAAGCATTCTTTTTTTTTTTAAAGAAAGGTGCTTTGGCTGACTAGCCATTTTACCCAACAACAGGAAGGTACATTTTGATGGCAGAGAGGGAAAGGGGGACAGTCAGGAACTGGTGACCAATAATTTACAAGCATGAATTTTTCAGTCACATATTACAGCGCCAATAGAATCGAACCAAATATAACGCTATTTTGTTTGGCAATGTGATGGTTGGCTGTCTCAAACTCACAACCTTTCGATTAAAGAAATAAGTTATTGGATTACATTACAATCAAGTAGATACCTAGCATTAAAAAACAAGTACAGAAATTTATTTTTCGACTTCTATAATAATGGTTATAATCTACTAAAATTCAAGAAATTTGGTATGTCACTTTATTTTTCTGTAAATGTTGTCACATAATTCCTGTTTATTGAAAGAAAATGAAAATTTGTCAAGGGAGATTCTACTTATGACTAATTGGATAATTATGAAGGGGCAAGCCTGATACTTGAAAAAACATAAACGAGAAGTGATTGTATATCTATGACAAACCAATTTCACCAACTGCTGCCTGGCTCAGTGGTTAAATAGGAGCTTAACATGCCCGAGCCATAGATTAGAATCTGGAGTCTAATAAATTTATTTTTTTTAGTCCACTAATATTTTTATGTATTGGAATGCTGTGTGGAATCTTTTCTTTAAATTTTTTATCATACGGTTAAAAAAAAAAAAAAAAAAAAAAATGCCGAAGCTAGTCCATGATATCTCCTTCAGACTCGCTCCTTCGAAAATATACGAATTAGTCGCAAGTGGGAGATTCTTTGAAGATATGAACAAAATTTTGTGGGTTTTTCAAAGCAAATTCAATTTTTTTTTTTAAATTTATGTGTATCAAAATAATAAATTATTTCACTAGTCTTTCGTCAAGTAAAATTTTTTATGAGTTAACCTAAGTAAAATAATTTTTGTGTTATTAAAAAAAAAATTAAAAAAACTTTTCATTAATCAGAGGAAATTTCAGTAAAATCAGTCTCCGGTACATTTTTTCTCATTTTTGTCGACAACAGTGTATAATTATGTGTATTGAATAGATATATCCGTTGAAGGATTAAAATTAGTTCATTTTAGTAAAATAACTGCAGATGACTGATGAGAAGCGTAATGAAAGATTTTCTAAGAGAGAACCATAACTTTCATAAGCTCATGGGAATTCGCCACAGTTTTTAGTTGCAGGCCTATAATTAGGTAAGCTGTTGAACTAGCTGATTGACAAAATGTTTCACATGTTGCATAACTATGAGCCGTATTTGCAACTTTTTTCCATGTTTTAAAAAATAAAACAGGATCTTATTTTTTAGGCAGTAAATACTTCAATCGCAATTTTTGTTTTAAATTTCCAACAATTATAAACCCCGTCTTACGAATGTGAGAATAGCTGTGTTCGACATGGCAACAAAGAGCAGCACTAAAAATTTTTAGGCGACAATATTCCGCTAATGATGACTATATGAACCAATGAAAAACGCATTTGACTTGAAAATTGGTGGAATAGCACCCCTAAAAGTTTCTAGCGCTGCTCTTCATTGCCGTATATGTCGAATACAGTTAATGTCGTAGGTGATTGTTTAAATGGCCTCTTGCTTTGTTCTGCAGAAATTGCAGTTACTGAGTTACTTGATGAAGCAGCGCAATCGTGCAGTGCAGTCCGACTAAGCGGCTTTGTGACGTGTGAGTGATTAAAGTCATTTATATAAGTATGCCATAAAGCTACATTAAAAATTCCGTACTTATTCATCTCAAATAGCTCCATCGTGTATAGGTAATTTAATTTTGTACCTAATCTTTCTCGCTGTTATTCCGGAGAAACGTTATTTTAGGGCCTGAAAATTACGTTTTTCTAATAAATAATTTATGGAAAAAAAGAAAAGAAAAACCATTAAAAAATTTCACAATAATTTTCGTTTCTGTGCCACGAGGCTCATTTGTATGGCACGTTTTTTCTATGACTACAATGTGTTTTTGACGCGACGTCATTCGAGTCGAACGTTGTATTGACAAACAGATTATTTTTTATCACGTCACTTTATTGAAAAGAAACTTTATAATAAAACTCTTTACGCGCAATGGGAGAAAGTTGTCAAGGTCGTGGATGACGAAAAATGTTTACGAAAAATGCTAACCAACGATAAAATGAAGAAAGAAAAACAAAAGCGACAAAATGAAGAGAAAGTAAGGGAAAAAAATTCAATTTTTTATTTATTTTTTCTCTTTAGTGATCTTTCCATTTTTGTTTGCCTGTATAGGTCTGTTCGACATGCAGGAAAAGTGCGGAAGTTTTAAATATTTTCCAATAATGGGCGGTTCAATTTAGAAAAGTGGGGACTCGGCTCGCTGAGAAGACAGTTCTGTTTTCCAATATACGTACATTTTTCATACATAAATACAAGTTTCCATTTTTTGTCACTAATGTTCTCTCAATGTACTGAACAAAATATTTCGAAATTCGTACCACCTGTGAAGAATATCCTACTGGTGGTTTATAGACCACAAAAATTAAAAACTGTTTAGCCGAACTGCTGAAATTAAGATTCAAAGTTATTTTTCATGAATGTCTATGCGTGAGTATATATATGAAAGTAATCTTAACATTAGTGGCTGTGTGTGAGTGCTATTGAAAATTACTAGTCAAATGAATAACACAACAAGAAGCTATACATCGAGACTGGTGACTTTGTTTATGTTGATGTCAGCAGATTCATTCCACGCATCCATTTTTATTTATTTTTATGTATTGAAAGGAATAAGATAAAAAACTCTACACAGCAGCAGCTCGGTAAGAAAAAGTAGGTTTTCAAAAAATGTAAAATTAGGTAGTCGCTAAAACGTTATTAATAGATCGTAAAAAATATTTATTCCTGTTGGTGCAAAATTAGGTATTTTATAGGCAATATAAAAACAAAAATAGTGTTCTGAAAGTACCGTGTGACCGATCCGTCCTAAAATTTAAAGCAAGTTATAATATTTGTTATCAATTTCGTAGCTTTTGATCAAAAATTGATAATTTTATAGCCAAAACAAGAACAAAAATAGCCATACAGCGAGTACCGTTTGACCGATTCGCACCAAAATTTATATCAGGTTATAATAAATCATGATTAATTTTTTTTTTTCAAATTTCGTAGCTATTGGTCAAAAAGTATAAATTTTATAGCTAAAACAAAAATGAAAATTACCATATTGGAAGATGTGGGAATTAAAAAATTATAAAGAGAAACTTGAAACTTTTCAGTTTGGAATTTCTGATTTTCTCCACCCAAAAAAAAAAAATTCCTTTAGTATGTCACTGTTATCTATTAAAATCTTTATTGAATGACAATAATGATCCATGGCCTTCAAATTCTGAAATTATTAGATGGAATGTTTCAGTCTATGCTCTAGTCATGTAAAGAAAACTATCAAATATAGGTGCTTCCTTTAAGCTCTCCCAAAAGTCATTTTTTGACCTTATTTCCGCATTTTAAAAGCAAGAAATACAGTCAATTCATAGAAATTATCACGTATTGACAATGAAGTACAAATACATCCACAAATATATTTATAAGATCATATCTTTTGAAGAAATAATACGGTTAAAAAACTGAAATCTTCTCGAATTACAGAATGGTTTCTTTTTCTCACTTAGGAAAACTTGGAAAATAAGTCGGATATTTGGTAATATTTTGTTGTATTATTGTCTAGCATGTCTGTTAGATGGGTACTTCAGCTTGTATTATATACCAGTATTGTACTCGATAGGAAAATAATTTTTTCAGTCTTTTTTGTTAAAAACTACTGCATTCTCTGACGTAAGGCAGACAGTAAGTTCCGATTCTAAAAGGCTCACTTTTAAATAGCCTACTGTTGAATAAACAAAATACTATTTTATTATATTGTGATTTTATTAATTGTGTTTTATTATTTTATCTAAAGACTGATTCCAGAAAGTTAGAGTCCACCATAAGAGTGTGGATGATAAATTATTTAATTATTTTAATATTACAGAGATATTGATATTCATTTTGGTATTAATATTTCATGTATGGTGTAACACATAAAGTGGTCAAATTTCATGCAATCACACCTCTTTTATGCCATTACAGATATTATATATTTTATAGATAGAAAAATAGTTATTTAATTTTTTAAATGGACAAAGAAAAACATAGTAACAGAGTGTGGTGGAGAGAAGGAGAGAAGGAGGGGAGAGAGAGAGAGAGGGAGCAGGAGCATGAAAGAGATCAGCCAAAATAGTATATTATCATAAATTATTAGCTATCTTGCATCAGCTGCTGCCAGATGTAGTCTCAGTGCGTGCTTGCCATGTAGGAGGTGTTGGGTTTGATTCCCAGAGAAGATCTAATTTTTCTCAAATTTTTTTTTGTAAAGTGATTGGTTAGAGGGCATAAATTGTTGTTATAATTTTTTTCGTATATTGTGTGGTTAGGTGAGGTAAATTTTTTTATACATTTTCTTGTATTGCTTGTGGTCAGGTGTGGTAAGGTAAAAGATAACAAAGAAAAAAGGGGTTTTGGGGACATATATACATATATATGTAAGAATATGTATTCACATTCTTAAAATAACCACAGTTTCTGTCTGTGTTTCGCACTCGCTGATATAGTGAGTTGCAGAGATCTCTCATATATATATTAGATTTGTATTATATTCATCTATTGATGGATTTTAAGTATGGAAAGATGAAAGATGTGTCTACATGATTCTTCATTACTTTCTAAAGAGCTTACATATATACCATTAATTAAAAATTTGAAAATGATGAAAACACGCACCCTAATCTCCTCTATGATGATAAAAAAATTTGCCAAAAATATTCACCAAAAATATCTCCACCATATGCAAGTGTATATTTACAGGCAATGATAGAGAGAGATATATTCTAGTAGGGAGGTATTCTATACTTATAAAGAAGCTAACTATTATTAACAAGTGGAATAACCAACTTTGGAATTGCCTGCATCACTTACATTAAAGTGAGGGGTTAGTCTTATACATCTATGTAGACCAAATATATGTTTGTCCTCGAATTTCTAGCTCCACAGATTTTGATGAACTTTTTTTTAAATGATAGAAGGTGATGCAACGGTAGTCCAATATTATTGTTTTTAGAATAGCTAAGATAGCTTTTTAGTTATCTTTGAAAAACTGTTTGTTTTAAAAGAAAATTGCCGATAAGCTATTGTACAAGAAAACGAGACAACATAATAAGAAAAAAGAAATTATCAAAAAAGAACCAATATAATAATTCTAAAAATGAGCTGAAAAGAGAAAAATAATCCTTTTCAAATTTTTTTCAACAAGATAATTATAACTATCCAATGATTGGAATTATTGAAGTCGAAGCTAATTAAAAAGTTTTATCATAAAATTTAAACTGAATTGACGTAGGCTACATGATACCTAAAGGAAAAAAGCCTTGATTTCAATAATTCCAGTCCCTGGATAGTTATAATTATCTTTCTGGAGAAAATTTGAAAGCTGTTATTTTTCTCTTTTCAACGCATTTTCATTACCTATGGTTTTTTAAGTTGGTTCTTTTTAAATAAAATTATTTTTCAACTGCTTCATCGAAAACTCATTAATCTAATCTAAATTTGACTTCTGGAACACGTTCTATGTTACAAGTATCTATTTTTTTCAGTCATCCTTTGTCATCAGTCAGAAGAATGTTTGCTCAACCTCAGCCCCTCGCATACTCTCAGTGGCGTAGCAATAAGTAGGCCATCAAAGGCCATGGTCCACCCAAGATAATTCGCAGCCCCCGAGTCAATTGAAAGAATTTTCAATTTTTTTTCTTGCTTTTTACAAGATATTGAAGAAAGTTTCTGCGTGTACCTACTTATCATTATTTTTAGATGGTTGAGGAGGTTTTAACAAACTCTCAGGGAAAATAAACAAATTAGAGCGTTGCTTGTATCTGCAATTTTTCGCTGGACCACACAATATGCCAAACATTATTAAAAAAACATCAGCCCCGAAAGCCACGCTAGAAATAGTAGGTTTTCGATAAAAAAGGAATTATGAATTTTAATGGTCATATTAATTATTTTTAAGTTCATATGCGTATATGATATGTTACGATTGTATGAAATTTGTTCGCTGCTGACAAAATATTACACAATCTGAAATTTAAAAGCATTATTTCTCGAAAAAATGAAAAATTAATTAAGATGATAAAGTATGGTAAATAATCGTATAATTTAAAATAAAATTAAAGAAATACAACGAAGTTATAAAAAAAGGAAACATGATCATACAAATAATTTTTTTAAAGAGGCAAGTTCATGCAAATTAGAAAAATAAAAAAGGAAAACAAAAGCTTCACCGGAAATTCCGCCCGGTCGATCCGCACCAAAGTTGGTAGCATGTCACAGTAAATTAGAATAAAAATATTTATTTCAAATTTTGTACATATTATTCCAAAATTTTTCATTTAATAACCAATATAAAAACAAAATAGCGATACCGGAAGTACCGCCCAGCCTATCCGTACCAAACTCAATAAGTTTGATCCTTAGCTTAGTACAAATATTTGTACCAAATTTCGTGATTATCAGACAAAAATTACGACCAGTACCGCGGGAACAAAAAAACAGAATATATACATATGAATTTGAGTTATCAGTGCCAAAGTTTTCCGGAGGTCGTGGAACGAAAAACGTACCCAACCTTACTGTGGGGTCTAATAACGCACCGAGTTTCTAAAGAAAACCTATATAAAACCTAGCTTCGCTACTCCACTTTCCTCAAGGGTATCCGCTTTGCAGCTCATCAACATCTCCTGTCATACGAGCCTATAACGAAACGAAATATTTAAATGAAAATGATTTGGGTGTACTGCTATTCAAATTGCGAAATGAACCGATAATGTTAGCATTTGCGAAGAACAAAAAAAAAAAAATTTCATAGCATTTCGAATAAATGGCGCCATACCGGATCCAACCCAATGTGCTGCTCCTCAAAATGAATCGATTTCGTAACAAAGAAGCGTTAAAATACGACTAACCGAATTCAAAACCAAAACCAAAACCAAAAAAACCAAAAAAAAAAAAAAACAACGAAGAAAAATAAGAAGAAGGAAGTCTAAACCTCGACCAAGATGGACGAAAAAGTCTCAATGGCCGGAAAAACGTGCTCGAAGGTGACCAAAAATCCGTTTTTCAACTTCCTGCGCTGTTACCGGGCGCAGCCTATGAACCAGCACCGGTCAGCCGTCGAGACGGCCGTCCAGGGCGCCAAGATCTGGAAAAAACTTTCGGCCAATCAACGCGAGCCGTTCGAGAAGATGGCCGAACCGCTGCTGAAGCCGGGTGTCCAGCGTAAGCCACGCAGCGCTCCGCGCCGCCGACAGCGCCGCAGCCGTTCAACGAGCAGATCTCGCGCTCGCCGAACCACTCGCACGAGAGCCGTCGGCTCGCGTAGCGCCACTCGTCGCGGCAGATCGGCCGCTCGTCGCGCCCGGTCTGCAGCTGCTCGCCGCAGCAGATCCGCTGCTGGCCGAACAACTCGCACTGCCGCCAAGGCACGCAGCGCTCGTCGCCGTTCCAAAGGTCGTTCGCGGTCGGCGACCAGAGGTAGAGCCGCAGCCGCCACCACTAGAAAACGGGTCACCAGCAAAAGCGGACGTGCTGCCCGCAAGACGACCACCGCCGCCGCCAAATCTAAAACCAGAGCCCGTTCAACTGCGGCCGCTCGCAAACGAACGGCCAAAGCTCGTTCGCGTTCGCGAGCGCGTAGTGCCACTCCGCGCAGAGCCGCCAAACGCACCAGAAAGACGAAGTCCGCGTCCAGAAAGGCAGCCAGCAGCACTCGTCGTCGACGCGGCCAGATCGTCACGTTGGATGCGTACAGTTCGCCAGCAGGATGCGACGTATGTCCGCGACCAGCGGTCACCGCCTACGCAAAAGCGCCGACAGCGAAAACTGCGCCGGAGTCGGCGGCAGCCGCGACATCAGCGTGTCCGTTGGTATGCATGCCAGCGAAAACCGGAAGCGTTTTGCTGACGACGTCCGTCGACGAGGCGAGTGACCACTCGGGACCGACGTTGCTGCCGCACGAATCGTGCGACAGCAAAATGGTCGCCGAAGATCCGATCAGTCCGCCACGCTTTCGAATGTCCACCGATAAGTTGATCGTGGGTCGTGATATGGACATGAATCAGTCGAGCAGTCACAAGCGCGGATGCAGCGAATCGAAAAAACACGATCGCACCCTAAGTGTGGGCAGTGAGGAGGAGACGGCGCCGACCAGCCAGGATGCGACGAAACGACGACGTCACTAAGACACTTAATTTTATTTCCAATTGACGCTTGTCGTTTTTTTCTTCTTTTTTTTTCCTTCATTTTTTCCTTTATTTTTTTTTTATTACGATTTTTTTGATAGATATTTTAGGTCAATATTTTGAAAATTATTTTCTCCCATAAACGGAATTAATAAAAATTTATTTAAACCAATATTATTCGGTTCATTTGGTTCTTTTAACGTAAGTGTATGGTATACCTGTAGATATATACCCACTTGCACTGAGGCTCATATTCGCAAAAGTCACTTTAACCTCCCTTCACTTAAATTTCACTTTAAAAAATTTTTTGCACAATTTTGTGCTTAAAAATGTGGGAACATCGTATTTCTTATGAGAGTTCCAATGTAAAAATAAAATGTTACCCCACTCTTAAATACAAAATGACTTTTGGCACAATTTTGTATTCAAGAGTGTGGTAACATTTTATTTTTACATTGGAACTCTCATAAGAAATACAATGTTCCCACATTTTTAAGTACGAAATTACGAAATTGTGCAAAACAATTTTTTAAAATTGAATTTAAGATAAGGGAGGTTAAAGTGACATTTGTGAATATGAGCCTCAGTCTTTAAACCAAAATTCAGCTGTTTTGCAAAAAGTTCTACCATTTTTCGCAGTAATAAAATACTTATTTAAAATCACACCCAAAGTGAACCATTTCTTGTGATATATCTATCTAAGTAGGTAAGTTGGTACCAGTGTTTTGCACAAATTCACTAAAAATAAATTCGAATACGAATCCGCCAATCCACATTTTTTTGGGGATTCAAATATGATTCGATTCCTCATCACTTTTTTTGGATTCGAATCCACAAATCAGTTTATTCAGATCGCTCATTGGTATTTTTTTATTTCAATGACCTAAAGTAGAAATTACCATAAGAAAAAATTGAATTTTGTTGTCCTCTCAATCAAAATTGAATACACATTTTGTCTTCTCAAGAAGTTATAAAATTTAAACGAGTCAGTCAAAATGATTTTTGACTCTGATTCTTTGAAGCAAAATGAAAAATGTATCTTTCATCCTTCTTTGAAACCTTGGGGGAAATTTGAAGACTGGTTAGACAAATATAGAATATATTTACAAGATCTATGGTGGGTGATCTAAGTAGTTTATTTTAACAAATACTAAGTGTGGGGATCCGCCATACCTTGTACTATGTAAAATATATTCGCCAGTTATAGTAAGGTTTTTTACTAGCAGGTATGCGTATGATGGTTGTTAAAGATGAACCGCCATTTTGTGTTTATGTATATAGTAATAATAAACAACGTAAAATTCGCAAAAAATTTAATAACACGAGATGGTGACTCATCTCTTATCAATCTCATGCGCATACCTGCTAATAAAGAGCATTAGTTACAGCTGGCAGTGAATTGGCCATGCAGTAAAGTTTGTAGCTTTCAACTGGCGAATATGTAGATCCCAGTTTTGATTCCCCAAACTGACAAAATCTACAACTAGTGGCCCTTGACAAGTGCTGGAAGGGCATTCGATCCAATGGTGCATGGTGGAACTCTCAACTCCCTTTCCTGACTTAAATTGCCGATAGATGGTGCCTTATATAGTGGAATTGGAATCCATATAGGTAGTGTAACCCTGTGTATAAATGTAAGAAGCATTTCTGGCTCCAACCAACCTCCCACAGTATCTGACAATGCATATGCTAAGTTCAACTCATGTCGAGTTTCTCCAAGGAGAAGTGTGTGCTTTGTTGCTATATAAAATATATTCACCAGTTATAGCTAGTAGTGAAATTGCTGTGGGGCAAATTTCACCACTCTTGGCTGGAAAATATATAGGTTTCAAGTTGAATTTCCCAAACAAATACCAGGAAAAAATTCAGGATACCTACTTCAGGCTTTACTACCATAATTAGAGCCCTACAGATATGAGTCCGGGAATACGCCGTTTTGTATCCTACAGCTCGTAAGTGAATTAATTGATTTTTATGTTGGATTTGATAAATTTTAATGGTTTTAGATTATTTTATTAATTTTATAGGGCTTTGTCATTGTTTCACTTGAAATCTACTTTCGCCCAACAGAATGAAGGGCCAAAGAAACAAGTCGCTTATCGTATACAATTTTAAGGGAACAAACCATACAATTTAAGTTATTAAATGCAATTGCGAGAGAACCATTACCTGTAGATAGCTGAAATTTTGGTAAAACATTAACATATGTTTGCTAAAAATTCCATGACAATTTCCCTGAAATCGTGCCATTGGTTCTTGAAATATAGCTGAAATTCTGAAAGGGTTATGTGAAATAAACTTTGGATACAAAATGGCGTATTTTCATATTTTTGTCCTTAGGGCTCTACCATAATCGATCCTTAAATGAATAGGCACGATTTCAGCATAGGCAATTACGATGAATTTACAATTTTTTAGTGGTGCGTAGCCAGGCTACTGGCAAAAATATTATTGCTTGAATTAATAGTAATGCTCCCCCTCTGGTCGCTTTTGGGGATAAACCAATGTTCATGTTTACATTGCTGTGCATTTCATAAACCTGTTTTTCGTACTGTTTTATCAGCGCTACCACACAACATTAGGTATAACATACCATATGTTGTTTTAAAAATCCGAGTGAAAGTTGTAGCCTGTGTACATTACATCGGGTTGTTGTTTTTTTCCTTCTCGTAAAGTGAAATAAGCGAATACGACTTATATTTAAATTAGCGAACTTCAAATACGTATAACGCAACCGGAAGTTTTAATTTACTTGTAAAGAATCAACGACGATAATGCACTGATTACCGGATATTTCTATCATACTTTAGGGTCATTGACAACTTTTCAGCCTAATCTTTTATATATATAATAAAAACGATTTGGGGCGCAATTTTGCTCGGCAGTCTGAAAAGGATATGGCATAAATTGTCATTTCCTTTAAAAAATAAAATTTATTTACTGTATAGCACACGCGGAAGATCTGTTACAATACAGATTAAATACATTGTGCGGCCAAAGGTAAACTGAATCTAAAATTCGTCGAGAAATGGTCGAGTCAGTCGTCGTAAATTTTGGTATTGCGAGATTGAATTTTTCACCAAATTCCATCAGAACAGGCGGCCTAATATAATTTATGGTTGATCATAAATCCGCCGAAAGTAGGTAGTAATATCTGCGATCAAGAATGAAGACATTCTACAGATGGATCTTGACACTGAACAATACATTACCCGATGCGAACTATTACTGAAAAACGTATCGTAGATCTACCATTAGGCTAAACCTAATCGGCGGGGTGGATCCGCAGGATTTTCGAAAAAGAGAGGCCAAATTCTGATTATACTTTTTTTACTCTTTAATATTTTATATCCATGCGGGCTAGATTCCTTGTGAAAAAAGAATCGACAGCAAAAACAAACGTAGACAAAGGAGCTACAACAACCTCTGTGGGCTCTCTTGGATCGACCACTTGACCTAATGTACTGGTGTTGCCAAACTGTTAATTTTCGTGGTAAGATATTTCGAAATGGTAAAGCTAGCGCTGAAATAAATATTAGGTACCTAGTTTTAAGGTTCTTTTGAGCGTAACTGCTCTCGTTTGGCTTATCATTATTTTTTTTTCAGAGGGTAATTTACGAAGCGTTATCAAAACGTTATACGGCACAATAGTTTTCTCATATTTTGTGTCTCTTTTTATCTTTCCATCATTAGTATTTTACGGGTAGATAGGTATCTGATGGAGAAGGAATTTAGTTTAATTTGATATTTAGGTAAAGATTTTGAGCAATTATTCATATTACACCGAAGGTGTGCTATATTTTATTTCACGATTTAGCATCCTGTTGAGTATTTTTTAAATGCAATGACCGATGAACCAGCCGAGCGAATTTCTTTAAACGGCCCGGAATATAAGAATATTCTTATAGGTCTGAATTGTGTCCTAAAAATTTTGACGCTGCATTGTGGCTGTAATCACATTTTTAACGATCACAAGGCTAATATTTTACCTGGAATTTAAATAAATTCAATTGTCGTAGAGTAAAGCACAGGTAAATTTCACTTATCGATACTTACCTAATGACATTAAAATAATTACGTACCTATAGGTACAAAACTTTTGCACCGAATTTAGGGATTTTTTTGAAGATACAAAAACTGAAGGCAGATAGAAACCACTTGCCAAGTTGGTTTTTCAAAAAATTACTGGGAGCAAAACCATCTTCCTTTCAGTCAGTCCATTTTTCCCCCAAGTTTCTACATTTTTCTGTACGTCAATCGTAAGCAAAGTATTACTTGATGGTTATCGTAAGAATTACTAACACCTGCAGATACGGGAATGTTCTATTACTTACCTCCAATTATCAAATTTCATTAGGCAAGGAAATTTTAAGAACATTATACCAGAAGTCAAGGACGGCAGTAAAATAGTTTTTCTGGTAGGATGAAGTCTGGCAGATATTTTTCTTACCTGAGTTAGGACACAGGGCACCCATTCAGCCAAACATTTGAATATATAGAAAAATCCAAATTTTTTTTTTTTTCAGAGTAACGTTACTTTTTGGTAACTTTTCACAAAACTCAAGATGCATCTTAAACATGTTCTTTTTTTTTTGGTTGTGTGTGTGTGTGTATGTGGGTTGAATACAGTTAAATACACACGCACACTAATGAATTTTTCTTACTTCTCTCTTCCCTTTTATTTTGGTGTTGAAATTTGTGCTGAAAATTGCACTGTACCGACCGCGTTCACTTTTTAGTTTTTACCCATATATAATAGTGAAAATAGAAACGTGTCCTTAAAAAACTATCTAGAAATTTGTGATACACAACTTAGTACAGTTAAATGAGAACAAACAAAGACTTTTATTGGGATAAATTAGAATAGTTTTGTTTTATTCATTAATCGGTCGGTTTAGGCGTCAAAAATAACATACACTAAAAGTCACATTCCCCTCAACATAGGTGTCCACAGATATGGAGGTGAATATGCTCCCCAAAATGGTTTTTTACATTTTTCTCAACGAATATCGATTTATTCGAAAAAGTAGTACAGTATAAAAACATTTGGCACCAAATTTCCAACAAAAAAAGTCATATTCATTTTAGTCGTCTGATGTACCCCATCACTGTCAAGTGAGCACAAAAGCATGTATACAGTTGCTATATTGATGTAATAACTTCAACTTATAATGACACAATACTCACGACAGATTTATTTTTATTTTAGAAACGAAAACTGACCGATTAGTAAAGAAATCAAAATTATTTTAATTTGTTGGAATAAAAAAACTCTCTTTACCGGACTAACTAGTAAAAATTTTAAATACCTAACGGATCCATTTATTATATGTAAATCAACAGTAACATGGTCATTCACAGTCCACACATTGTACAATAGATGAATATAGGTACACCCGCATATATTTAAGCACCGATAAAGTTATTTTCCACGAAATCACTTCCGCAAAGTATTCATAATTTCATTACCCACCTTAAACCAATATTTTTCTTTATGATAGAAAGAATTTAAGACTGCGACTATTTCCTTTTGCAAATCAACTCTTCCGGGAAACAATTATTCATTAAATTTTTATTTCAACGAAGACTTCCGATGCTCACATACGAATTACAAAGCTGGTACTTTGGTCACCATAAACGTACGTCTACTCCAAGAAAAAAAAAAAAAAAAACTTGATTTCATTTAAAACTAATTGAAAACCGAAAATATTTGAAAATTAAAATCAAATGTGGGTCACAAAAATTGAAATTACACAGGCAGAATGCAGCCAAAATTTTGCAATAAAAGATTATATAATACTTTTTAGGAAATCAACAAAATAGGTACCTAATCAGTTGAAAATAATATTGTGATAATTTTCTGATGCTATATCCAATGGAAGATTTTTTTGTTCCATAATTTTATTTATCAATAGATTATTAGGTAGGTACTGATTCTTTTTAATAAACCTGCTAATACGTGAAATTGAATAATTTCTTCAAAATGAACAAACTCGACGTAAAGATATTAAACTTCGAATTGGAAACAAAATTCCCACATAAGCTGCGATCGATTGAGAAGAAAGAATAAAGCATACCTATACAGATAGTACTTTTCATTATAATTTTATACGTTGAAAATAAAAAAATCTCATCTAATATGAAACGGAATTTATACAATTAAAATGTTACCATAATTAATAATAACAATAATTTGATCCGAATAGAAGGACGTAATTTAATAGTTTACAAAGTAGATTGTTTTGAAACATTCGTGACAAAGTTGTGATTCTATTAATGAATGAAAAATACATGAAGAAGAAAAATTTGCTATTAACAAATTATATGAGTCGAAAATGAGACACAAAGGTGTAGAAAATTTGTTTTTAAAAAAAAATATATATATACAGGCTACGTCGTACTGTGAGCGTACATTTCACGTACATTTTTTTACGAGTCAACATAAAATATTTTAACGAATACAATAAGTTCGAAAAATTTCAATACTTCATAGGTATCTATTTACTAAACAGAACGTTCGATCTAAGTATAAATATAATATTATGTCGACTTTTTTCTGTTGAACAATTTTTTTTTTTTTTTTAATTTTTTAAAATCTATTTCTGAATACGAACTCACAGCCATTCTCACATAAATTGGAATAGAAACTTAAAATTTATAATTTCTAAAAACGAGGATGGTAAATTACGTAAAATCTCGTAACTGGTGTAAAACAAAAGAATTACCTGAAAAAAATTGTACAGCAGTGTCATGAAGGAGAAATAATAACAAAAGGTATCTATGTAGGTAGGTACCTATAGAGAAATTTTTCAAACAGTGCATAACAATAACAAATACAATTTTCGTGTACCAATTAAATTACGACAATAATAACGATAACGTATACTTTATGATAAAAAATACAATATAATTATTGTGACACTTCATCATCCCCACTTAATTAAATAATTCGAAGTGATGACATTACCATTGTGATTTTTCGATACAAAAAGTCTTCCAGGTTAGTACGATAGATACCTAAGTTAATGATTTTATTTACTTCTTCGCAGCAGTAAGCCTAACCTCTACCTACCCAAATAGAATGATTTGGCAATAACAATTATAATAGAAAGTTTTCGTAAATTACAACTAAAACAAGATGCTCAGTCAGTAATTGGAAATAAGTGAAAATTTACAATTTAGATAGCAATACGTAGAATTCATTGTGAAGCAGTGGTTCTTAATTTTCTTTAGATCAGGGAGCACTAGAAGAAGAAAAATATTGTCAAGGACCATCCTGTGCTGTTTTGGGGAGGGGGGAGGAGAGTTGATGAAAATCGAATAAATTTAACTTGTTTTTGTTGTAAAACGTTTTATAATGTAGGTGTACTATAGGTTCCTAACTCTTGTCGGTTTTGAATGTTGTTTTTTTTATGACTGCTACTGACTCCGTGGACCACGTCTTAGAGTGCCATGGATCACAGCCACAGACTATAAGAATAGCTGCTTTAGAAAAATTCGAATTTTCGAATTTATCATGGAAAAACTGATCTTATCTCTGTAATTTTATTTATTTTTTTTTTGCTTATTTGATTAAATTCGCTTTTGTCATTTATTGCTGATTTAGTTTTTTATCGAAAATAAAGAAAGCCATTTAGTACGATGGAAAAAAAAAAAAAAAAAAAGAAAAAAATCGACAAATACTATTTTATACAATTTTATGGTACTAAATCCGCTTCCAAACGTAAGAAATTAACGAGAGAAGTGGAACAAAATTGTATTAAATCATGAGCTGAGCTGAGGCATAGTTAAATACTGAGATATTTTCAACAGTTTCCCATAACTGAACTAATTTAACTCAATTAAGTTACCTATAATTGCTAATTTCCATTTTTTAAATTATTTTCTGTATATAATTTGAAGTTTGAAAAATATATTAAAATAGATTTGTCTCGCATCGTGTTGTGTTCGAATAACATCGTTTTTAATGGTCAATTTGAGCTAATCATATTTTACATAATTAGATGTACCTACGTACAGAAGATACATAATTTAAATGTACTGGAATAAAAAACACCATTGGATTGAATGCACAATTTAAAACTCGAACAACATATTACAGATACTTGATGATACTATATCGAAATTGTCTATTTTAATGGATTTTTCAAACCTCAAGTGACGGAAAATACCTGAAAATAAAATGAAATTAACAATATTCATTACCTAATGAATTAAATTCACATAATTATTTATTTGATAAAATGGGGGACTGATAAAAATAATTCAATATGATGTATATGTTAGGGGCAATGACGTAAATGTCTGATCATTCACATGAATGCCTATTATGTTTAGACGCTGTGAAAGACCAGGCATTCCCTGGGCATTCACGTTATAATCCATTTCATTTGGACAATGTTGTTAATTTTGATAACATTCATCTGCATTATCGAAAGGGAAAGTTAAAACGGTTTTGCTAAGACCCCAAGTCCTGGAGAAGCCCCATCCATTGCAAAAAAAAATAATAAAATATGTGCTATTAAGAAAAACAAAAAAATAATTCAATTTATTTTTATTTGAGGTGAAGATGACTAGACATTGAGCTCCCAGTAATGTTATTCTAAATTCGTCTTTTGCATTATCATACTTGGCCAGGTCATTGTCGTTTATAATTGTATACCTAATTGCTACTGCTATGCACTGTTGACCATTAAAAGAAAAAGCGCGCTTCAGTGCCTATAAACAAGCAGACTGAACCATTGAATGTGGTACATATTTCTATTTTTGCAGCTGGTATCATTGTATAATTTGTTGTTTCGGTATAAAGGAAACTAGATTCGTTTTTTTTGTTAGTGTGAGTGTATTGAATACAATAAAATACACACACACAAATTTTTCTTACTATTCTCTCTTTCCTTCTCAAAAATTTGCGACAAAACTTGCACCAATTTCACCTATCAGTTTTTATTCCGTATTAAAAATAGAAATGTGTACCACATTTAAAAAAAACATTGGAACGAGATAAATGTATGAATAAAAATCTGTATAGTGTAAGGTTAGGTAAAGTGAATTGTTTTTTTTTCGTAAAAAAAAAGGAAAATAATTACAAAAAAATTTTTTTTTATTTAAAAAGACAGAAACGACCCAACTCAACTAACTATCCAGATCCATCATATATGAAGGCAACATGACTTTTTAACCGACTTTAAAAAAAAGGAGAAGGTTATCAATTATTCTATCTGTATACATGTTTGTTTTTTTTAATATTTGTTCCAGCATAATTTCTCAACCTGGCCACTGATTTTGATAAATTTTTTTTTAATTGAACGAGGATTAAATTATTTTTAGAATCGATGAAGTAATTTTGGAGTTGACTAAATAAAAAAACTGTCAGTTTCAAAGTAATAGTGCCGTAAACTCCAGAAATGAAAAAATTATTGAAAAAAAATTTTTCAAAAAATAGAATGACTCAAAAAAAACAATACAAATTGCATTAAATAGAAAAAAATAATTCTCTTGAAATTTCTCCAGCAAGATCTGGGTCTAGGGACTGGAATTATTGAAGTTGGGGCTCTTTTACTTTACCGTGTAGGCTTTATACATACCTTAATTCCTTCCAATTTTTTGACGAAACTTTTTAATTAGCGCCGACTTCAATAATTCCATTCCCTCATCTGGATCTTGCTGGATAAATTTTAAAATAATTATTTTTCACTTTTTAGGGCATTTTTTATCGTTTGTTTTTTGAAGTCGTTCTATTTTTGGAAAAAAATATTTTTTAATTTTTACCTTTACCTACGACCAAGTATGTGTATATTATTGATTACCCAACAAGTGGCTATTAATGAGAATGTCCCAGGTAAGTTGATCATTCGCATTAATCCCCCCAGGCAATGAAATTAATGTTCAAAGTTGCTGGGAATTCATGTAAATGACCAATTAACATATCATTACACGTAACATATACAATAACCGGTATAGGTGCTAAAAAATCTCTAGTAACACTAACATTTTTGAAAAAAATCTGTTAATCTTCACGCGTTTTACATAATGCACGAGTTAACTAATAAGTAAGTCACAAATTGAAAACAACTTTTCTGCTCGACGAAATTCTGTCATCTCCTGGTGAAAAGTTATTCACGGCCAGGATTAGCTATTTTATTTTAGAAAATCATTATTTCATTCTTCCCTTCTTTCAACAAAATTATATAGAAGGTATAATGGATCCACTGTGATTCGTATTGCCTGCCAACGATAGTCTAATCATTAATTTGCACTCTGTTTTCTGTTCTTTATTTTGTATTTTTATTTTTCCTATTCGAAAATGTATAGAAAATTCAAATTATGTAAAAAACGTATATATGACGTGAAAAAACGTGTAAAATTTGTAAAAGAAAAAACATTTTACGAAGTCAATTCGATAATTTACTTTAAAATTTTTGACGAAAAAAATTTAATATTGTTTAATTATAATAATTATATGAGAAGCTCAAAGCAGAAGTGAACAATTTTCACTTTTTATGAATTTTGAACCAATGCTGGTTTAGAGTACCTATCTGAAAATGTATATTTTTCCACGCAATAATGAATTTATATAGGTACTTAGTTGTAATTTAACTTACTTCTCCGTTGATATGTATGTAGAACTGGCATCATAATACGAGTATGTGTATATTATACGAGCCCTGCAGGCTGCACCGTCGTCGCTTGGTGGTACTTTGACTTGTGCTGGCCTGGTAACACTGTTCAATTCGTTATTTCGGTAGATCGACGAAGTGGTGTTTTGTTGTTCAATAGTTGGCGCATGCGCAAGAATTTTCTAATAATTTTCGTAAAGTTTACTTACGGACTGCAAAAACGGGGTTGTACGTTTATTATATTAATAAATATTATTGCATAACGAATATATAAAAAAGGCAGAAACGTACTAGTAAACTTTATAAACGCATTTTTCTCGAATGAAGATTTCGCGACCTTGGCCCACTCTTACTCCGAACCCCACACCCTGATCTGGAAATCCGATCCAAATGAACCTTGCATATAGCGATGGGCAAAATTATTCATTTGAGGAACCTGATTTGCCTGCTTCTGGTTTTTGAAAAAACCTAGTTTTTCAATTTGCTCCCTGCTCTGAAACTGCTCGGATCTTATTTAAAATGAAAACCATTGAACCAAGAATGAGTATAACCCTGACGACGTTGGATTGAGTAGTATCTGTCATCAATATTCATGGTATGAAAAATTAGTATTCTTTATTCCTTTCGATACAATCAAAGTTATCGAAAGAAATTCGGTGAAAATAGAGACATCGAGGTATGTGGTATGTTGGCTAACGATTCTAAGAAAATTTGTAGGGTACATACACATGTTTTGTTTTCAAAATAGGTATCGCAGAAATTCTATCATTTGCCATTCCATGCAATGAAAGTTATCGAGAAAAATTAAAAACGAACTTTCTACTGCAAAGAGCTGAAATTTTTTTGGAATATTGTTGTATATTAGCCGAAGATTCTGTCAAAATTTCAACTCTCTACAATTAACAGTTCTCTTATAATTCCTCTCGAAACTTTCATTACCTTTATGGAATATACCTATATACAAATAATATGACTTGAATCTAGCTCCAAAATTTCAGCTATATTTCGAGCCAAATTTTCACCGCATACTTAGTTAACATAATCTCGATATCTCTGAAAAATTTCAGCTCAATCTTACCTTTGGTTGTCCAGATATTGCTGAAATTCTGTTCAGATTGAGAAATTGAAATGATATTATATGGATTCGATCTAGTTGAGGAGTTGGTAAAATTTCAGCTATATATCGAAAATAAAATGTGCGACTGAGCTGAAATTTTCACAGATTTTCAAGCCAACACTCTACAACAACTCATAAAAATTTCAACTCTCCACAATAAACACGTCTCTCGTGATTCTTCTCGTTACCTTGGATTGTATAAGATATGTCAATGACAATAACGATGTGAACTGAACCCAGTTTAGCTGCTGATAACAAAACCGGTGTTAGAAAAAAACTAAAAAAAATTTGTTTTGGAGCATCGGAGCAGGGAACAGACTTTATCACATCGAAGCAGTTTCAGGAACCAGCTCTTTTAAAAAACCTAGTTCTTTAAATCAGACAGCTCCGGAGCAGCCCATCCCTACTTGCATATCGCACCCACAACAGGAGCGGCTCGTAGTTTTTCTTTTTCTCCCCCCTAACATAATTATATATTATACATTGATTGTTCAAAAATTTGATTCATCGTAGAAAAGCGAATGCGTAAAGAGGGGGAAAAAATATTGAATGAATAAAAAAAAAAAGAAAACAAATTGGGTAAAAAGACTAGTTCTAAAAACACGAATAATACAAATTGGTGAAGAGACAGCAAAAAAAAAGATGAAAAAAAAGATGAAAAAAAAATTGGAGGTATTGTTTTCTTTCCTCACTATCACACTCTCTCTCTCTCTCTCTCTCTATATCGATACAATAGCGGACATTTTCGAGTTGAAATTCTCGCTCAAAGGTAAGTCGAATGTTTTTGATTTTCTACCGCTGCTGTATCTGTAAGAGACCAAACTAAACACGCTGACCACCACCATGAGAACGCCGGCCGAAATTAGCAGCCACGATGTGGAGAGCGGCGACGACGACGACGGCTTAATCTCGCCGAACGCTGAGTCGTAAATGGCGGCTCTGGTGCGTCGATTCAAAATTCTGGGCGGCTTTTGGGTGTGATTCCACGTGCAGTCAGCCTCTCGCACGTATCTGGCCCAGGTACGGTTCACATTGTTGAGCAGCTCGCGGCCTGGTCTACGCAGTTTGCCCTCCTTGATGGGCGTCGTTTTCGTGTCCAGGTAGCAGAGCAGTGCCTTGCGCTTCTTGGAGTTGCTGGAAACGGTGTCGGCGGCGGCGGTCGTCGAGCCGATCAGCACTCCGATGTCGCCGCGCTCCGAGGAGGCCCACTGCCACATGTCCACCACGTTGCAGTCGCATTTCCACGGATTGCCGACCAGTTTGAGGGACAAGATTTCCGGATTACGACGGAAGGCGCTCGACGTGATCGAGGAGAAGTTGTTGTTGCTCAGGTCGAGCTGCGTCAGATGCTTCAGCGGCTCCAGAAAGCGCAACGAGTTGGGAACGCCGTTGCCGAGCTTGTTGTCGGCCAGCAGCAGCCTGGTGATGTTGCGCGACGAATTGAAGGCGACCGGCGGCAAATACGACAGGTTGCAGCCGCTCAAGTCGATGGTTCGCAGACGCGACAGCTGTTTGGGGATGAGCACTTCGTTGGGATCGACCTTGAGCGGATTTCCGGCCAGCCGCAGCTCCTCCAGGTCCGGATACGTGTAGTTCTCGTAGAAGACCGCCTCGTTCAGACGGCTCAGCCCGCAATAGTTCAGCTCCAACGTTTCCAATCGCGTCAGATTCTGGAACAGGCCGTACTCGAGCTGCTGCAGCTTGTTGCCGGATAGGATGAGCGTGCGCAGCGAGCTCATTTTCACGAATGTGTCCTTGGAGATGGACTTGAGATTGCTGTAGCCCATGTCGAGGTGCTCGAGACTCTCAAGCGGCGATAACAGGCCGGTGAACGCGTTATTCAGAGGATTGTAGGACAGGTCGAGCTTCTGCAGCGAGTTAAACCGGTGAAAGGTGTTGGCCGGCAGTCTGGTCAGCCCGCAGTCGCGTAACGACAGCGTCTGCAGACGCGTGAGCGGCGCCAGCGCCTCGGAGAGGACCGCCGACGAAAGGCGGTTGCCGGACAGAATAAGGGTGCGCAATTTGGTGGCGTTCAGGAACGGCGCCTCCGACAGCGGTTCGGTCAGATGGCAGTACGATATGTCCAGCGTGTCCAGGTGGATTAGGTTGTGGCCCAGCGTGGTCACCACGTCAAGACCGGCCAGCTCATTTTGGGCCAGCACCAACGTGCGTAGCCACGGATTCTTGATGAACGTGTTCTCCGGCAAATTCGATATGCCCGAGTTGCGCAGGTCGAGCAACTCCAGGCGCACCAAACTGCCCAAAACCAGCGCCCAGTCCACCTGGTGCTTCAGGTTGTTGTGCGATAATTCGAGCACCTTGAGGTGGACGAGGCTGTTGAAGGCGACGCCGGCGATGTGGCTCAGGTTGCAACGATTCAGTTTCAACGTCTCCAGGCCGACGAGCGGATCGAAAATGCCGGCCTCGACGATGCGTAACGCATTCCCAGACAAATCGAGAGTGTTGAGGGCTGTCGTGTTGGAGAAAAACGACGACGATAATTTGGACAGATTGCAATCGCTGAGGTACAGGTACAGCAACGATTTCGAAATTAGAAACGGACCTTCGACCAGCTCCAACGGATTCTGTTGCAACTCGACGGTAATCAGGCCCGGATTGTTCCTGCAACAATTAACGTGCGTACATTTTAGAACGAAAGGCTGGCTGAGAACGCGTATCACGGACACATAATATAACGAGGTGGAAGGTTCTATACCTATACGGGTTGATAAGATCCATTTTGACGTGAATACGTCTTCAACATCGGGCGAGTACGTCGCCAGAAAACTGAAGGTGACGCGACAAAACGTCATTTCACGCGACGTTTGTAGCCCTTTAACCGTTTCGGTTTTTGAAAATTTGGGTAATTTTTGAATGTGATTTGACGTGAATAGGCGCCTTTATAAATCCGCTATATATTACCAGAAAATTGAAGGTGACGCGAAAAAACGTCACGTCATGCTACGTTTTAAGTATTAATAATCTTTTAGTCCGTTCAATTTTTGAAAATAAAATATAATTTTTAAAGGTGACGCCCGCATGAACGTCACGTCGCGCAACGTTGTAGCCTTAATCGCCTGAAATTTTTGAAAATAGGCAATTTTTGAAGGTGACTTGACGCGAATAGGCGTCTTTAAAATAACGTACATCACCAGAAAATTGAAGGTGACGCCAAAAAACGTCACGTCACGTCACGCATATTTTTTCGTATCGATATATTTCCCATACCTAATTTTCCATTAATAAATGTTTGGTACGATGAGAGTTCGACTACATACCTATTGTTAACTGACAAAATCTTCAAGATTTATGGAAATAAAACATTACAAACGCTGGGGGAGTTGGGTTGGAATATTTCAATCTCATTGTAACCTTATCGATATTTTCAATATCGATATTTCAAGAAGAATATCGATACGTATCGATACTTTTCGCACCACAGGTTGTAATCCTTTAGTCAGCTCAGGTTTTTAAAATAGGTAATTTTTGAAGTTTAAAGGGGCCGTCAGAGACTTAACGTCACGCAACGTTGTGACCGTTTAGCCCCTTCAGTTACGCATTGAAAATATACAATTTTTGCATACTCTTGCCCACTAAAATTTGAGGATAGGCAACATGTTAATACCACTTCTTTGCCTCTCGTAACCAGTTTTATCGAAATCTTAAATATATCTTCAATTATCTAAATTCAACGATTTTTTGAAAGTGATGCCAAAAAACGTCACTTCACGCGACATTGCACGTAGTAGTAGTCCTTTAGTCTATTCAATTTTGAAAATAGGTAATTTTTGCTTGGTAATTTGTTTCATTCAAAATTTCTGACATTCGTGTCAAAGACGTATTCACGGAAAGTTGGCGATTGTAGCGGCTGTGTTACGTCACACTTTCAAGTTTTTTTAACCAGTGATAAACTGCAAAATATTGTTGTTGTTGTTGTTGTTGTTTTGTTTTATTGGAGAATTTTTGATATTTGTGAAGTAAATTAAGAACATGCTCTTTATGCTTTCATAATTTTTCAATTATTTTTAAACAGTCCAAATCTGATTTATAACCTTGCCTACGAAGTTGGATCTTTTCGCAGTTTTGAAGTAATTTAGAGTTTTTTGTTTTTACATTTTCAACTATTTTTCGACATCTTGAAGTCAACTGTAAGGCGGTACAATTATTAAGTTATTATTTTGGCTGCGCATGCGCACTATCTCATATCCAACATTATGAAATTTTTGCGCATCCAGATTTTTTGAAAAACTAGTCATCAAGTTTCCTCTTCAATTGAACACATTTTACCCTCGAAACGAATCTCTCTTATTTCACTTAACGATTCCTCAGCCTCTATTTAAGCTAGAGAGCTGAAGTTGATGTTGCTGGAAATGAAATAAAATTTCCATGTACTTTTTTTTATTATCTTTAGCTGTTGGAAAATAAATAAATGAAAAAAACGCTGAAGAATATAAAATATTGGCCGGTTTTTGGAATTTAGAAACCTCTACTTCTTCACTCAATGATTTTTCAGCCACTATTCAAGCTAGAGAGCTGAGATTTGCAGTTATGGAAAGAAGAAAAAATTTTCTCGAATTTGTTTTTCGTTTAATTTTTTAATCACTTTTAGCTCCCGCAAATTTATATAAAATTATCCGTTGCTTAGAATCGATAAATCCCTCCTCTTTCAATCAATAATTTATTAGCCTCTATTTCAGTTAGAAAGTTGGGGTTGGTACTGCTGGAAATAAGAGAAAATTTACTTGAATCTGTATTTCATCGAAGTTTTTATTCGTACTCATCTACTTGAAAACAAACGAATAAAGGAATGAAAATTAAGGGAAAATTTGCCATTTTAATATTGTTTGGTTAGATTTTCAAAAAAAATTTTCTCTGTGAGATTTTTTTTTTGGGAGATATTGCAAAAAATAGTATGTGTCACTCGCTGTTCCGTCTCGTTTTTGCAGACGATTCAGTTTGTCTACAAAAACGTGTCGAACAAATTATAGACAACTATTATTCCTAATTCTCGGAATAATAGCTGTCTATATTTTACCTAGCTTCCCACGAACGGACACCACCAGATATGCTGACAGTAATGTGTCATTATATTTGGCGGATGTTCCATGTCACGCCACCTTTTTGGTCGGCCATCTTTTGATTGGAACAAAGAAAACAAAAGTGATGTCATATCTTCATTTCAAAGACATGGTCATTCCTGAACTATCAGTCGAACTGAAACGTTAAGGTCCATACTCAATGTTATGGATATCAGGTCTCACTATTATTAAGTATCAGTATTAAGTTAAAGTTTAAATGTGTTTTGTAGTAACTTGAAGTTCTAATTTAATAAAAGATAAATATTTGTATTTTATCTTATTTGTCGAAGTAATTTAAAAGTATGGAATTACTCTCGCAACAAATTGGCGCCCGAACAAAAAAACCTTCGAAAGTAAAATTTAAAAATAATAATTCTGTTCAAATGAAAAATTTTCATTTTTTTTTTTGTAAAGTAAAAACATTTTCCACTCATGTGAAAAATATTTTAAACCGCTCGCAAATATTTAATTTAATTTTGCTGGAGCAAATATTTTTGCGCAAAATATCAAATAAATCGTGGCTAAAATAATTCAGTTATTTAAAACAAAATTAAACAAACGTCTACGAAATCAAATCTTTATTGCAGAGAACTGCAAACATTTAATTAAAACAAATAAAAATAAAACATTTAAAAATAAATTAATAACAAAAAACAGATCTAAAAATAAACTTAAAAATAGATCGAAGATCCAGATCTGGTTCCTGAAATTCAAAAGAAATAAAATCAGCCCAACCGTTATCCAAAACCACAACGCAGAGAACGAGAAGTCACTTACCAACGACGTCCTTCCGAACGAAACTAACAATAAACTACAGAAGACTACAATACGCTACTCGCCATCCATCTGTAAGCAAATTATAAATTTATCTTCCATTACTTCAGAAAAATTTGAAACTGTTATTGATATCGTAAATAATATTGTAAAATGTAAAATATCCCAACCCTCGCGAATGTCTGAAAAAAGTGAAAGTACGAGTGCAAAGCTCCCGGATATTTTAGATTCAAAAGCCGAAGACAACATTTTAGAACTCGAAAATCACCCTAAAAATTTGTATGAAAACTTTCCTGAAGAGGAAAATTACCCACTCCTTGGTGATCATTGGGAAAGTCGAGTATCCACTTCTTTTCTCTATCGCGTACTAAAAGCGGCAAAGGTAAAGAGGATAGAAGGGAGAACATGAATTGAATTACAGAAAAAACTATATAAAGGTAGAAGTAATTTTGATAGATTAATCGAAGAAAGCAAAAGTTATCATAGAGTAACAAGAAGTATAAAAAATAAAGACCCTAACGAAGCAGAGGAAATCTTCTCCAATACAGAAGAAGAAGACTTAGGAAGTAAAGGAAAAAAGTTAGAAACAGAGAAGAGAAAAAAGGAAGAAACAGAAAGAAGATTAGCGAGACGAAGTCTCAGCTCCAGCTTCGAAAAACTCCTGTCTAAAGTATCACACCACATATCACCTAAAAAATTGATTTCGGTTACATCCGATTTCTCTATCCCCAACGACGAAGACTAAATCTTCCTCGGAGAGGAATCAATTCTGAACCAAACTTTTGTCGACAAACCCTCACAGTCTAGTGCTGATTTGTCGCCATTAGTCCCTCAAGGACAGGGAAAGTCCTCACAGACCAAAATCCAACATTCAATTCAAATTCACGTGAAAAGCCCAGAAAATTTAGAAAAACCAATAAATAAAAATCAAAATTCAACTGCTGAAAATATTTTCGATCCTATTAATTTATTACCACCAGAAATACACGTAGAAATTCTTGATCAAAAAGAACCCGCGTACGTCAACATAGTAAACGTTGAAAATAAAAATAACCCATTTCTAAAATCGGAAAATAAAAATATGACCCAGGAAGACATCGCTGAAAATAACGCACACTTGCTTTTGCAACAGCAACAACAAGCAAGATTTGCGGAAGCGAATGAAGCCTACACACAACACAACCTAGCCATGAACAATTTTTGGAAAAGGTCAGAAAGATGTACTCCGAGCCATTTTTCAAATGGCCCCGACGAGGACATCCTTGAATTCCTTTTTGAATACGAAACTCAGGCGAAAACCTTCGAAGCAACTGAGTATGAAATGATACGAAACCTAAATATAGCCCTTCGTAGTACAGCTCTCAAACTGTTCGCAGCAGAAACTGAGATAACCCCAGAAACCTCATGGTTAGAAGTAAAACAAATCTTAACACGTATCTTTAAAAAAGATAAAGATACGGTAAAAAAACGTATCAAATCATTGAAATTTGACGATTCATATTTTAGTACAAATGTACCAAAATTTTTCCGACTCTATAAACAACTAGATGCAACAATTAGCGAGAAAAAGATTTGTGACCTCTTACTCCTAAGGCTAACAGGAGAAATGAGGAAATTCTTTGCATCTAAAAATATCCAGACACAAAGTGAGATTTCAAAAACATTTACGGATTGGAAAGAATTTAAAGAAAAAGCATTAGACTTAACCAATGTCCAAAAAACGGAAGAGATGCTAAATAAAGCAACAGAAACGATCGCCAAGTTAACAAAACAGATGGAAGAGATGATGAAGGGTAAAGCTCCCGAGAAAAAAGAGCCTGCGAAACCCGTAACTCCGCCCATCTCTCCAACTGATCCTGTTATAGTAGCATTAGTAGAGGCATGATGGAAACACCATAATGCCAATAAACGTAACCAAAACCAAAACAGAAACCAGACGATGGAAAATGAAAACGCTGAATCTAAACCTCGTAGAGAAAGAAATTTAAATAACAATAATAACACTAGCGAATCAAACGAAAGTAACCCAAGAAGAAGGCAGTCTAGAGAAAGAGAACCTAATCGACCACAAAATAACCAAAATTCCTATAGACCCCAATGAGAGAATCCTATCATCAACAAAACAACGATAGATATCCTCCGAGAGAAATAAATTGCTTTAATTGTGGAAGAAGGGGACATCTCTCAAGAGATTGTCGATTACATAATCGTGTTACGCCTCAATTCCCACAAAGAAACTTTAAACCTCAAAGATTCAACAACAATTTTGCATCAAACTTTAATCAACCATTCAACATCTATGGACCACCGCAACAGAATGGGTATGCACAGGCATATAGTGCCCCAGTTCTAAATCCACAACCATGGGCAAATGCAATAAACTATGCATTACCCTCTTACAACTTGCGAACTCCTGATGTAGTTCCAAGCATCCAACAACAAAATTTCACTGAACAACCAAAAAACTTGCAGTAGAGCCTGTTTGCTCTATACCATATAATGGCAATGACTTTCGGGCTTGTAATGGCAACGTCCATCATCCAGACTGCGCTGCTCTCCTAGTGTTAGATCCACACATGCCGCATAATTGGAAAATTCATATCCGTAGTGCATCAATGAAATTAGTCAGGGCGAGACATAAAATAATCGTCCCCTGCAACATTGTGAGCCGTGAAGAGTATGAAACACAGGGAACAGTCGACAGTGGCTCTGAAGTGACGCTTGTACAATATGACCTTGTAAAGGATAATGTGATCAGACCTGCAAGAGTGTGTATGGTAGCCGCTAACGATAGTGCAATAATCGTTAAAGGAGTTGTAGAAATCACCATAAAAATGGGTGACCTCCTCCTCGATGTGGAAGCATATGTAACCTCTGAGGTAACCACACCTTTACTACTCGGATACAACTTTTTAGATCGACATAATGCCGACATATTGTTTAGTAAGAAATTATTTAAAATAGGACCACCATGGAAACGCGAAACATTTAGTATAATTAAGTTTAAGGAAGAAAATTGTGAAGGATTCATTAGAGCAGACAAAGATTTCTGCTTAGAAGTAAATAATGAATATTGTGTAAACCTGGATCCAGAAATGGGAAAAGCAGATCAAGATGAGTGGTTTTTAACAAGTTATGGTTTAGAAGGTAAATATATTGTTGATGATTTAGGATGGCCAGCCTTAAGATTCTACAGTCCGCACTTCGACACCCAGATTGCGGAAAGGACAGTTTTAGGACGCTATAGGCTTCAACAGCAGACTATGTGGGACCGTCAGACCAATTCCGTCCGCCATGGCCAACCCAGCATCCAACGCATTATGTCGGGGGATACTGCGGGTAACCAAGGTGAGGAGGTTGATATGCTAAAACTTGTCCGCATAACCCGATCTGATGACAGCAAAATCCACGACAATGAAGGAACACAAGTGAAAATTAATAAAAATTTAACGGAGGAACAGAAACAGGCAGTAGTAAGCGTACTAAAAAAATATATTCACAAATTACGGAAGAACCTGCCAAGGTAAAACCTACGAAATTAAAACCAGCACATGTCTACTTGAAAACAGACGAGCCGGTTCAACGTAGAAACTACCATATGGGAATTTTTGAAAAAAGAGAAATTAGAAAGAAAATTAAAGAATTTGAAGAATGTGGTATTATTAAGAGAGCAAGCTCTAGATATGAGAGCCCTGTATTTGTTAAGAAGAAATCAAATGGAGTTTATAGATAATTAGTAGATTATAGAGGTGTAAACGAAATAGTAAAAAAAGATACGAGCAGAGTCCCTCGTCTCCCCAAAATTTGGGATGCGTTACAAGATAAAAAATACTTCGTAACAATTGATCTCAATCAGGGATATTAGCAAATTCCCCTTGATAAAGAATCAAAAGCGGTAACAGGAATAAATGTTGGAAGAGTAAGTTACGTATTTAACTCCATCCCTATGGGATTAAGTACGAGCCCCAGCATTTTTCAAAAAACCATGACCGATTTATTCAACTATATCCTAGAAGACAAAGTTCTAGTCTATCTAGATGATATTTGTGTTTTTGGCAAAACATTTGAAGAAATACTAGAAAATTTAGAAGAAGTCCTAAAGGTACTAGTTGAAGCAGGTTTACTAATTAAAACCAGTGAAAGTAGCTTCTTCAATGAAAGTATCGAATACTTAGGACATAAAATTTCATATAATAAATTAGAACCATTAGATAAAAACATTAAACCAATTCGTGAAGCTCAACTACCTAAAATGTTACGTCAATTACGAAGATTTATTGGTTTAGTAAATTATTATCGGAAAATGATTAAAAATTTTTCGCAAATCACAGCACCATTAACAGACCTAACAAGAAAAGAAAATGTTAAAGCAAATAATAAAATAGCATGGAATGACGAAGCACAAAAAGCATTTGATAAAATAAAAGAATTAATCACTTCAGATCCTATTCTTACAATCTACAACCCTGATGCTGAAACATACGTCGAAGTAGACACATCAAAAACAGCCATAGGAGCAGTAATAATGCAAGTAGACAGAAAAACAAAAGAGCCACACCCTTCTACAAAGAATTTAATATTTTTACGGATCATGAACCTACCAAAGCCGAATGAAAAAACCAAATGCAAGATTAAATAGACTAATTTTGAAATTAGGAGAATTCACATTTAAAATCAGACACATTAAAGGTGAAAATAACAAAATTGCTAATTAATCCTGAAGAATGTATACCACTTGCACATATCCAAATTGATTTTATCGGAAAATTTAACACAAATAATGAAAAGAAATTTGTCATAGTGGGAATAGATAAGGCAACAAAATATTGTTGGACCAAAGCAGTAACCCAACCAAACGCACATTCAGTAATTAAATTCTTAAAAGAAATTGTACGTCATTATGGAAAACCAACGAAGATTACATGTGATAATGGAACTCATTTTTCAAACAAAAACGTGCAAAATTATTGTAAAAATAACGGTATTAAAATATTCTACTCTACATCGTATTCACCGCAAACTCAAGGACAAGTAGAAAAAATGAACAGAACGATAAAAAAAATGTTAGCAAAATATGAAAGTACCGATAGCGAAGAATGGCCAGACCACGTGCATAACGTAGCCTTGACCTATAATATGACACCTATCGAAGGATTAAATAATCACGATCCGTTTTATCTTATGCACGGTTATAAAGAAGAACCCCCTATAAATTTAAACATTCCGTCACCGCTTATCAGTAAAACCAGAGTAGAACAGATAAGTGAAGCAGACAGAATTCGAAAAACAATTCCTAATTTTGATAAAAAGAATGCAATTAAATATTCAGAATGCTATAATAAAGGAAGAAAATAAATTTCTTATGAAACTAATGATTTAATTCTCTTGAAAGCATCGATAAATTATGGAAAAAGCAAACCAAAATTTCTAGGACCATATAGAATAGTAAGAAAAATTTCAGATTTAAACTATGTAATTCGCATAACTTCCGAGGATAAAAATATCATAGACGATACAGTTCATATAAGAAGACTTACGCCTTATAATGCTCGTTCTAATGCTAATTTACCATCAAACATTCAAGACATTACATCCGATAATTCGGAAAAAGAAGAAAATATTCCCGAGTCTAATCCAAAAAGGAAAAGAGGTAGACCAAAGAAGGAAAAGAGCTCTGAAGAAAAGGAATCAGAAGATGAAATTAAAATCATTGTCAAACGTCCAAGAGGAAGACCATGAAAAGGAATTTTAAAGAAATCTGGTAATAAAAATAAAAACAAGAAGAAGGTAAAATTTAATGACGAAGCTTTATTAAAAGGGAAAGATTGTTCAGAATGGAGAAAGAAATTTGAATTAAAAGACCCAGAAAAGAGAAGGATAACCTTACGAAAGATTCAATTGATTACCCAAAAACAACATTTAGAAGAAATCAAATTGTTCAATAGGTGTGATGAGGGAAAAGAATAACACAACCTTTGTCTCTACCTATTCTACCTTTTCCCCAAGATATTAAGAAACCGAGTGAGTTAAGTTTGGAGGAATATGTAAAAAGATACTCAGAACTGCCACCTGAACCACTGTATTATAACCCTTGTAATTTAATTTATAACAATTATAGATAAAGTTTCTTTTTGTGTATACTGTAAGGACCATTTACGTACATATTTTCTCCCCCTCAAAAATATGAAATTTTTTTTTACTCACCAACTACCAATCATCCTGTGCATCCTGGGAAAAGGCCTCTCCAGTGTCAGGCTTGACCTCGCCTTGCTCCGCAGCTTCGGGATGATCGGCAGGCTCGAGCTCAGGAGAAACTGAACGACGCCTAAACTGCTGATGCCGAGGAACCAAAAACATGCACCGATTGGACACAATCATCTTACTTGGTCCAGCAGTTGGCTCGCTTCTCGGATTAGCTCCTCGCAAAACACGAAGATCATGAGAAATAGTCATTTTCTCAGACGCTCCAAAACACGCATAACCTCAATAAAATGAGGAGTGTCGTTGATTACGATTTTTCACCGGTAAAAGCGAACAAGATAGTCCACCAAATATTGAAATTGGGACCTGTCCATAATCATATTTGCATATGCGCTATTAGTAATCGCGAAACGAACTTTTGCGCCGAAATTTAGAGGCTGCATCGCCATTATAACAGCAGTCAGAAGATTCAAACCGACAGCATATCCAGTAATATCAGACGGATTCACGTCGAGCGTTGAAAAGCAGACCACGGATCCTTCCCATCTCCATAAGCTTACCTTTGGAAAGAGGAAGCTAAACTGTGAGGTGAGTTGTACCATGGATTGCAAACAACACTCGCATAAACTCTGAGGCATCACATGCCTCCACAAACCAAATGATGTGTTCAGCAAATTGCCAGGAAAGTTCTTCCAGTATGCGTCGACCCCTGTCAGACCATAATCTGCTGCCAAAAAGGAATGGATAGTTTTGAAAATTTTCCAAAGCCCGATCACACCAGTGAACAAACATGGGGAACGCGGCGACCAACAATGTAAATACAGAAGAGACACCTGCGTGAGCATGAAGCTTTCTGATGTCTCAACAATTCCATTGTGGGGAACCATAAATTTGGGTAAAGAACGCAATTCAGCTGGAGACGGATACAGAGGAGTATCCTGGAGAACATCCTCACTAGCACAATCTGTACCCAAACTCATCATTTTATCAAATTCGTAAAACAAATCCTTATTAAGTTTCATAAAAAAATAATAATAAATCTACACAAAAAAAAAACCAATTATAACTAATAGGAACATGAATTATAAAACTAAAGAAGGACAAGGACGGAGAAAATCAAATCGAATCAACATATCGAACACACCAAGAAGACTGCAATACCTCCATATATATCCGACTTGTAAAGCAAGATGAATTCTTGCTGAACAATTGAAATATACTGGAGTTTGCCATCTTCCAAGGCCTACTCTTGATGGTAACAGCTCAAATCGAATTCCAGAGTCCCACACTAACTCAGATGGTGTAATTTCCGCACATATGTATATTTTTATGAGTAAGAAATAAAAATCGAGAAAATATTGTGCATCGATATACATTTTTTGCACCTTGTAAAATTTGTTTTTTTCCTCACGTCGAAAGATAACAACTAAATAACGTACCGACAAATGTAATACTGCATCTAACAGCAAAATTTCATGTGATTTGTAATGATTTCAGACCATAAGATGATAAAACACGCTTTTATCGTTTTCATCATAATTACCACACTCACAAACAAAACGAAGAACACAAGCTTAAAAACAAAAATTAGTGCATCGTCAGGAGCATATTTCAAATTAAATAAATTCAATAAGGCTTATGAGAAAACAATTCCCATAGTCTACAGCCTGAAAATTCCAAGAAGACAGAACATAGAAACACCCGAATGGCTTGAAGAAATAAAGAAACTGCAAAGTTGCGCATCTACGGAAAACACATGGTGTATACAGAGATCGAAAAACATGTTGAAGATCATAGATGTAATTACGGATATTCAGCTAATAAATGAAGCGATAATTAAGGAATTTGACAGAAAACCGTCGAAACGAAGCAAACGTGGAATACAAATCCTTGGTGTCTTTGACACATGGTGTTGCAATGTCATGACACTTTCTCAAGGCAACGATTTTATAGAAAATGAGAAAAATCTAAAATCTCAATATGAAAAACTCCGAGTCCGTAATAGAAAGCCATGCTGAATTGAATTATTAAACGTCACGAGTGACATTAAAAACTTCGAAAAGATAGAAGTTGATAACTCTAATATTTTGAAAGAAAACATCCAAGCATTAAAAAACGCCATTCAAAACCAAAATAACGAGATAATTATGGAAGCTAGAAGAGAACTCATCTTCGACACAGCTCGAACCCTTCACGCTAGTTTAGTCACCAAAAATGCTAAACTTAGCCAATTATTCCTTTCTTGCAAAAATAACCATCTTCCAGCAGCAATAATCAACGAAACAACTTTAAAAGAAGATTTACTAAAAATTAAGAAAATTGCAGAAAAATCGAATTTTGCAGTAGTGCTAGACGAGAAATCAATCCAATCCTACTACAGAACAAAATTAGTAAATTGTTACATAACAGGAAATGAAATAGAAATAGAAATCAAAATTCCACTTCAAAACCTTCATGCAAAATATGAACTATACAACTTTATTCCATTAGCATTTCGAACGCACGACAATAAAATTTCCTCCTGGGATCAAGAACCTTCGATCTTATCCCACAACAAATTTGATGAATCGATAAGAATCATAACTGGAACAGACATTGATCTTTGCGGCAAACATAGCTTATTATGTTTTCTCCCACAAGACCGCACAACCAATAATAAAGGTAATTGTGCAAGGGCTTTATTCAAAGGAATGAAATTCGAAGAGATAATAAAGAAATGTACTTTCAAATGCGAAATAAATCATGAAGAGATCGTAATCAAACAAATTGAAATGAACCTCTTTGCTATAATGAACGCTAAAAACCCATTAATAGCAGTTAATACCATAACTAAAACAAGTACCAGTATAACTATAAATGACTCATGGCCTGGAGCAACTCTAATAACAGTTCCTTGTGTAGTGGAAATCCAACAGTTACAAAAAGAAAACAATGCAGAAACAATCATTCCAGCAGGATTCCCATGTATAGATGAACCTGAAAAGGACATTCTCATCGAACATCATCTACCGCTAGTTTGGACGAAATATCAATTTATGGAACTTGATTTTGGCCTGCATCAATCATTCAAATTTCCAAATATGTCCATCGCCTACAATGATAAATGGCATGACAACATACCTTACCTTTCGCCAATAACTCCGGTTCATAAGCTTGAAGAAAGATTAAAATCAGCAGAATTAAAAATCCCTGCTCTAGGATACCAAGACACAATAAACACGGTACATTTACTACTAATTGGTTGGTGTAGTTTATTAACACTCATAGTAGCCATATTGGTTTACGTAAATTTAAAAATAAATTGTGTTGCTATCAATGCTCACAATCAAATAAACGATTTGGCATTGGGAGCAATACATCGATGATGGTCCATAATTTTAAGTCTATTCTTTAGTAAAATATAAATTAAGTATCAGTATTAAGTTAAAGTTTAAATGTGTTTTGTAGTAACTTGAAGTTCCAATTTAATAAAAGATAAATATTTGTATTTTATCTTATTTGTTGAAGTAATTTAAAAGTATTGAATTACTCTCGCAACACTCGCCCAAAGTAGTTGTTTGGTGTGATTTCGCATCACTCGACTTCAGCTCGTGCTGCAAGATGACACTCGTATAAAAATCATTTACTTTACACACTTGTATCATAAATAACTATTTTGATGCCCCTAGTTCGGGCTGAAACAAATTAACTTTAACACACTTATAGACGCCCCATTAAAATTTTTGGTTCTCACATCAGTTGAAATGTGAAAGTGTAATCTATAATTTATGAATTGAAAATACTGACGGCACAACCGGGATAGGAAAAGGTATTATCATTGTCAGGTGGGCGCAAGAGTAGTTGGATTCTGTGCACTTGCACATTATATTTCTTCTGTGTTAGGGTATTTGTTTCATTTATATCATTTAGGAAAGAGGATTAAAAAAACATAATTTAACATAGTTATGCATTGAATTTTTAGGAAGCTGCAAGAGACTAGTCAAAAAGCAGCAGCAATGAAGACGATCATGAGAAAAAATAAAAAAAATTAGAAACTAGTTACTACAAGCACCGTATAGATCTACATATTTGTTAGATCAACTGAATAACGTGTTTTAGGAATTTTTACTTTGAAGTTTTACCCGAGTTTTGAAGAGATTTTCATAAATTGTATACCTCTTTCTGTAACAGCTCTGTATCTCTTCAATTCCTAGGAATCTATAAATAAACTAAATGGAAGCGGTCATTCAGTAAGATAAATTATTAACCTTTATAGAAGCTTTTATTCTACTCGCTACTGCGATTTTAAAATATGCCAATACTGCAGCCAACCTTCCGCAAAGAAATAATATTTATTTCGCACGAAGCTAAAGCCAAAAGATAAATAAATAAATAAAAGCTTATCTTTTTAAAATTCGTTATTATTACTTTTATTCTACTCAATATTGGAGCTTGTTCAGATATGTTACAAAGGAAGATAAAAGTTTCATACCACGTGACCTCACATCTACTCTACTCGGTAAACAAAATCTGAACAAGCTTGAGGAGATTTCATTTTAGTACAACGAATTATATAAATATGAAATTACCTCAGGGAATTATTTTCCCTGCCTCCAGAGTTGAGGAAGAAAATTACTCTCCCCAGTAAAAAAAAAAAAACGTTTCCAAACAGTTTACTCGAGAAATAAATTACTCTCCAGAGTACAAAACCACCTTTCTGAACGCATCGGATAACACTTCTCCCTTCCCCATAACCTTTCTGAACGCACCCTTGCGATTTTAAAATATACCAATACTGCACCCAACCTTCCGCAACGAAATTATTTAAAAAAATAATTAATAAATAAAAGCTTATTTTTAAAAACTCGTTTTTAACATAAACTTATTACCATAATAAGCTTGCTCCAAGGAACTATTTGCCAGCTAGAATCTACAAAAAAAAAAAAAGTTACATATGGTGGCTCAAGAAGCAGGAACTATACACCGCCATTGATAAACATAGAAAAGTATTGCGTTAATAACAAAGTAATAGATTGAATGTTTTTCATGGTGTACCTATAGGTACAAGAAAGAATATCGAATTGAAAAATTTTTTATCAGTCTTAAAGTTTTATCCGCATTAAGTAGGTGGGTAGACCAGTTGAAGAGCGAGGCATTCTGCACAAGCAGTGCAGCACTTGATGATTTTTTTTTTTAATTTTTTCACGAAGCCTATAAAATTTTTATTTATATTGTTCAATGGTGGACAAAGGCCAAGGAAGATCCGCAGTGGCTATTCATTTTGAAGAATAAGCTTCGGTTTACTAAGTAAAACTTAATGGATCCAAAAAACGAGCTCCTCTCCTGTCCGTCGTCCCTTTTCGTCGGCTAGACGTAGGTATGCTACTAATAATGCATAATTTTTCTTTAATTAAATTTTAGTACCTATATCAGATATCAATACAGTGCCGCTGGGTGGACTATTCTCGCACCCCTTCTTCTTCGATCCTCCTCTGATATTCTTTCAAATATTTATTAATGTTTTTATCAGTATGGCGAAGTTCTTTTCGCTTGATTAAAATGACTTAAGCTTATTATAGTTTATACTGTTCTCCGTTTCGTTGTGATTTTCAATGAATTTGCAAGCTTTTTTTTTTTTTTTTTTTTTGCTTATTCCATTTATATTTCCGGCTTCTGGTCGTAACTCTGATTATTAGAATAATTTTGATTTGAAGAAGGTATTTGTCAACGAATATAAGTTGCTCTCAGTTTCTGACGTTTTTTAAAAACCTGTTTTACTGACGTATATACTTAGCTATTGTACAGGTACTACCTTAAAGTTTTTAGTTTTGTTCATTTTCTAAAATTTGTTGACATTCTCTGTACAGTAGAAGAAAAAAATTAAAAAAAAAAAAAACCATAATATTTTGCACAAACTTGAAGGAATTTTTCAGTTTCAGATGCCATCTGTTTATTTTATTCAATTCACACTTCGGATGTCGAAAACGATAGGTATTCTATGTTTACCTTATTATGGCAACTTTGAAGACGTGAAAAACTAATCTTCAAGAAAATAACCGGCAGTTCAGAATTTTTTTTCCGTACATACTTTCACATGCAATTCAATACGAGGTCAGCTGAAATTAATATCTTTGTTCGTAAGGGATGTGAAATCGAAACCAGGAAAATTCATCAACGAAATACAAGTTACAGAAGGATTTTAACATTTTCCTTGTACCTATCAGGGAAATGGCATAATAGCATAGCCTAATTGCATTCGTTTTGCCCTTTAAACATTTTTCATTTAATTTATCATGGATCATGGACGTGGAATTAGGTATTAATAGATTCGTGCATTAACCATGACTACAGCGGGTAATGTGTTTAAAAAAAAAAAAAACCAACAGCGTTTCAAATTACTAAATCTTAACAAATGGTAATTAAATTGAAGTTGATTAAATCTACTTATGAACAGCAAATAATAAATATACAGATGATGAAAAAAATAAAAACAAGAATGCTGCATGAAATAATATTGGTCTCTCAATTTTTAGCTTTATTTCGTTCGATTTTGTAAAAAAAATTTACAGATCTGGCATCAAATGCCCAATATTTCGAACATATGGTACCGTCTCAGGACGTAAAGGGTACCAAATAGCTCCAACCAATGCCCTTCGCCGTGTAATGCAGGAAGTATCTTTTCGCAAAGTTAACGCGCAGTTGTGCCCTCTAATACCCAGTATTACGAGAAGTATTATTCTATGTATAGGGGCTACAATACCAATTAGTTTAGAGTGATGAATTCGAAAAATAAAGTCGTATTTTAAATAATCGACTATAAGTATAGGTACATAATGTATAAGGCATATATTATACATGTATATTGATACAATTATATATCGATAAAAAATGATATAAATCTGTCAGTCGCGAATTATTTTCAATCATAAAAAAATTGTAGATCTCCAGTTTCTTAGAAAAAATTTCATCTATGCTCACTCACTGCTACTATATGTTAACAGCTGGGATAACAGAATTGCATAAATATTTATGCATCCTCTAACAAAAAGTTAGACTGTGCACAATGTGATTTCTTTTTTGTCGCACTGAGATAAGAGTTTAAATACTCGACACACACCAAATAGTAGCTTATATTTAGGTTACATAGAAGGAAATAGGTGTCTCACAAATCTGACTTGTTAATTTTTTTCTCTCAAGTTTTATAAAGAATTATATATGACAGAAGGGAAATGTATCAAGATGAACTTCAGGGGTAAGAATTGAAAGGTGTGAACAGCAAACTTATTAATTTTTGTTTGAAATTTTTGCCTGAATAAGTCATTTTCAAATAAGATGTAAGATGATATACGCAAAAAGTCACCTGGAATATTCATATCTCTGACATGCAAATTTTCTTCACTTAGGCCCAGTTTTAACAACTTTAAACTATGGGATAAACTAGGTTTAACTGAAAAGACGTGAGGTAAAATAAGGGTTAAATCCTGCTTATTGGCAGTTTGACGATTTGGTACAACGGGTATACAATCTGTCATATTGCCAATCTGTTCATTTCTCAAATCCAAATAGATTTAGTCAGGCAACATTGATCCTTGATTGATGCACTTCTAGATCACTTCTCGCAGCACAGAGATATTTTCTACTTAATTTGAATGAAGCTGTAAGAATATTTTTGATTATCAAATGAGTATATGATAGATTTTATTCTAAAAACTTGACGAAATGAAGGAGGCAGTTCTTTTGAAGCAGTTTTTTTTTTTTTTTTAAACTAAATAAGCTTACAATTTTAATTTTTTGAAACTTTATATAACTTATATTGTAGGCCTACTTAAGTTTAAGAGCTAAATTATGTAACTTATGTCAACAGATCTAGTTCAAGAAATAACCTACGGAATTCCCCATTTCCAACCCAGAATGTCCATAATTGGTAATTTTGCCAGAATTATTCAATTTATGAAAAATATGAGTATAGTATATTGTATATCAAGGTTCAAAAGTGAGCGTTACATATGAAGGAAGTTTGCAAAATGAGCATAGCAAGTAAGCAATTCCAAAGTCATGTAAACTCACTTTTGAACCATGTTGAGGAAGATATTTTATATAATTATTGATTAGAAAGCAAGGTAACGTTAAAATTCTATCATAATGATGAGTCTCACAAAAATTATTTAAAAAAGAAACAAAATATCAACCTCCTCATTGTGGAGTATTTAATGCTTCATTCAGAAGTGTAACCCAGAGACATACAGCTAAAGACATGTCCATGCTCCATATGAGCTGTGGTTTAAAAATACGTGAAAGATAGAAAAAAAACAATTTGTATTATACATTCTGCATATACACAGCTGCACATATTTTGTTGTGAAAACAACATCAGTATACCAATACACACAAACTATCAAGCTGCAACAAATGCGCAATAACAAATACTGGATTTCAAAATGTTTTATAACATTCTATCTTTGACATGTTTTTGATTGGGCATTGTGATATGCAACTCTGGATAGGTAAACACAAATTCACCCACAACATGATATAATAGGGGACCAAGGCTGTAGACCATCAACTACGTTTGATGGTTGCAAAGTACCCTAGCCTAAACCTGCAGTCTGCCAGGTTTTTGTTTTACCTCTTTATACGACGCATTGAATAAAAATTGATGAAATTACCATGCATTTGAGATGATGCTCAAAAAAAGAAATCAAATTGCTTTACCTACATTTGATCCAAGGTGGCCCATTGCCAGTGAAAAACTTAACGCATGATTGAAAAATAAATAAGAGATGGTACCTAGGTACTTGTATGTGGGAAACACTGCCACCACTGTTCCGTCCCGTTTCTGCAGACAAATCAGTTCGTCTACAGAAACGTGTCGAACAAAATATAGACAACTATTATTCTTAATTCTTAGAATAATAGCTGTCTATATACCGAATTGCTTCTCACGATCAGACACCACCAGATATGCTGACTATTTCATGTCATCATATTTGGCGGATGTTCTGTATCACGCCACCTTTTTGGTCGGCCATATTTGATAAAACAATGAAAACGAAGGTGATGTCGTGTCCTCATTTTGGAGGCATGATCATTCCTAAACCTACAGTCAAGTAGACAAGTTAGGGTTCACACTAGTTGTTGTGAACATTAGGTTTCATTAGTCTTAAGAAATAGTATTAAGTATAATTTCGAAGTGTTGTAATAATTAACGTGAAATATTAATAAAAGATAATATAAAAGAAATTATCTTATTTGTTGAGGTAAATTCGAATTAACGAATTACATTCGCAACAAATTGGCGCCCGAACAAAAAAACCTTCGGAAGTAAAAAATTTTTTTTAATCTAATTAATGTTGAAATTTTCGTAAAATATTTTTCAAATCGTGTGAAAAATAAAATTTTTTTTTGAAGCTTGTAATTAATTGATTAAATTCTTAATAGAGCTAATAATTTTCATGTAATTTATAAAAAAATCGTGGCTAAAATAATTCGAATAATTAGAGAGAAATTAAACAAACGTATACGAAATCAAATCTTTATTGCAGAAGACTGCAAACATTTGATAAAGAAGAATAAAAATAAAAAACTTAAAAATAAATTAATAACAAAAAATAAATCTAAAAATAAACTTAAAAATAAGACAAAAATCCGGCACTGGTTCCTGCAATCAAAAAGAAACAAAGTCAGCTCAACCAGTACCCAGATCGACAACGTAGAAAGCAGAAAATCACTCACCAACGGAGTCAACCAGAAAGAAGTCGCTAGTAACCTAGAGAATACTACAGCTAATTATCCGTCATCAAACTGTAAGCAAATTATAAATTTATCTTCCATTAATTCGGAACATTTCGAAACCGTTATCGATATCGTAAATAATATTGTAAAATGTAAAATATCCCAACCCTCGCGAATGTCTGAAAAAAGTGAAAGTACGAGTGCATCACTCCCGGATATTTTAGATTCAAAAGCCGAAGAAAATATTTTGGAATCTGAAAATTACCCTAAAAATTTGTATGAGAATTTTTCTGAAGAAGGAAATTACCCACTCCTTAATAATCATTGGGGAAGTCGTGTGTCCACATTGTTCCTTTATCGTGTGCTAAAAGCTGCTAAAGTAAAAAGGATAGAAGGCAGAACACGTATTGAACTTCAGAAAAAGCTATATAAAGGTAGACATTCCAAACATTGGTTGTTACATATACTATATTCTAACCCCAACACTGAAAAATTTGAAAGAGCAAGTGATTTTGACAAATTAATCGAGGAAAGTAAAAGTTATCGAAGAGTAACAAGAAGTATAAAAAATAAAGACCCCAACGAAGCAGAAGAAATTTTCTCCGACACAGAGGAAGAAGATTTAGAAACTAAAGGAAAGAAATTAGAATTAGAGAAAAAGAAAAAAGAAGAGACAGAAAAAAGGTTAGCAAGAAGAAGCCTTAGCTCAAGTTTTGAAAAACTTTTATCTAAAGTGTCACACCACGTGTCACCTAAAAAATTAATTTCGGTCACATCTGATTTCTCTCTTCCCAACGACGAAGACGAAATCTTCCTCGGAGAGCAATCAATATTGAATCAAACTTTTGTCGATAGACCCTCACAGTCTAGTGCTGATTTATCGCCACTAGTCCCTCAAGGACAGGGAAAGTCCTCACAGACCGAAATCCAACATTCAGTCCAAATTCATGTAAAAAGTCCAGAAAATTTGGAAAAACCAAAAAGTAAAATTCCGATAACAACTGAAGAAAATTCTTTCGATCCTATAAATTTATTACCACCAGAAATACGCGTGGAATTTCTTGATCAAAAAGACCACACGTACGTCAACGTAATAAATATTGAAAATAAAAATAATCCCTTTCTAAAATCTGAAAATAATAAAATGAACTCAGAAGAAATTGCTGAAAATAATGCACGCTTGCTTTTGCAACAACAACAACAAGCAAGATATGCAGCAGCAAATGAGGCTTACACGCAACATAACTTAGCAATGAACAATTTTTGGAAAAGATCAGAAAGATGGACCCCAAGCCATTTTTCAAATGGCCCTGATGAAGATATCCTAGAATTCCTTTTTGAATATGAAACTCAAGCAAAAACATTTGAGGCGACGGAATATGAAATGATACGAAATTTAAATATAGCCCTCCGTAGTACAGCTTTAGAATTATTCGCAGCCGAAAACGAAATTACCCCAGAAACTTCTTGGTCCGATGTTAAGAAAATTTTAACGCGCATCTTTAAAAAGGATAAAGATACAGTAAAAAAACGTATTAAATCATTAAAATTTGATGATACATATTTCAGTACTAATGTACCAAAATTCTTTCGACTCTACAAACAACTCGATGCTACAATAAGTGAAAAGAAAATTTGTGACCTCTTACTACCAAGACTAACAGGAGAAATGAGGAAATTTTTTGCATCCAAAAACCTGCAAACTCAAAGTGAAATTTCAAAAACTTTCACAGACTGGAAAGAATTTAAAGAAAAGGCATTAGATTTAACCGATGTTCAGAAAACGGAAGAAATGCTAAACAAAGCTACAGAAACGATAGCCAAATTAACAAAACAGATGGAAGAGATGATGAAGGGCAAAGCTCCCGAGAAAAAAGAGCCTGTAAAACCCGCAACCCCACCTATATCTCCAACAGACCCTGTCATAGTAGCATTAGTAGAAGCAGGATGGAAACCTCCCACATCAAACAAACGTGAGCAAAACCGAGGTAGAAGTCAAACATCAGAAAATGAAAATGTAGAAAATAGATCTCGTAGAGAAAGAAACCAAAATAATAACAATAACGAGAGTAACGAAAGTAACCCTAGGGAGAAGACAGTCTAGAGAAAGAGAATCTAATAGAATACAAAATAATCAAAATGCATATAGACAACCAACGACAAGAGATTCGTATCGCCCACAAAATAATGAAAGATATCCACCAAGGGAAATAAATTGTTTCAATTGCGGAAGAAGAGGACATCTCTCAAGAGACTGTAGACTACGAAATCGAACTACACCCCAATTCCCGCAAAGAAATTTCAGACCACCACGCTTTAACAATAACTTTGCGTCGAACTATGGTCAACAATTTAACCCCTACGGACAACAAACAGGTTACGCACAGGCATATAATGCCCCGATGTTAAGTACTCAACCTTGGGCACCTACAACAAATTATGCCGTTCCATCGTATAACTTGCGAACTCCAGATGTAGTTCCAAGTATCCAACAACAAAACTTTACTCAACAGCCAAAAAACTTGCAGTAGAGCCCGTTTGCTCTATACCAGTTAATGGCTACGACTTTCGGGCTTGTAATGGCAACGTCCATCATCCGGACTGCGCTGCTCTCCTAGTAATAGATCCACACGCGCCGCATAATCGGAAAATTCATATCCGTAGTGCATCAATGAAATTAGTCAGGGCGAGACGTAAATTAATCGTCCCCTGCAACATTGTGAGCCGTGAGGAATATGAAACACAGGGAACAGTCGACAGCGGCTCTGAAGTGACGCTTGTCCAATATGACCTCGTAAAGGATAATGTGATCAGACCTGCAAGAGTGTGTATGGTAGCCGCTAATGACAGTGCAATATTTGTCATAGGAGTCGTAGAAATCACTATAAAAATGGGTGACCTCCTCCTTGACGCGGAAGCATACGTAACCTCTGAGGTGACCACACCTTTACTTCTCGGATACGACTTTTTAGATCGACATAATGCCGATATTTTATTTAGTAAGAATTTATTTAGAATAGGACCGCCATGGAAGCGTGAAACATATAGTATAATTAAGTTTAAGGAAGAAAATTGTGAAGGATTTATTAGAGCAGACAAAGATTTCTGCATAGAAGCGAATAATGAATATTATGTAAACCTGGATCCAGATATGGAAAAAGCAGATCCAGATGAGTGGTTTTTAACAAGTTACGGTTTAGAAGGCGAATATATTGTTGATGATTTAGGATGGCCAGCCTTAAGATTCCACAGTCCGCACTTCGACACCCAGATCGCACAAGGGACAGTTTTAGGACGCTATAGGCTCAGACAGCCGACTATGCGGGACCGTCAGACCAATTCCGTCCGCCGTGGCCAACCCAGCATCCAACGCATTACGTCGGGGGATACTGTGGCTAACCAGGGTGAGGAGGTTGATATGCTAAAACTTGTCCGTATAACCCGATCTGATGACAGCGTTATCCACGACAACGAAGGAACAAGAGTAAATATTAATAAGAATTTAACGAAGGAAGAAAAACGAGCAGTAGTAAGCGTTTTAAAAAAATATATTCACATATTTACGGAAGAACCTGCTAAGGTAAAACCTACGAAATTGAAACCGGCACATGTCTACTTGAAAACAGACGAGCCAATTCAACGTAGAAATTACCATATGGGAATTTTTGAAAAAAGAGAAATAAGAAAGAAAATTAAAGAATTTGAAGAATGTGGTATTATTAAAAGAGCAAGCTCTAAATATGAGAGCCCTGTATTTGTTAAGAAGAAATCAAATGGAATTTATAGATTATTAGTAGATTATAGAGGTGTAAATGAAATAGTGAAAAAAGATACGAGTAGAGTACCTCGTCTCCCGGAAATATGGGATGCATTACGAGATAAGAAATATTTTGTAACAATTGATCTTAATCAGGGATATTATCAAATTCCCCTTGATGAAGAATCAAAAGCGATTACAGGAATAAATGTTGGAGGAGTAAGTTACGTATTTAACTCCATTCCTATGGGATTAAGTGCAAGCCCCAGCATTTTTCAAAAAACAATGACCGATTTATTCAATCATATCCTAGAAGACAAAGTTTTAGTCTATCTAGATGATATATGTGTTTTTGGAGAAACATTTGAAGAAACCTTAGAAAATTTAGAAGAAGTCCTAAAAGTACTAGTTGAAGCAGGTTTGCTAATTAAAACGAGTAAAAGTAGCTTCTTTAATGAAAGTATCGAATACTTAGGACATAAAATTTCATACAATAAATTAGAACCGTTAGATAAAAATATCAAACCGATTCGTGAAGCACAACCACCAAAAACGTTACGTCAACTACGAAGATTTATTGGTTTAGCAAATTATTATCGAAAAATGATAAAAAACTTTTCGCAAATTACAGCACCGTTAACAGATTTAACGAGGAAAGAAAATGTTAAAACAAATAATAAAATAGCATGGAATGACGAAGCACAAAGAGCCTTCGACAAAATTAAAGAATTGATTACGTCAGATCCAATTCTTACAATCTACGATCCTGATGCTGAAACATACGTCGAAGTCGACGCATCAAAAACAGCAATAGGAGCAGTAATAATGCAAGTAGACAGAAAAACGAAAGAACCACATCCTATAGGATATTTTTCGAAGAAAATTCCTAAGAATCAACAACATTTATGTTCTTTTGATTTAGAGATGTTAGCTATCACCGAAACTTGTGAATATTTCAGAGAATTCTTAGTATATAAAGAATTTAATATTTTTACGGATCACGAACCTTTAACATATCAAAGTAGAATGAAGAAACCAAACGCCAGATTAAATAGATTAATTTCGAAATTAGGAGAGTTTACGTTTAAAATCAGACATATCAAAGGAGAAAATAACAAAATTGCAGATTATCTATCCCGCCTAGAAGAAGAGGAGGAAGACAATTACGCAGAATTCCGAGATGGTCAATTTATAATACCAAAAGGAACACCTGATCCTCCGAATATTGTAAAACAAGAAAAACAGATCAAAGCAATAACACGCAGTATGAAAAAAAAAGAAAATGAAGCAGATATGGAAAGTGACAATTCAGAAGACGATCGAAGTTCCATCCTATCCGATATCTCGGAAAGATCTGGAAACTCCGATACGTCTACAAATTCTCAGCTTTCCAATCTTTCAGAAAATTCAGAAGTAGAAAACTCAATTAACATCACAGACGAAGAAATCCACAATCTATGGGATTTACAACGTGATGATAAATATTGGGGAATCATAATAAAAATTTTAGAAGGTGGCAACGAAAAAGAGTTAAGAAAAAGTTTAAGAATAAACAGATCACGAGACCTAAATCCATTTTTTCTCGATGAAAATGGAATTTTATGGAAAAATATTGATCACTCTGTATATCACTATGCAGTACCAGTAATTCCTGACTCCCTCATACCTCAAGTACTAGACATATGTCATGAGAGTCAAACTGGGGGAGGACATTTTGGAATTCGTAAAACTCTTGCCAAAACGCGTGCTCGATACTATTTTACGCAAATGCCCAAAATAGTCTCGAGGCATGTACGATCGTGCCATCAATGCCAAATTAATAAGAATATTAATGAAAAATATGGATATTTAAAACCAATTAATCCTGAAGAATGTATACCACTCGCACATATTCAAATCGATTTTATTGGAAAATTTAATACCAATAATGAAAAGAAGTTTGTTATAGTAGGAATAGATAAAGCAACAAAATATTGCTGGACTAAAGCAGTAACGCAACCAAATGCGCATTCAGTAATTAAATTTCTAAAAGAAATCGTACGTCATTATGGAAAACCAACAAAGATTACGTGTGACAACGGAACTCATTTTTCGAACGAATACGTACAAAATTATTGTAAAAATAACGGTATTAAAATATACTACTCAACATCGTATTCACCGCAAACTCAAGGACAAGTAGAGAAAATGAACGGAATAATAAAAAAAATGTTAGCGAAATACGAGAGCGCCGATAGTGAAGAATGGTCAGACCACGTGTACAACGTAGCCTTGACCTACAACATGACACCTATCGAAGGATTAGATAATCACGATCCATTTTATCTAATGCACGGTTATAAAGGTGAACCCCCGATAAATTTAAATATTCCATCACCGCTTATCAGCAAAAACAGAGAAGAACAGATAAGTGAAGCGAATAAAATACGAAAAACAATTCCAAATTTAGATAAAGAAAATGCAAAAAAATATTCAGAACGATATAATAAGGGAAGAAAAGAAATCTCTTATAAAACTAATGATTTAGTTCTTTTGAAAGCACCGATAAATTACGGAAAAGGCAAACCAAAATTTCTAGGACCATATAGAATAGTCAGAAAAATTTCAGACCTAAATTATGTTGTTCGTATAATTTCCGACGATGGAAATCGTACAGACGACACAGTGCATATAAGAAGACTTACACCTTATAATGCCCGTTGTGATGCTAATTTACCATCAGAGATTGAAGAAAATATATCCGATAACTCAGAACCTGAAGAAATTAGTTCTAACCCAAAAAGGAAAAGAGGTAGACCAAAGAAGGAAAAAAGTTCTGAAGAAAATGAATCAGAAGAAGATATCAAAATTGTTGTCAAACGTCCAAGAGGAAGACCACGAAAGGGAATATTAAAGAAATCTGGTAATAAAAATAAAAATAATAAAAAGGTAACATTTACAGAAGAAGCGTTATTAAAAGGAAAGGATTGTTCAGAATGGAAAAAGAAATTTGAATTAAAGGACCCAGAAAAGAAAAGAATAACTTTACGAAAAATTCAATTGATTACCCAAAAACAACGTTTGGAAGAATTCAACTTGTTCAGTAGGTGTGATGAGGGAAAAAGTATTAAACAACCTTTGTCTCTACCTACCCAACCTATTAAAAACCCGAGTGAGTTAAGCTTGGAGGAATATGTAAGAAGATATTCTGAAACCCCACCCAAACCATTGTACGATAATGTTTATAACCTAATTCATAATAATTATAGATAAGAAATATTGTAAGGACCATTCACGTAAATTAAGTTCTCCCACAAAAAAAAAAGAGGTATAAAATTTTTTTTTACGTACCAATCTACCAGTCCACATCTTGAGGAGAGGTTTCCGCGGCCTCGGGCTTGACTTCTTCATGCTCCACCATTTCAGGACGGTCGTGAGCCTCAGCCTCAGGAGAAGTAGACCAACGACGAAAACGCTGATGCCGAGGTACCAGGAACATGCGCCGATTGGAGACAATCATCTTGCTAGGCCCAGGACTCGGCTCACTTCTAGGATCAGCCCCTCGCAAAACCCGACGATCATGAGAAATGGTCAATCTCTCGGACGGATCTAAAATCCGTAGAACCTCGATGTAATGGGGTGTGTCGTTGATTTCAATTTTCCGACGATAAAACCGGGTAAAGTAGTCAACTAGATGTTGAAACTGCGAGCGATCCATTATCGTGTTTGCATAGGCAGTATTTGTAACAGCAAAACGGACCTTGCAGCCGAAATTAAGAGGTTGCATTGCCATGATGATAGCAGTCAAAAGATTTAGACCAACGGCATACGAAGTGATATCGGACGGGTTGATGTCAAGTGTTGAAAAACACACCACGCATCCTTCCCATCTCCACAGGCTTGCCTCTGGAAAGAGGAAACTAAACTGCGAAGCCAGTTGGACCATGGACTGTAAACAGCACTCACATAGACTCTGCGGCATCACATGCCTCCACGACCCGAAGGACGTATTCAGAGAGTCACCGGGAAAATTTTTCCGATACGCATCCACCCCGGTTGGACCATAGTCAGCGGAGAGAAAGGAGTGTAAAGCCTTGAAAATCTTCCACAGGCTCACCACCCCAGTAAATAAGCACGGACAGCGCGGAGACCAGCAACGCAGATATGGCAGAGAAACTTGCGTGAGCATAAAACTCTCCGAAGTCTCAACCATACCATTGTCTGGAACCATAAACTTCGGTAGCGCACGCAGCTCAGCCGGAGTAGGATACATAGGGGCATCCTCCAAAACAGCCTCACTAGCACGATCAACACTCAGGCTCATGATTTTATTAAACTCGTAGAAAGAATCCTTGCTTAACTTCATAAAAAAATAACAATAAAAAAAAAAGAAAAAAAAAACACAAAGAAAATAATAATTACGACTTAAAAATATTAGGAACTCAAATTAAAAAATCAACAGCGGACGAGGACGAAGAAAATCGAAACGAATCCACAGATCGAATACACCGAGAAGACTGCGATACCTCCATATATATCCGACTTGTAAAGCAAGATGAATTCTTGCTGAACAATCGAAATATACTGGAGTACGCCATCTCCCAAGACCTACCCTCGATGGTAGTAGTGCAAACCGAATTCCAAAGTCCCACACTAACACAGATGTGGTAATTTCCGCACATATGTAGATTTTTATAAGAAAGAAATAAAAATCAAAGAAATATTGTGCATCGATATACATTTTTCGCTATATAATTTACTCTCACGCAAAATGATAACAACTAAGTAATATACCGACGAATATAATACTGCATTTAACAGCAAATTTCATGTGATTTGTACTGATTTCAGACTGCAAAATGATAAATCACGCCGTTATCGTTTTTATCGCACTTACCACACTCATAACCGAAACAGAGAATACAAGCTTAAAAACGAAGATTAGTGCATCGTCAGGAGCTTATTTTGAACCGAACAAATTCAGCAAGGCCTATGAGAAAACAATTCCTATATTGTATAGTCTAAAAATTCCAAGAAGGCAAAATGTAGAAACACCGGAATGGCTGGAAGAAATTAACAAACTGCAGAGTTGCGTATCTCAAGAAAATATATGGTGCATACAGAGATCGAAAAATATATTACGAATCCTAGACTTGATTATGGAAATTCAGCAAATCAACGAAGCCATAATCAAAGAATTCGACAGAGAACCATCGAAACGAACAAAGCGCGGCATACAAATGCTCGGTGACTTTGACACATGGTGTTGCAATGTCATGACTTTAGCACAAGGAAACGACTTCATCGAAAACGAGAAGAATCTAAAGACACAATACGAGAGACTAAGAGAATCCGTAATAGAAAATCATGCCGAACTACTAAATGTAACGAAAGACATTAAAAACTTCGAGAAAATAGAATTTGACAATTCCAAAATTTTAAAAGAAAATGTTCAAGCACTAAAAGAAGCGATACAAAACCAAAATAATGAAATAATAATTGAAGCCAGAAGAGAACTTATTTTCGACACAGCAAGAACTCTTCATGCGAGCCTAGTTACCGAAAACGCTAAACTCAGCCATTTATTCCTATCGTGTAAAAATAACCATCTACCAGCGGCGATTATCAACGAAACAACTTTAAAAGAAGACTTAATGAAAATAAAGAAATTAGCGGAAAAATCAAATTTTGCAGTAGTATTAGACGAGAAATCAATCCAATCGTATTACCGAACAAAGTTAGTAAATTGTTACGTAACAGGAAACGAAATAGAAATTGAATTAAAAATTCCACTTCAAAATCTTCACGCGAAATATGAACTGTACAATGTTATTCCATTAGCATTTCGTACACATGATGACAAAATTTGCTTTTGGGATCAAGAACCTTCAATCTTATCCCATAATAAATTCGACGGATCAATAAGAATCATAACAGGAACAGATATTGACCTTTGTGGCAAGAATAGCTTATTATGTTTTCTTCCACAAGACCGCACAATCAATAACAAGGGTAATTGTGCTAGAGCATTATTTCAAGGAATGAAATATGAAGAAATAATAAAGAAATGCACATTCAAATGTGAAACGAATCATAATGAAATTATAGTAAAACAGATAGAGATGAACCAATTCGCGATTACAAACGCAAAAAACCCACTAATATCAGTCAACACTATCACAAAAACAAGCACGAGTATAGCCATCAACGATTCTTGGCCTGGAGCAACTTTATTGACAGTCCCATGTATCATGGAAATTCAGCAGTTGCAAGGAGAAAACAACGCCGAAACAATCATCCCGGCAGGTTTTCCCTGTATTAACGATCCAGAGAAGGAAATCCTCATAGAACATCACCTACCACTAGTTTGGACGAAGTATCAGTTTATGGAACTAGATTTTGGGCTACGTCAATCATTCAAATTTCCAAATATTTCAATTGCGTACAACAGTAAATGGCATGACAACGTACCGTATATCTCACCAATAACTCCGATCCATAAATTCGAAGAAAGACTAAAAACGGCAGAATTAAAAATTCCTGGATCAAGACACTATAAACACCGTACACCTACTATTATTAGGCTGGTGCGGTTTATTAACTCTTGCAGTAGCCATATTAATTTACGTCAACCTCAAAGTGAACTGTGTTGCTATCAATGCACACAATCAGATAAACGATTTGGCATTGGGAGCAATACACCGTTAATGGTCCATAATTTTAAGTTCTTTGTTGTAATAAAATATAATAAGTTATCATTAAAAAGCATAATAAATTTGATTATGCCAAAATTTTATCAATTAAGTCAATTTGCAGTAATAAATTTCTATGCTCAAATGCTAAATTTTATATTTTAGGCGATGATCAATTCCGCAACGTAAAATTAAGAGATGATTGTAAAAAATTAACATTGTTATAATTAAAAATAAGAACGTATTAAGTATTGGAAATCTAAAACTTTCAGGAACGCAAAATTTAACGAAGCAGGAGCTTCGGGCTTTCTTTCGCCCGGGGACCTTTGTTCCGTCCCGTTTCTGCAGACAAATCAGTTCGTCTACAGAAACGTGTCGAACAAAATATAGACAACTATTATTCTTAATTCTTAGAATAATAGCTGTCTATATACCGAATTGCTTCTCACGATCAGACACCACCAGATATGCTGACTATTTCATGTCATCATATTTGGCGGATGTTCTGTATCACGCCACCTTTTTGGTCGGCCATATTTGATAAAACAATGAAAACGAAGGTGATGTCGTGTCCTCATTTTGGAGGCATGATCATTCCTAAACCTACAGTCAAGTAGACAAGTTAGGGTTCACACTAGTTGTTGTGAACATTAGGTTTCATTAGTCTTAAGAAATAGTATTAAGTATAATTTCGAAGTGTTGTAATAATTAACGTGAAATATTAATAAAAGATAATATAAAAGAAATTATCTTATTTGTTGAGGTAAATTCGAATTAACGAATTACACTCGCAACAACCACAAAAGAGATAAATGAACAGTGGCATAAGGGGAAAGAAAAATTCAATCAAAATAAGTTAAAAGGAGGGAGGAAAAATGTTCGATGTGACTGAACTTAGGCTAAGTGGTTAGCCTAATCATGACACTCACGACAAATTTATTATTTGGGAATTAATTTTGAACTTAATTTTATTTTATTTAGTTTTAAAATGTATCCTCGAAGGCAGGAATAATTTTAGGCGTTTTAAATATCAAAATTTTATTATTATTAGGTGATGATCAGCCATACCTGCATCGGATATCTCTTCAGCTGTATGTTTCTGATGTAACCTCTACCTCGATGAAAAGTGAACGTGCTTCTATGTAAAAGGATGCTCCATGTTTTTACATAGAGGTGAGTTCATTTACATTGAGATTACATTCATCAATGATAAGAACTACTTTTCACTTGTAAAATACCAGCGTAAACATTGCCTTTCTAATCATGTATCTATTGTATAAAATATTATCCTCTACAATCTACATGATTACAGGATATGCTTCAATAACAAGGTATGAATAGTGCCTAGAAAAATTGCAAGTCTTTTGAACTTCAAATGGGCTTTATAATTTTTATAATTTTTATGAGTAAGTATATGTTCTTACTCATGACAAATAAATTATTGGTGGATTAACTTATTCAGAATATTATAAGCATTATTTTCCACAAACTGCTAATTATCTTCTAATGATCTAATCATTGGTTTCTCTCTCAAAATGAAAAGTTGCCATAACATGAATATAATTTACTTGGGAAACTGAAACTTTTTTAAAAATCAAAACCTTTGAATTTTGAATTAAAAATTTTTTTAGGGTCTTTACAGTCAACTTCGGAAACATAAATTTGAAGGAAGCATGAAAATAAGACGTCGGTAAATGTAAACTCATATAAATCATTTTATATATTAATTTCAATTAATTTTGGTTTGTTAAGAAACGTAACAAGACCTTGACGGTCAACTTCTGAGACATAAATTTTGAGAAGCATAAAAACAAAATATCAGTAATTTATAAACTCATATCAGGCATTTTATGTATTGATTTTCATTAATTTTGAGCAAGTTAAAAAACGTAAGTAACAAAGAGAAAATGGCTATTTTGGGTTGTAAATAATTTTAGGTTGAACCATTAATCACTAATTAACTGTTTCTGATACCTTCAAATAGGGTAATTTTGAAGGCATTTTTAAAAAATTTTTTATGTAGTCGGACGAGTTCTACCTAAAACAAAAAACTTGTGGATTAGACGTGTACTTTTAAAGATCTTTGAAATTAATTTTGACAGGTGTTTCTGGAAAATTGAAGTCTATAGGAAGGTTTAAATTTTGAAACACCCTTTCTTTTTAACGGAAATCGTCTTGTTACATCCAAAAATGTCTGTATATCAAATTTAAATAAAATCGATTGAAAAACCCACGAGAAAATTGAAAAAAAGGAAGAGAAAAAGGGAAAATTCAGAAATAAATTCTGATAAATATTTCTGGTATCACTTTAGTTGTACGTAAGAAAAAAGTATATTTCTGCAAAGAATGCCAAATAACGGTAGGTATTAGTGTTGAGAAGCAAGGGATAGATAAACCCCTTTGACTGCTTTTCTCGTTATTTAATAGAAATAATGGGAATAGGAATTAGATAAATATATATCACTCAGAAAAATTATCATAAGATTTGAGATTGGTTTTGATACTGGATGCACAGTTCAAATCAACTCGTCTTTTATGTGGAATTATCTCAAGTATGATACATTTTCGCACTACGGAAATATAAATTTATTTTATTATTAAGGTATGTAGTAATGACCTAGTTTGGTTACATACCCTGAAATATTGATCAATTTTAAATAACTTTGGCCTCTACTTGGTCTTCAAATTTTACTATTTTTAATCAATGATTTCATATGCTTCTCAGTTACTCTTGACATAATTTTTTGAACCACCAGTTATTATCATTTGAGTGCTTGGAATCATAGCTATCTGACAGGTCTTATAAATATTATTTTCTCACCCACAGAATGCGTGTTATATATATTTGTCTGACCAGTTTTCAAATTTCTCCCATGGTTTCAAAGTTATCCAATTTTGCTGTTCTTTAGTAAAATTTCGAGAATTTTTGAGTAGTACAGTAACTAGAAAAATTCGTTTATATTATTCTCCTTATTCTCCAGAAAAGTTCTTATAAGCATAAAATTATAATTCTGACTGAATTATTAGAGCATTATTTATACAGGTAATAATATAACAAATATGTAGCCTATATTTGATCAGTTTAATTAAAGAAAATAAGCGCTCAATAAGAAACCTGGGGTATGAAAATTTCCGGCTTATTTTCAATAATTTTACTTTTTTTTGTTATTCCACAAAAACTTTCAATTCTCAGAATTTTATTACCTGGTTTATTCATTTTAAAAAGATAACATTGAAGAAATTCTTAGGCAAAAATAGAACGGAAGTACTTCCCAATTCTGCCTCCACCATCCATTTTGAATTTTTTTCTCAATTTTTCACTCATCTTTTTGTGGTATGCCAGGGGGGGCCTCTACAGCGATCCTCCTTCAGTCACTACAAAATTCTTTAGGCCAGCTTTCTTTTTTAAAACACATAACCATGGACTTTGGAATATTCATACACAAAGGACAGTGGCCACAGAATTACCACTGCCCAACCGGATAGCCTGCCAGGTGTCCTTGGACCCAAATTTATACCATGCATAGACGAAAAATTTTATATCTATAAACCATAGGTTTTTCAATCTCCATGGATTTTCACTTACTTGATTGACATTCTTGGTTGAAAATGCAAGGAAATATCACTAAAGTCAACCCATTTGCCCAAGGAGAAAACTTCAACACATGATTGATTCACTTTTCATGTATAATAAAATAAAAAATTCGTCTGTTTAGCCGTCATTTAGAATACATATTACCTCTTCAAAGAGAGAAAACAAACTGTGCACCGAAGCACTCACAAATGGATTATTTTTAGCAAGAGAAAAAATATAAATTAAGTAGGGGTATGGAAAAAACCAGTACAGAGATAGATATGTATTACATCGAGAGACTATTCCACAGACAGACCAATTTGGTAGGAGAAATGAAATATAATATAGTATGAGGAAAGATAAGATGTTGAGGAAAAACCAAGGAAAGAAAGAAGAAACCAAGAGAATTGTACAGAAACGTGAATATTCATGTTTCTGTACATGATGGTTTATAAGGAAATAGGAAAAAGATTGAAAAAATATGGAAAGTCCGTGGAAAGTGTGGTCTTATAATAAAAAAAAAATAAATAAATAAAAGCGTATATAAAACGAACAAGACTATTGCAGGATGGATGCGTCATTTTGAAAGTTGAAATAAGAATATCCATAAACAACCCAACATTTTTGAATAAAATTTTTATAACCATCAAAAGGACTGAGAATACGACTATACTTACTTAGCATTTGCACCAAAATCTCCCGAACCAAGCACACCCACTGAATACACTCGAAAATATGCAGTTGGTATCCATTATTCATTTTATTTACTTATCGCACCTCGCATGTACCTACGTATTTTTTCTGGCAAGCTATTCATATATGTGTCAGGGTTAATTAAGATTGAAAGCGTGAATTCGAGCCCTGTCTGCTTCTATGGTCATATTAATGCAATGAACACGAGATATATCATATATATATCCTGTGAAAAGAGTAACAATAATACATCGAAGGAAAAATTAGGCATCTCATATTTATGATTCAAATTAAATTCAACTGATTTACACATCAGCAAAATATCGAGGGCCGAGAAAATTGATTTTTTTTCTCATCAAAATAATCCGTAAATTTCAATCAGAATACTTTCAAAAGGTTTGTAATTAAAATTTAAAAGGCTTGCACAAATAAATAAGTATATAAAAATTTAACAATCAAAAATTTTGGCAAAAACCAAGTTTTTTGGATTTTATGAGAAAAATGCTTACTAACGAAGCTAACGTATCATCTTTCGTAAAAATATAGGTACCACAAGTATGAAAACTTTTGATAATTATTCAAATCTATTTCCAGTACTCTCAATCAACATTAAAAATATTTTTCAGACACAATGGTAAGATTATCCCACATGAATAAAGCTACTTCGTATTCATGTTTTGTAGATTTTCTATTTTAAAAATAAAAAATATATACTCAATCAAAATTTAATTCTACAAAGAACATTCTTTTCTTTTTTACAGAACATTTTTCCATTTTTTCTGCTTTTTCTCGCGTCGAAAATAACCAGTGAATCTACGAAGTAGTGAAATCCCCCGCCCCATTTTCCAAAGTAACCAAACACTTAATGCTGCTTCTCAAAATTATATTCTTAACATATTTCCGGCAAACCAATTTTTCAACTGTAGGTTGGATTTGAATGAATGCATGATTGTCTTTCAAACGGTTTGTACAGCCATAAGAATGAGCTATTAGTGCGTCATAACGTTAACAATAGAGATTAGGAAAGAATCATTGCACAATATCTAAGCAGTAGTGTGAAATAGGTTCAGTCGCGAGTTGGAGGGAGACCAGGTCTGCTGGTTAAAGTCGGCAGAGATTTATTTTTTCGTATAAATAAATTAATATTTGCCAGTGATTTGCCAGTGACGTAACCAACGTTTCACTTTTGATTGTAATCTTCGAAGGTAATTAAAAAAAGTACAGAGAACGATTGAGGGTACATTTTATTTTGTTTTAATTTTATTTCTAATGCTGAGATCCAACACTTACGTCACTCTTCATAAGTACCTACGTCACTCATATTCGCTACCTACCGAAATAACTGAACTTGTACAATAACTTTTAACAAGTGGTCAGCGTGGTGTAATGGTTAGGTGTTCAGCCTTACAATCGAAGGATTCTAGGTTCGAAACTCACCCCGCCCTTATATACCCTACCCAAAATGACCGTGTATTCAGTTTGACTCATTAAATGATGCTCTTACACAAGTAACAGAAAATTTCTTGCTGGGAGGTCATTAGCAATCAGACCCCAGTCAAGCCATTCTTCCACATACATATCGTCAATAATATTTAGACACTATGGGTGAAATGGGTACGTTTTCAGAGAACAATATAAGAGAGAAAAAAAAAACTTTCACCGAAGATTATTATAACCTTGTGAATTTAGTAAAACAAGATCTTGTTATTCAGATGTTTATCAGTCGACGAATTCAAAGATTAGACTGGACGTAAGTAGAGCAATTCCACTAAATAATTATTGGATGATATTTTGCGTACCGTAAACCGGGGTGACCTTGCATCAGGGAGGTGACTTTGCCAAATTTGTCGTTATCATGGTTTAATGCAAATATTTTCTCATCAAGATGTGTGATAACAATGAAAATAAAATAAAATAGGACGATTTAGGAAGGTCTAATCTACATTTTAAAATTAAAATGAGGCCTCTATGTTTATTTTTATAGTTTCTATGAACAATCTTATAAACAAAAAATGGAAGTGACAAACATCCGAAAAATACTGGAGTGCAAAATTAGTTTTAGTAGAGTATGAAGATTTGATCTGTGGAAAATCGTTTTATAACCAATTAAAAGCTATTTACATCCTCTTTCAAATGATGTATCACATATCTACATAGTTTCGTATTATCTATGAAAAAAATTGAGTTAAAGTGATTGGGGTGACTTTGCAGGAGCATTTTTCGTTTCATTCTGATGCATGATAACAACTGTTATTCTTTTTATTTTTTTTGTAATTTGTTCAATTAATGTAGTTTCTATGTTGTTACTATATTTTGGATTTATCGTAGACAACCTGGGAGGAAAAAATACGGCGGTTATAATGATATAATATATTTTTTTGAATTTCTTCATTAACTCGTGTTTTATTTAAAATTATTGACACACACAGATGTTTTGGAGGGGCAGCGGTCAGGGTAAACACTCTTGTTGGTGCTTATGATTGCTCAGAAAAAATTTAATTCGATTAGTTCATCAAAAAGTTGTTTTTTTAATGAAAAATTGTATGTTTGGCAAAGTGACCCCAGACAAAGGTGACTTTGCCAATTTTTTTTCAAAAATAAATTAAAAATTCTTCGTAGATACCTACACACAATTTTTCACTCCGATCCGTTCGTCATGGATCCTACCCGTATTTAATAACCATCACCATAAAGGGTAGGCAAAGTTGGGAAGTATGAAAAATTCATGCGAAGTAACCTCGGTTTATGGTACGTAAGGTAAAAATTGTTTCGAAGGATTTTCTAGCGTATTGTTTCCAATTTGATTGTCTCTTTGTAAAATTAAAGCTTTCACAAAGGGGGTAAACAGTAAATGTGGTGTAGGGTTCATTATTATCGCTCTCCAAATGCAGCTTTACCGAACGCAGGAGAATACTTTTTTTTTCAGCTTTCTGTTAAGTTAGAAAGATATGAATGTTAATAAAAAATTAGTTCCGAGCATTCACATCTAGCTTCAAAAGAAACTGAAAATTAACTAAAATTAAATTCAAAACGGGTTTTTAAAGATAAGCTTTAATTTTTTTTTTTTTTGTCTTCAACTTCATGCGAAATAAATATTATTTCGTTGCGAAAGGTTGGCTGCAGTATTGGTATATTTAAAATCGCAATAGTGAGTAGAATAAAAGCTTATAAAAAATAATTAGCCCGTCAGACTCCTCTCAGGTTCTCAATGGCATCTCGGTGGTTTTTGCTCCGTACACCTTTTTCCTGTGAATAAAACAGACTATGCCATTTGAGTAGAATCACTCTGAATGAATTTTTCTTATAGGAGTAAAACTGATTTTTTTTATTTTTAAATACAGTGAAAACCTCTTAATATGGACATATTGGGCGGCACCTTTTTTTGTCTCCAATAAACGGTGTCCCAATTAAACAACATTGAGAGATCAATTAATGAAAAAATAATAATAATAATAATAATAAATAATGGTAAATTTCAGTATTGGACTTCTGGTACAGTCATATTAAAAACAGTTAAACTATCGAATAGCTAATTATATTGTACATACCTACTTATATTTATAATAAAGAAAAATGTAACTGGGCGTTTTTGTTGGAAGAAAATTGTAGGAGGTATTTTTTCACCATATAAACTGAAACTAATAAGCTTAAGATAACATAAAATTATGAAAAATAGGAAAAATATTTTCAAAGACTAATACTATCGCTAATGAACTGAAATAAGATTATCATCACTGTCAACAACAGTTCAAGGGCAATATTTCCTCATCTATGGATGTCTTTTGTTTCAATAAAAAGATGCATTGTCTCTAATAAGCAGTTCGTTTTCCTATAGTTTCACTTTATTTGTTCTGAGACTTTACAGATTTGTCCCAATTAAGAGGTTGTCCCCTATATCTGATGTCACTAATAAGCGGTTTCCACTGTATATAATTTTTATTTATTACTCGGAAGATGCTCCAAACTTAGACTTCCTCTTTCACTTTTCTTGGACTCATTTGGTTGTACACAGTAGGTATAGTGATTTAAAAATCAAAGTAGATCAAAAAGGACAGATAGGGTAAATAGAAAATAAGAACTATGAAGGTCCTTTGAACTTTCGCAACAAATAGTCGCCCACTCGTCAAAACAAATAAAAAATGTAAAATAAAGGTGGGTCCCGTTGTCAATGTTTAAGAGGCTAGGTAGGTATGCTAAAATCATGACATCTGGAAGTTTCCTTTAAAATTGTTATTTAATCATGTAAACCCATAGTATTTAATATTAGTAACAAAATATGTTATTTTCATTTTTGCACTATCTTAAACAGCAAAGGTGTTAGGAGTTCTCAAAGTGTACTAAAAAATCCAGATTAAGTGAAGCCTAAGTACCTATAGGTACGTATTTGGCATAATTAGGCTAATCCTTCAAACTGATTGAAAAGTTAATCAAGAGAGAGGTAAAAGTGAAGTGGACCTTTTCTGTTCCTTGTGATGAGTAATGTGGATCTACACAAATAAATCACAATTTTGAAGAAAGTTATTCATACCATACTTCATTGGCAGGCCTCTAAGGCCTATCTAGTTTCGTAACCGTGGAGAACAAGAAATGTTTTGTTTATCAAACATTTGTTATTCATTTTGAGATGCACTACCGACTGTTGAGGTTCAGAAGACTTTTTAGGTAACACCCTATGTTCTCAAACTAATAATAAATTTTCAACTGGAAAAAATTCGACTGAAAGAGAGAATTTTTGGTTAGCTCTTGCTCTTGAAACTTTAAAACGAAACATAAACACTGTCTGAATCGAACGAAAATCTGTGGAAGTTGTAATTTTTCCCACGGCTAAATAAAATATAGGCCAGATGATTGTAAAAATTCAAATTCAACTCGTCGAATTAGGAAGTCTGCCATGAATCTATTGTGTCTAGTCGTCTTCGAGATTATTTCAGTCGTAAACTTTGCGGGTATCTCCGAAAACATAAATTTTATAAATCACCAAAAGTGCATTTACACTATAGTGGTCCGTTCCTGCACCAAAAAAAAAAAAAAAATTGAATAAATATTCCGTTTTTAAATGTAAATAAAATTTGCTAATAATATATTGCAAAAATATTAATTCCCAATTTATTTTTATTAATTTTTTTTTAAACAGATGTTCTTATTTCTATAATTTCCGTTTACCAAAAATTGCTATTCACCGGACAACAACGTCAACCAGTTCAGGCAAAAAACGGTACAAAGGTCATTCAAGGTTAATTCGAAATCGAGCAAACGGTGATGACTTGTCAAACTCTCAAAAGTGTCGTATTAATTTTACTGGGCTTGGATAGAAAACCGGTTGAAAAACGCGCTTAATTAAAATTTGCATATTTTTAAAACTTGGAAAAGAAAAAAATAAAAATAAATTCACGGAGTGACACATCGAAATTCGACGACACGCGTTGCAAAAATAGACGACAAATGAGTTCCCGGTAAACAAGAAGACAAAAATTACGTCCAGGATTTCGTTTATTTGCCGAATTCGAAGAACAAAATTTTGGTTCGTACAAAAAATTACGTCACTATAAGGTGGCTTGAGACGAATTTTTTCCATCACTCTTCCAAGATAACGTGTAAGTGTACAAAATACATACCTACCTAATAATTATAATAGGTACAGAGAAATGAACGTGCGCCATTGAAACTACAACCAGGTGTCTGAGCAAGGTCAGTTATATAGGTATATATGCTCATTTCGTTAGAATAAAACAGAATAATAAAGAGCGGTCGTTTTAATTGCAACGAAATATCGTGGACTCCGTTTAAATCATTTCATTCGTATTACCATTGTAATTCGAATATTCTAGAACCAAAAAATAATTGATGGAACATGAGAGAATCACATAGGTATGGTACTCAAAATAGAGAATAACGTAATTGAATTCGCGAATACTGCGGTAGGGAGAATAAAATTAGGTTAGGTCCTACATGTTTTGTTCCTAAAATTTGTCAAATAATAAGAACCTAGAAGTAATTTAACGATAACGTTGAGCATTTAATTTATCTGGTCATTAAGTAAATTAATGTGGGCGGGTATGAGTCGAACATTTGCGAAAAACCGAGGAAACTGTCTCGAACAGACGGGAAAAATTTAATAGGTACTACTTAAGAGCCAGCAAGTATACCTAAGGTTCGAAGAAATAAAACAAATGACTAACTGAAACCAATTAAAGACGTTCACCATAGGGTGTTATTTTCTGCGTTAACGTTGAAAAAAACTGTTTCAAGTTTCCAGAACAACCACTCCAAGCGTTGATTGGTAAAATTTGACAATAATTGTTATCATTGTTGTTTATCACTATCATGAATTCATGAATCGTAATGTCCGATTAAAATTAATAAATTACTGATTATTCCAATTTTTGCGAAATGTAACGATCAAGTTGTCTCACTCTTGTGATTATATGTTTGTTTGCTATTGGTTTGAATGTGTTTATTGTTCTCCCCTTTTCTCTAACCAGGTGTGCGAAGTATCCATATTCCTGCTCTTCATTAATCTTTGGCAAAATTTTAAAGCCAATTAGCCGACATTTACCGAATTGTCCATCAACTGGTATAATATCGAATACATTTCCAGCTTGCGGATTATAATATAATGTACCTCATAGTCATAGATAAATAATGATCATAATATTGTAAAGTTGTCTACATTTATTTGATCAGAATAAATAAATTTTTCAATGTAATCGAATTTTATCTTTGTGTCAACTACGTAGGTAGCCGGTAAATTCTATCAATGGTAAATAAAAAAACAAACAGCAGCGATGTTGGTGGTTGTTCTGTGTTCTTTAAATATTTATTAAAAAAAAAAAAATACCTATCTATTAACGAAGTAGTATTTTACCTATGACATACACTGCAAAAGGGGAATTAGGCCTCTGAATAAAATAAAAATTAACAAAAAAATGTAGAACAAAAGAATTCAACAGTCCACATATTTCAATAATTTTGAATACCACTTCCACGAAAAAAAAAAATCTGTTGATATAAATAGAAAAATTGTAATCGCACGAAATTCTGTACAAAAATATAGGTTTGTAAATGAAAACAAAACCCGAGTTAATTTCAGCAATACCTTACCTTTGACATGTACACTTTCTGCCAGAACTTTAGAAGTTTCTCGGGAACAATAAAAAAAAAATTATTACTTTGACTAATTACTTAATTTTTCCTGGTAATTGTCCACACACTCAGTATGGTGGACCATATCTTGTTTAAGGGAAGACCACCTTCAAATAATTCAAATACAATAATACTTTTAAACGCATATATAATTATAATGAAGCAATTTCATCCAGATGCAATTACAAAGAAAGTAAACCTAAGCCATCCATGTATACAGATAATGGAACAAGCACTACCCATAAAGCCAAATGCAAACAAAGTAGCAGGAACCTACCAAAAAGAAAAAAAATCTATGAAAAAAGGTAGTGCTGTCTCTCTTTCACTCATTGCGGCAAATGTAATCAGACATAAACATGACGATTTATTACCTTATAGTGTTTGTAAATGTTACAGATTATTCTTAATTCGTTCATAATTATTTTTGTCAAACTTACTTAATAAAATTGTAAAAAAAGGAAGTTACAAAAACAACATGAATTGTTTTTTAGCTCCATTTAATCAGATTCCGATAAATTGGCAATGTGCGAAAGAGAGATGGCAATACCTCGATATAACTCTCTGTCTCTCTAACACGTTCCTGTAACTGTTGTGACATAGTACTTGTTCCGTATTAAGGTACCTACCGTTGAGAAAGTTAACTCAAGAATGATCATATAGTTCATGTGTGCAATGATTTATACGAGTACAAGGTACCTTTCTTCTATAAGGTGTTATGTGTATTTAGCAGTAGGCATATGACTGTTTTCTGTCATTGAATATTGAAAGGGAAGAAGGAGAATCGACGGCTACATTTTACAGAGGGGAAATAAGTTCGAGAAGGGTTGTTGACAAGAGGAATGTTTGTGTCCGTGGCAGTTTTAGCAGGAGGCCATTGAGGCTACGGCCTACAGGCGCAAAAGGCAAAAGGGCGGAAAATTAACTTTTTTGGAAACGTTGTATTTTTTAATGATCTTTTACATTCTTTTAGCTGGCAAACCTGAATTAGGAGGCAAAGTTTACCAGGCCTATAGGCGTGTGTGTATGAATTTAATTAGGTCAAAGACCATTGTTTAATTTTAGGTGGTTTTATGTCACCGAATATTAACCATAAATTACCATTAGATTTGTAGCTGAAAGAAAAAGAAGAGTCGATGGAATGTTGGTATTTTAGATGTTAAAGAAAATTATTATCGTCTGTGTAAGAATGTAGTCATCTATATAAAATACAACCGTCTATAATATTCATTACAGGATCCAGTCATCGGTCCTTAAAATCATTATTTTTGTACCTATTATTGCAAGAATTGTGAATTTTCAGCGAAAATTTTCCGGAATTAAATTTGTTTTTGGTTAAATTTTATGTAAAACAGGTTCTTGAAAACGAAAAAAAAAAATGCAGTTAGTACTTAGAAGCAGAAGGAGTTCCGCTCATGAATATGAAAGATCAACACATGAATCACAGAAGTGTGTAATGACTATACACGGCTTTAACTAGTTAAAAATATTCACCCTGTTTGCAAGTTTCATTAACATTGATCATGGGCTCTGCCCTTAAAATTTTTCACCAGGATATAGTTATAAAGGAAAAAAACAAAACCAAACCTTTCTAAAGAAGAAAAATAACTTCGATCATACTGTGAGTATATAACAAATAAGTTCGGTTAAAAACCAGTTTTTAAAAAATACGCTTTTATAATTTGAAGAAAAAAATAACGGCGAAAGAGAAAATAAAATTTCTCACTTTTTTTTCCTAGACAGAAACAAACAAAAATTGAAAAAACAACTGATAAAAACAGATATAAGTGTATGTTTGCGTGTGTCGCAACACGTGAAAGCAGCGCTGAAGTTGGTCATCCGGTGTACTTCAACAAATTGAGTGAGTAGAATAAAAGCGTATAAAAATGAAAACTTCAGGGGGTGCATGCAAACCCTCTTGATCGTAGGTTCTGCAGGCTGAGGTTTGAATTAGATTCTAAAATTATTGAGGTTCTAAGTGCTAGAGCCACAAAATGAACGGACCCTCCCAAAAAGAAAATTAATACATGCTGATGAATGGTTTAACCAAGCAACAATCTTCGATCACATAGCACTGGTTACCCAGTTACCAATCGTAGGTACCAATGTTAATCCAGCAAGTCAATATTTTTAGACTCGGAACTGATAAGACAGTTTCTACTCGTATAGTAAGCAATGCTCAAGTCTTTTTATATAGGTATGTTTTCCATGAAAATCTACGTATTAATTTTCAATATCATGAAACGACCGGTTTTCATAACCTAAAGAAAATTTTGACACCAAAATATCAAATTCATATTTTGCATATCTGTAGACTTTATTTATCTATCATCTTTATCTATCTATGTCAGTGGTCTTCAACTTGTTATTGTTGAATATGTTTTTTGAAATGCTGGATTCGAATTTGATGTTCATTTTTTCATTAGACACATTTTTAGACCCTTACAGGTCTCGAAAAGGGGAGAATTTTGAGTTTTCAAATTTAATTGTTTAATTTGTAATTGATCATTGGACATGTTTTTTTAGATGCTGAATTCGAATTTGATGTTCATTTTTTCATTGGGCACATTATTGGACACCCACGGAGCTCAAAATGGAGAGTACTTTAATTTTCATGTTTTATTTTGTTTTTTGAGGCACTGAATACAAATTTGTTGTTCATTTTTTCATTGGACCCTTTTTTTTTTAATAAAAATCAGTTTTCCTAATATTTTAACTTCAAACAGCTCAAACCACACAAAAACCATGGAACAACAGACCGACGACGATCCTTCAATATAATTTGTAATTGGCAGGTTTTTGAAAACCTATATTTTTTAGTAGAGCAACTGGTGCCACGGAGTTTTGTTAGTACTTACCTACCTCATTTTTGTATGAGAGTTATTTCCTTCATTTTGGTTACAAGAATTCAGAATTTTATCTTGGATGGAAGATTTTTTGGACTATTGAATAAATTACATTAGAGCAAGACTAAATTCAAAAGTGCTCAAACAAAAACTAAAATTTTTTTACACACTTTTTTTTTTTAGCTTTAATCTTTTATATCGAATTTTTTGCTTACCTATCTCATCGCAAAAAAAATTGTCTTTCCTACTGATGAAATTTCTGAACACATCATTCAGAGGCGGCTCCGGGATTTTATATTATTTTCTTTTTTTTCTTCATTTTTTTATGAAATTTTGCAGCAAAGTGCACCACATTATAATTTCTCTTCACTTTTTTCCATTATAAAAACTGATTTTTAAATTTCGGTAAGCCGTTTATGCCCCAAAAATTCCCTCTGGGTGCGCTATTGACATCCTTGGTGACTACAATAATACGTGTACCACGCTTTTAAACTTTTTTTTATTTTTGAAAGATTAAACGCTGGTGACTGAATAATTTTTTTAATTCATGTATACGCACGACTGTAAAATTTGAAGGAAAAAAACTTGTAATTAAATAGTACTCAGATAACCCTCAACTGATAAAATTGAAATGATATAGACTTATAGACTTAAGCATAAATATAAATCAAAATGAAAAATAAATAAAAAAAACTTACACGAAAGAATGTGAATCTATGGTTGTGATGTTATTTCCGGATAAATCTATGTCCACCAAAAACTGTAAACTGCTGAACGTGTCATTCTTGATGTGGGTTAATTGGTTATCCGCCAGCTGTAGAGTTCGTACCTTAATATCTTCGGGAAACGGTCCAATATCTTTCAAATGGTTGCCGATCATATTCAAAATGTATACATTATGATCTAATCCCTCCAGCGGGACGTTGGTTAAATTACTTTCGGAGCAATCGGTCACCCAATTAATTCGAAAATAATGGCAATCACAGTCTTCTGGACAGTCTAATTGTTCGGCTAATTCACCGGCGATTATTGCGAAAAATACTGCTGCCGTCAAGGCAAAAAGCCATATTTTGGACGACATTTTTTTAAAGCAAATGGTGGAATGCAGGCAGTATCAAGCCGACGGGTAACTTTGTCGAAAATTTTCTAGAATATGACAGTCGGACCGGACATTGTGAATATATACGTTTTCTCGATGAAGACGTATGAATGAAGAAATTCTTCTTCCTGAAACAATGTAAAATAAAATTTTATCGTTAACAACCTGAGATATTATTTTTTCAAAAGACGCAAAATATAAATTTATTCAATGAGAATTATAATTATAGTTACAATGAGTGAATAGGTGGCGTGAAAATTTAGCATGAGTTAGGTTTGATATAACAAATATAATATTCTGAAAAAATTTACAGATCTTGCATCACATGCAAGGATTATGGATCATTAAAAATGATTGAGACGACCAAAAAAAATATTTCAATTATCTTCTTTATATAGGTTCATATAGAGTATATAAAAAGCTCCGCCAATTTATACTCTCCGTGTAATGCGAGAAGTATCTTTTCGCATATTTAAGGCGCAGAGTTAGATAAATTCATATTTTCGATATTCGATCATACATAATAGGGTCATATATATCAATACATTACTCTCGATAAAAGATGATTAAAATCTGTTGGTCGCAAATACTGCTCGTAAAAATGTCCCTCAGTAAAATCGTTTTCAATGATAAAACTGAGTAAAATTATAATTTTAAGAATGGAAGGGCAACGAACATAGTTGAATGAATTATTTTCTTTCTTATAAGCTTTTATTCTACTTACTACAGCGATTTTAAAATATACCAATACTGCAGCCAACCTACTGCAACGAAATAATATTTATTTCGCATGAAGCTAAAGCAAAAAAAAAAATGAATAAATAAATAAAAGCTTATCTTTTAAAAACGCGTTTTTAAGGTAAACTCATTAAATGACTGAAATAGGTACCTAGGTATTTCTTAGAAGGGCACGAAGATTTTTGGGTTCGAACTACTTCAATTTGACAAAAAGTTTCATTATAAAACTGTCTAATTTACCACCGACTTCGATGATTTTTATCAATCTTGTTAAAAAAATTTTAAAGGGTAATTATTTGCTTTTTAGGGAATTTTCTTCTTTTTTTTTAATTTCTTTCGATTTTTCTTGAAAAATTTTTTACTTATCTGAATAATTTTTTTCCGTTTCATTTAAATTCGTTAACATTATTTTTGCTTTGAGACTAACGAATTTTTTATAACAGCCTTTGTCGGTTTTGGAAAAACTGAATTGCAACCATCATGAAAGCACTCCTATCATTTGAAAAAAAGTTCATAAAAATTGATGCTCAGGGTGTAAAGTTATGCCGAAACAAACAATCGAACAAAACTGTAAATACGGATCGAAGTGATAACAGCTCTTATAATTCCGGTTAATAACTGTATTATCGCGGTGGACCCACACCAATATCCATAGACTTCTTCCTGTAAATATTGAGATACAATGTTCATTCATTCGCCTATACTTGATTTGATTCAATTCCTTTTTGGTCTATTGTTTGTTGAGAGAGAAAAGTTTATTTTTTAAAAATGGTATCCAGATTTTATCATTCCAATAATTATTTTTATAGCAGATCTCGTGTATTAATGGTATTATTCAGTGAAATCATTGTTAATGACATTTCAAAAATAACTATATTTCAATTTTGTTCTATTCATGGGTTTCATTTTTTGGAATTTTAAAATTTTTTTTTTTTTATAATACTTAAGTTTACGTTAAAAAGGAATTTTTTAAAGATAAACTTTTATTTATTTATTTTTTTAGCTTTAGCTTCATGCCAAATAAAAATTATTTCATTGCGGAAGGTTGGCTACAGTATTCGTATATTTTAAAATCGCAGTAGTGAGTAGAATAAAAACTCATAATAAGATCACTCTCAGCAATAAATTTGAAAATATTTGCAAGTTTTCCAATAAATGTCCCTCAAAACTTTATAAAAACCAAAACTTTTACGAAAACAAAATTAAATTTTTTGAAATATACATTAAAATCCACCGTATAAAAACAAAAAGGAAAGGGAAAATAGATAACCCACCTAACTTCTAGTAGGTTACCTCCACTCACACATAAAATGAAACGAAATGATATTCTTTAATTATTATCAGAACTATATAAATTAATTTGGCCTTGGAAAAAACCTAACAGCCCAAAAAAAAACAACAGTTTAGACGTTTCAAAATTAAAATGATGCGAAATATTTCGTAAATTCCAAAGGAAAATTACCCTCCAGATTTAATAATACAAAAAAACACGGTGCGATAAGGATTCTTATCTCAAGGTAGTGGTATTATTCTAACGTGCAAATATTTTGGAATCTCAAAGGCCATAAATTCATTTGATTGTTGATAAGCCTGAGAATATTCAATAACAAATGGTGGGACACCTTGATTAGAAAGCAACTAATAATGTAGTACCCTGGGGCTCAACATTTCCCATTTCAAAATTAACCTACCCAAAATTTAAATTATGAAAACTCAAAAAACTTTGATTTTAACTCACTCTTCACTTTTTTCTCTCTTCACAAAATTGTTCACTTCCTACATTTCTGGCTATGATAGCCTACGTCAGTTGTTGTTTGAAGTCATTTTTTTTTTTTTTGAACTGGCCATCTCTTGACCAGAAGTAAAACGTGTATTTTGGGAACACTACTATACATTAAGATTAATTTTTGTCGATGTGTTGAAGTTCAAAAATGTTTGAAATACGTATCATCTTACCTAAATGAAGAAAATAATAGTTCGTGGTCATAAAAATTGAAAAATTTGTTCTCCAGTGTAAGTTTTTGTACAAAATTGTTCGTTGTATTTGTTGTTGCTTAAACATGAGAAAGTATTTTACCTACATGTTGTGCAAAAAAAATAAAAAGTGGGCAAGCCCCAAGAATAAATTTTCGTTTTGAAAACTGAGAAAATACAAATATTGAGTGGTGCTTTTCAAGTTTGAACTTTTCATTTTATTTTGATTTTACACCTAATGTTCGAATGTGATTGTGAAACAAAAACTAAATATTGTATAAATACAAATCAAACGCGGTCAAGTTTTTGGGAAATTGCCTCCCCTTTTGGATTTTGACTCCTTATAACGCTGATGGGAGCCTGAATTATTCGGAAACCCTCTATTTATCATCGTTCCTCACTACTGATGCAAGATTTTGTTTGTTGAAAGAAAAGTACAAAGGTTCTCCATTGTCGATCGAATATTGGTATTGGTGAGCTGGAAATTTCAAAACTCAAGGTGAATTGTCTATGGAAAACAATTTTGGGCATGCCGACTACTGGTATGTTACTCTATTCGAATAAAATATTTTTAAATTTCGAGTGAATTTATTAACTCCAAAATATTGTGCTAATTTTGAGTAAACATAAAATGTTAAGTGAACTGCGTGTGTGTTCAACGTAAAGGTTCTTCAAAACTCATCAAAACATCCGTAAAATACGGAGTATGCGTGTTAAAGCAAGGAGTCTAATTTTAGTACGGAACTTCGGCTTATCCAGTCCCCTTATTTTTGAATTTATGCTATTTTGAAAATAAGGTAAAAATGTAACAACTGAAAATGCGAGAAGGTATTTGATCCTCTATATGTAAGGTACCTTTCATCCATGCCACAACCTTCAAGGAGTGGAGGAACCACTGATTTAAAATAATGTAATGAAGAAATTTTTGGTGAAATCTTGAATAAATTCAACCAAAATAACACAACATTTTTAGGTCTAACAATGCATAAGATAGTAATTTATTTCGAAGAAAAAAAGTTTTAATCAAGCATTATAATTAAATCGGATTAATAAGACTCTTCTGGCATCGAAAATATTTTAGTAACTGGAAAACACATTAATCGAACTTGATTAATTTTTGAGTAGGTCTAATTTTTAAAACTCTTTTTAATGTACTCAGGCCAACCTCTAGGTATTTTTTATTCTCAATTCCTGAGCTGAGGCATCATGGGACTTGGCTACCGAATCATTTTACATTGGTTATTCGCAATGAAGTCACTACGGAATACGAGTATAGCCTATATACCTGTACAAACGTTACGAACAAAATTTATTGAACGATCAAGAATTAGGAAATTTTTTTACCGTTAGCAATTTATCGTGGTCAAATTTTTCTATTTCAGAACTGCAGTACAGTCAATTTTTCAAACTTTTATTCAGGTATCCTTGCCTCCATCGTGAATCTATTCATGAAGAATGTTTTAGATTCATTTTTCAGTTCAGAGTATAGGCCTAAATATCAATGAAACCTTTACCTTATATGCGGAAAAAAGGCGATTTTCGAGAAAATCTTGTTATCTCATCAAAATCTATTTTTTTTTTTCTGATTCACAACACTTGAAAGTGGATTTAAAAGTATTTTAAGTTGAAAAATGAATCCACCAGAAAATTTCGTTTGAACGAATTCTTGAAGTTATTTAGAGCCTGCGAATTTTTCACCCTGCTCATAATGTAAAAGTTGAAAACCCACATAGAATTTATTTCTTTGTCATGAAGTTCGTTTTCTTTGCGTACCTACAAATTACTTAAAACTACCATTTAAAAAGCATTTGGTGCAAAAAAAAAAATGGATTAATTGAAAAACTGATTTTTTTATAGCACTCGAAAAATAAATTTTTATTGATTTGTAGTTGTAATTATTGGACTACAATAATAGATCCGATTTTCATTTGTGCTAAATTGGTGAAAACTCAGCCAATTCGAAAGGTCTTTATACAATAATTCATGAATTTTTTCGTTACACGACCCATGCGTTACATAATCGCTATTTAATTCCAGAATTGTAACTACTGAACCGTACAAAGTTAATTTCACATAGGCGCTCCACATTCACTTAGCCAGATGAAAAACAATGTTTGCAGCCGACAGATTTGTTTCTCGCACGTAATGCAACTAAATGCGAGTACAAATCACTTAATTTATCTGCCAGTTTCTGTCGAGTAAAAATGTCATAAAAATAAGCATAGACGTTTTAGTATTAAAATCGGCGATTAATTATTAATTCTTCGGTATTTTCTCGGCAAATGAATTCTATAGTTGATTTTTTTTTCCAAGTAGTTCGGTCGGTCGATACATCAATAAAATTATACGATCTACCGAGAAAATTAAAACTATGGCAGCAAACTGCGCCAGAAAAGCAGGTTTTCAATAATCGTCAAAAATCATACATTATTCTTTTCACATCTCTTTTTACATCTCACTTCACATATTATTTTACATTTTTTGTTTTTACCTCACTGATTAAATTTATTTTTAAAAATATTTATACCCACATATCTTTTTATATCTGCCTGGATAGTTTCTGATTGTTTATTAAAAATTTTAGGTTTTTTTTTCTTTTTTCAGTTTTTTTTTTCTTTCACAAACATCTAAGTGGGCATTCCGCATGTTCAGTGATACCCTCGTAGGTACTAAATATCAGCCCGATAGAATGATAATTATTCGTCTTAGCCCCATTGATGGAACTTTTGGCAGCCCACATGGCTAAATCGATTAACCAATTTTCATTGTACACGATAACAGTTTTTATTAGGTTCAGAACCGGCTACTTGCCAAATTTCAACTTTATCGAATAATGATTACACTTTAGCCTCTATAAGTGGAACTTTTGTCAGCCCCCATGGATGAATCTTTCGACCAACTCTCATCAAATATATACAAATTTTAATTAAGTTTAGAACCAATTACCTACCAAATTTTGACTCTATCGAATGATAATCTCATTAGTCCAATTTTCATCAGCCTCCATTGCTAAATCACTCTACCAATTTTCTCAAATTCCAAACTGTAACGATATTTTCGTATCGTTCATAATACTTCTCAAATTTTTATTCTTAACTGTCATCATCATCATTACTTTCAATCTATTTTTCTCTTATTATTCCTCATAAACTCTCACGTCATTTCTACCAGTCAAGACCTGCTTGATGACATCATTTCCTACATAAACAGTTACTGTGTTTACTCAAAACCTATGAACTCATTTCTTGTTTACACTATTTTTGCAATCTTGCATATATATGTACTAATTTTCACTGAATTATCTGTGAACACCCACTTTATGTCATATTCTTACGAGAACATTAGTCATATTCCATGTACATATATTTCTATTAACCAATAAGATTAAAACCCTTCTTCAACACTCTGTAAATTCGCTTGAACCTCCTCTTTAGACTAATAATCAAAATACTATATAATCTCATGTTTTGTACTCTTACATTCATTCTATTCTAATTCTAATTATTATTCACTCTTTTACAGTCTATAAACTAATTCTTTTAATTCTTGTTGTTATTACTGTTCATGTTTTATAAAATTACTATTTAATGCACTCTCTTACCAACTTGCGTATTTTAATTGTTCTGTCACGCTATATAACTGTCAAACAAACCAGTTTTCATTAGGTTCAGAGCCAGTTATTGACCGAATTACAACCATATTGAATGATACATCTTAACCTTTTTTGATGGAATCTATTTTGTCCCCAACTTCTCAACCAATTTTTACAAAATAGCCTGTAATCCCGTCTAACATTATGCCAAAACCTACTGACAAACCGAATTTCAAACCTATTGAACAACAATTACATCCTCTTATCATGCTAACACGATATGGCTTGATATACGTACATAAACACATAAATTCATTTATTCATATGAATATCTATATCTTAATAATTTCTATAAGGTACTTTTTACTATGACACTAAGTTAAAGAGAACAGTTGGATCTATTTTCATGATTGAAAAGTTGAAAGAAAGATTGCACCATCTAGATGTGCCATCAAAACAGAAAAAGTCCATGGCCCCTGGTGAAATAATTGTGGATTTTGCTTGACTCCCTCATTCCCTCAAAAAAAACTTTTGACATTTTTTCCTCTCTTAAATATATTTTCTTTACTGTATTTATAAGTCCACAAAATTTCATACTTATGAAATATGGAGCTCCAGAAAGTTACAAAATTGAAATGTAAGTATACTCGAGCTTAGATTGCAGAAAATAATGGTTGGGGCTACAAAAATTGAAAATTTTGCAAGTACTTATCACTTATCAGAACTAATTTTTAGATTCCTTTCTTTAAAAATCTCGAGTCACATTAATTATTAGTTAATATTATATAATATTTTTATTTTATTAATTATGGTCTAATGAAAATTTGATTGAAAAAAAATTATCAATTGGTTAATAACAAATAAAATTCAAAATGTTAAAAACAGACACAAATCCATTTCAATTGTAAGATGTGTTTCATAATGTTTTGTACGTTGTGACTAAAATAAAGTAATAATACCTAACACAGCTATCACGTAAATCAAATTGCGAATCCTTTTTAAATATGCTTTTACAAATCCTCATAATTCCCCTATTATACTGATGACTGATGAGTGATGATAGTGTCCAATTTTTGGTTATTAAAATTCCTCATATTCTTCTTGGTTAACTGGGAAAGAAAAAAAACAACAAGAGAGGCGAACAATATCAAAAAGTGAACTTTAATAAAACTATTAAACTTTTGAGAAAACATCTATCGCCTACCCCTGTAACACTGTCCAATTCTTTGATGTCTCATCTGAATAAATTAAGAATGTCGACCCCCTTTATCACATTGGATCCTATTAAATCTACATAGAAATGAGAACTGATAAGGATTTGTAAAATTTTCAATTTTTGTAGCCCCAACCATAATTTTCTGCAATGTAAGCTCAAGTAACCTACTATATCTGTTGTTTACTTACATGGCCTAGTCAAACGAATGTTTTAAAAATGAAATGAGGGAGAAGGAAGAAAACCGAGGGGGAGAATGAGGGAGGGAAGAGAGTCATTTTATGTTAAGCAGTTGGTTACTCTTAGCAAATGGCTTGTCCTAAAGAAAGTTTTATGTCTCAGAGGAATTCTGTATCCTCCCAGAGTGCAAATTTTTAGATTTTCATCCAAGTATATCCCTCACTTTCTTACTGTTTGTAAACTGAAAAACCAAAAAAGACAAATGAGAAAAACATTTTAAAAAAACTGCTCTATTTCTCTTTCTTCTTACAGTTGTCACTCTCTCACTGGGGTTTTCTCTTAGAAGGATTATAAGTCTCAAATCAAATTGCTACATGGAGGCGGATTCCGCAGGTAATAACTAGTTTACTTTAATAAATAAAATATTTAATTACTCATTAAAAATCTGTAAAATTTTTAGATACCTACCTACCTACATGCATGAATAAACATTCCAATGACTTAATACTTTGGCAACCAGCATATTACATATACATGTACCTACCTACTATATATAAAGTCGAAATAAATTGCACAATAATATAAGCAGTAAACCGGTAGTCATTGTTTAGGACCGCAGAATGGGATTTTTTCTCTTTACTTCCATTAAATTCAGGACTATAATGCATTAAAAACTTTGTCCTTGTCATTTAGGAAGTTCGTACTTCATCGCTGCTGCGTCTCCACTCATCTTTTTATTTTTATTTTTTTTTTTTTTTTTAATGATTCGTTAGCACGAGCCTGCGATTTCTATTTAGCATTGTGCTGAATTCAAATCCGTGCAAGAAGGAGACAATACGTTCAAAATCTACGTGTTATTCGTGCACTTATGATATTATAATAAATTTTACCTACAACGGAAACAGTACGAAGTATAAATTAAATGAATTGTCAATGCGAGCCTATAAAAGTTACTATAGGTAGGATTTGCGAGTTGGAAGCGAACTCCAGAACCATAACTGAAGCGAAGTTGGTTCCCCAGAATGACGACCCCGTGAAATTTTTCACTTCAATAAAAATATCTGGAAATGTAGATAGTTATAACACAATATAATGATAAAAAATTTACCTAACCAACCCTACCCTTTTTTGGGTTTCACGAAGGCCCAGTGAATGGTTCAATCTAAAAATGAACTGAAAATCAGAACTCGGTACCTCAAAAAACATGATTGACTATGTACTTACACTCAATTCAAAAAAAAAAAATTAAAATATTCTAACACCTTGACCATCGAAATTGTGAATCCGAACAAAAAAAATTGAAATTTCTGAATAATAAAAACTCGTGCGACGATGGTTGAAACGCAGGTAGAGGAACAGAATTCATTTTTAATAGATCGAATTTTAAAAATTAGGTAGGTATCTTAACAACATCGAGCTTAACTTAAAATAGTTATCTGAGAATTTTGGTAATTTTTAGTTCGGCCATCTAAGAGCAATGGTGTCATCACAAATGTTGTTCTGAGAGTGAGTGTACGTTAAAGGAACCCACTAAAATAAAGTTCCAACTGGAAATTTTGTATTTTTCAATAAAATATTGTTTTACGTGTTTCATTATATAGGCAAAAAATCAACACGTGAATTCAGATAATTAGCAGAGCTATCGAGTATCTACATGAAATGTAACGTGTTTGAATAGGTAACCATTTTTCAATCACAGAGGACTTAACTTGAGGTTCAACGAAAACTTGGAATAGGTAAATCAAAATAGGTCTAAACGGTATTAGTCTCACTAATCACCAAGTATAACTTTCGAACTTCGAATTCTACAAAATCTTCTCTATTTATACACTATTGTCTCAACTATATAGGTACCCCTGTTCAATCCTACTGGTCTATCAGACAGGCCAGCAGACACACACTATATGGTAGATAATATTGTCATGACTACGCCCAAAGGGTCCTGCACATAGCCTATACGCTGGACTCCATACTGCGCACCTAATAGGGCAACATGAGGATACTAGTGTTGAGGCAAAGCAATTGGGAGTTATGAGGCATGCGAAAACAGGCATGTGACTCCAACCAACTTTATATAGTCCCTTGGGCCTTAAACCACTAATTATAAGCTTCTATCCACTACATGGTAGCAGGAGCAATAATGATCTTGTAGTTTGAAAATAATAGTCCTCAGAATTAAATTAATTCTCATGCATAAATAGCTTCCACTATTAAAACTCTTGAAAAAAATACATCGTATTTTTGAGGACTGAAAATCCTACTCTCGACTATAACTTTACAGTTAAATAGTTCATCAAATTAACACTGTATTATTTTATTCCTATCTCAAAAACAGAAAATAATTAAATAAAAATTAATAATCTTCCCTTGAAAAAACAGAACTAATAATTCTTCACGTAGTGGCAAAAATAAAATTTCCGTTGCTCTTAACACCAAAGATAACTTCCTATAGAATTCATCATTCTACTAGACTTAAGTAGGTATTTGTCTTCGTACTTCATGTACCACAGACAAAAAAATTAATAATTTAATTTTTCCACCACCCTTAGCATTTATCTGCTCAAAAAATACCACGTATTTATTACCTTCTTTGCTAACAATGAACTTAGCCTACGGAATAATTTTCTCTATATTGTCTAACAAATATAATATTCTGGCAATAATGAGCAGTAAAAATGCTACATCTAAAAAGACTAGTCTAAAAAACTATGAAAATCATTTGCTACCTATATTTCTATAGATGTATTTGAGAGTGAATATAATAAAGACAAAAACGGATAAATAATCCTAAACCTTACTTACTCACACTCATACGTTCTAAAAATAGAAACTTAAAAAGGCAGCAGAAAATTTGTGTCATTGCAATAAATTACCTTATTGAGGTCGAAATCACTTAAAACACTCTCCAAACATGAAACATATAGATTGTATCTCACTAAAACATACACAGATTAGTGTAAATATGCCACACTGTACCAATACAAATACAAATGGAGGTTGTAAGATGCCGCAGCAACAACAATATGAGAAACAACTGACTCAATCACATTGACTTATGCCCATGTGCATTAAGATAGGTTTTTGTAAATATGTATGCATAGGAAGATGAATCCTGATCAGTTCTGCCTACAATTTTTAACGTTGCTCCTTCTCAATTAATCACAAAATTGTAATTAATTCTGTTGTTGTTGTCATTTTTTTAATGTATTTTTTCATGTATTACTATCTGTATTATTATCTGTCATAAAATTTTATTGAAAAAATTGTGTAATTTTTTCAAAAAACTTGTATTTTGCATAAATTTTTACATTCACAATAAATTTGCATCTGAAAATGGTTTCAATTTTTTTAGAAATTCACCTAAATTGATGATTTCTTGCATGGTTAAGCTTTTTCTAAAAGCCAGTTTTTCTAAATTCTTACATGCATTTTTTTATTGTTATTATTAATTGTGCTTTTTCAAAAAAATCAGGTAGTGATTAAAACCTTCTACTTTCACCAATTCATTACCACAATTATTTGCTAATAATTGGTAAGTCAATAAAGGATCTTATCCTTTTATTCTCAAGTAATTATGTTATTATTGTAGAATTTTATTCCTTACGTAATAATTAGACTTTAGTATCTTTATTTTTGTAAGAAATTTCAACAGATTCATTATCCAAATTACAAAAAATACCTATGGATCTCAGATCTAAATAATCTTTAGTCTATACTTTTAAAGTATTTTCTCAGTTTACGCAAATAAACTTAATTGAAGGAATCATATTCCAGGCTATATTTAATAATTATATACCATTATTTAAATATTTGTAATCTTTCATAAAATTATTTACTTTATCAGTGTTGCAAATCAAAATACCCTTTTTTACCCCAGAGTCATGTCCAATTTTTTTATGGGTCACTGATACTTGGAAACCAGGTATTAAATTGTGATGAATTAATTCCAGTCTTAACTAAAATCAAAGACATCTTAAATTCACAACCCCTATACTGTAATGTTGATAGTAGTGCACCCACTGCACTAATTCCTGTTCAATTCTTAAATGGTGAGTCCCTATTTGATCCACAAATCCCTGCTGATGGCCATGTTAGTCTATATCAATTAATGCAGTTTGTTATCAAATTCCTTCTAGAGAGAATGGTGTAAATTGTACCTAAACCAATTGCAACAAAGTATGAAATGAAAAGTCCCTTTCCTCAATCCTAAAGTGGGAGATGTCACCGTCAAGAAAGTTGACAATGTACCAGTTTTAGAATGGCCTCTTGCTATCATCACTGAAACATATGCAGAACAAACTGACCAGATCGGTATTGTCAAGATCCGAATATCAAAGGGGATCTACATACGTTCTATTCAACAACTTGTTCCACTACCAATTGAAACCAATTAAAATTTTTTGTTTATTTTTCTAACTTAAATTTTGTTTTTATTTTGTTTTTATACATTTAGGTTTGTATGGTCCACTAACCTCTTAAAGGTTGGCCCAGTTTGATCACAATGAAGTCTTTAATTTTTTTTACTTTAATTATTTCAGTATAGGTATATAGGTATTTAATACAGTCCACTAATGATAGTTTTTATTTTAAATACTTCGTATTTTGAGGGAATAATGTTAATGTTGTTTTTTATGTTTATCAATTGGCTAAAATGATTGAACAATGTTTCTCTACTTCACTCTTTCACACTTCATAATGCCATTAAAGTTAGACTGAGTGCTAAGACATTTACCCACCAAAATCCAATAAATAAATAATTTCTCTGATGTAGAATTCATTTTAGCCTTGGAGGATATGTATAAGATGGAGAAGAGACATGGGCAGTTTCGGTGTCCTACCTATAAAAACCGCTTGTACAAATACGTGTACTTTCAATTAAATATCTGATTGGAAGAAAATCTCGCAATGTGCGTTTGTTTATAAACACTGGCGTACAAAGTACCTCACTTTTACACCAATTTTTGATTCTAATTGGTTGGGGTGTTCAGTCTGGAGTACTTTGTATACCAGCACATGGCATCTATAGTCTGGACACTCAACCCTATAGCTCTGTTTGATAGGACTAAACCAACTTACACTAACCTACACCAGGAGGGCAATTCCACAAATTTAGGAATGTTAAACAACTTTGTACTAAGTTTTACTTGAATATTTGTGGAATATTTCTACCGGTGTAGGTTGGTGTAAGTTAGTGTACTATCAAACAGAGCTCATATTAAAAATGAAATTTAATTTAGAAAAATAAACAAAAAATTTTAATTGGTTTCAATTGGCAGTGGAACGAATTGTTGAATAGAACGTATGTAGGTCCCCTTTGATGTTCGGATCTTGACAATACGGATCTGGCCAGTGTGTTCTGCATATGTTTCCGTGATAACAGTAAGAGGCTATTCTAACACCGGTACATTGTCAACTTTCTTGATGGTGACATCTCCCACTTTAGGATTGGGGAGAGGGACTTTTCGTCTCCATCATATATATATATCCTCGAAAATTTTAGCACATTTTTCAGTGCCTAGTATTTTTGGCATATTTAAAATATTATTAAAAGCTATGAAAATGAGAGGGAGCAAGAGTGAAGGGTGAGGTGTTGAAAAATGTCAAAAAGATCTTTCGTCCTTCATTCTCGATATTTAATCATTTATTTTGTTGTATAAAAATTAAATAAATTTCAGAGAAATTTCTTATGGGGCTAGTTTGGGATCTTGGGAAGACTTATTTTTTTCAAAAACAATCCTGATTTGGGATTTCAATGCTGCGCATACCGCCTAATTAGGTATTCTTTCTCTTCTTTGACATTAATATCCTACGGATGCTATTATCGATAGAAAGAAAAAAAAAGAAACAAATTTAAAAATGTTTCATATGAATTCTTATAGGTAGTATCCATAATGGCAATAAACAAAAATCAATAACATTATTATTATTATTATTATTATTATTATTATTATTATTATTATTATTATTATTATTATTAATTATTATTATTATTATTATTATTATTTCATCATTCGAATTAGCGAATTAATACGATTCGAATCATGTCACTCAATGGTTCGGCTATCATGATAACCAGGAGCAAAGAGCAACGTTCTATTAATATATTCTCTTTGCGGGGCTTCCTTTTTCTTTTCATTATTATTTTTATGGTTGCAATATTATGTTCGTCAAAACTCGCACACTGGGACACACGAACGCATACCAAGTACCTCCACGAACAAAAATGAAAACTCGTTTTGAACCACCTTCGTTTAATAAACGAATACCTACCCGTGTAGTACCAGGTACCATGAACGTTCCGTTAATAACAATCCTAGCATAATTGTAGCTCATTATTATGTTTTGGTAATTACTTTAGAGTATACCAATGCCAAATATATCTCGATGGAATGTAACACAACCACCAACGAATATAATCTGTAGGTGAACACAGAAGGATCGTATAACACACTTCGAGTGTCTGTTTACTGAGTAGGTATGTAATGCAACCATAAGTGCAATGACTTGCAAGCTTTTTTCTTCATGTAGGCCTTTAGACTTATACACCTAATAAAACTGTGATCGATACCTTAAGTACATATAGGCGTAAATGAAAATAAAATTATTTTTACTAGACAGGAACTCATTTTAAAACCCGCTTCTCATATATTTCTCTGAGTAAGCTACAGTAAAAAAAATTTATTTTAATACGTATTAGTTCAACATTAAAATAATTGATCCGAGTTCAGAAAAACAAATTTCACCTAATTGTTATCACTCTATATATCTATAAATTAATTTAGTAGATATAACACCCATATATAATCATCAGTAGTAAGGGGGCACCTTGAGGGAAATTTTATTTTGGCGAAATTACTGTTGATTGAAGCATTTTTTGACAATGAAAGTATCCGCCAATTATTAGAAAATTTTTTGTTCAGAGGGGAATTTTTTGTCATTTTACTGTTAAGAGGTATTTCGGAAGAGGGAAAAAAATTTTTGTATAAAGTTTTTTGTGTGAAGAAAAAAAATATTTAAAAAATTTTTTTGGATAAAGTTTTGTAAAAATGAAGAAAAAAAATTTTTTCTTTTTGAATTTTTTGGACTTTTGAAAAAATTTTTGCTGAAAACTTAGAAAAAAATTTAAAAAAAAATCAAAAAAAAACAAAATTATTTTATTCTGGACTAGTAAAATTAACAAAAAATGTTAGTTGTCACCATTTTATCTTTCACATTTTTGAGGTTGGTATGGTTTCATATTTTCAAAATTGTAATAAAAATTGTTTGGACTTTGAAAAAACTTTTTGTTCTGAACTTATAAAAACATTGAAAAAATAAATTACCTATTTTATTCAGGAAACCTAAAATTAACGTGGAATTTTTCAACTGCAACCATCCTTATGAAAAAATAATTTTTACCACCGCACAACCACCCTTAATGCGAAATAACATCGCCTGTTCATTTTTTAGCATTGAAAAAAATATTCAGGATTTGTAAAATTAATGTGGAATTTTTGCAACCACAAACACACTCACAAAAAAATAATTTTTACCACCATCACTGACTCACACTAACACAAAATAACGCCACCTGTTCACTGTATAAAAAATATTCTGGACTTTTAAAATAAGGTGAAATTTTTGCCACCATAACTGTTTGTCAAAGGCACAGTTGTTTGTCATCATTGTCAATATTTGGAAATCACATTTGAAAATAAATACCAGCAACCTTTAAAAATAATAACAACAATTTTGCTCACAAAAAATAATAGTCCCAACGTTGATGAAAGAAAAAAGAAAAGTTAATTTTTACCAACGTTGTCATTGAGAATTGCAAATGTTGACAATGGACATAGTGTGAAAAGCATTGGCGTCATGGCATGGTAGGGGTAGTGTGTGTGATTGACAATTAAGGGAAGAATATTGAAAAAATCGCAAAGTCTAGTATTTATAGTAACAGTAAAATATGTTAATGGACCAATTAAGTATGAGTATTCAGTTCTTGACCGTGATTGATTCGTTAACTGGATATCATTTTAGTGTAAATATTTCGACTTTCCACATTTTTATTCAGTGCTATTTTTCAAATTTGGGTTGGTTATTGAAGAATACCACACTCCACTCTCATTCAATGTGTCATGTTGTTTTACCTGCCCTCTTTCATTCTACAATTATTTGCAACCTCTTACCTAATTAATGCGCGACTTTGTAGTCTCATCCCTATATTTTTGTACATTAAATTGCCATTTATCAAGCAATTTTCATGAAATTTTCACCAACCATAATTTAAAAAATTACTTTCTCCAATTTCCCATTTTCTTTCCCCTATAAAAAAATTTTCATTACTACATTGGGAGTTTTTAGCATAAATACCCGCGTGAAAAATTTTGTTTTCACACCAAAAATTAGAAAAAAACCTTTTTTCTAATTTTCAAATCCTCTAAAAATATTTTTGTTCATTTTCATGATTTTATTTTTCAGATTTTTGATAATTTTTAACTTTTTTTGAATTTATTATTACTTTTTTACATTTTATAAATTTCTTAACAGTTTATTTATGTTTTTAAGCGTTCCATTTTTTTCTTACACCAGATCTTTAAAATTGTGGAAGTTAAAAAAGTATGTATATATATATTATATAGGTGTACTACTTTAAAATCTTCAGTGGCAACTTACGAAAACTAGAGTGAACATCTCTGTATTGTAACACTCAGTGCTCTGACTGTCTTACTATCTTACTGTCTTACTGTCCTACTGTCTTGCTGTCTTGCTGTCTGGATGTACTTTGACATCTTTCAAAAATCTATATATAGAGGTGTACTTGCGACATTGCCTTAGTAGGGGTGGCAAACATCGAACTTTTCCTTGTCGATAACTATCGATAACTATTGATAGTTTTTCCAAAATTCCAAAAAATCTAATTTATATTTTCTAATTAGTAATTCAAGTATAAAATCTTGATCTCAGTAATTTTTTATAATATAAAAGGTTTAAAGGTATAAAATGGATTATGATTTTTATAAAGAGTTGATTAGACAGTTTTTCATAGTTCATTACCTGGATAAATGTATTGAAAAACATGAAAATATTAAATTTTCAGCATCAGTTTTTAGTGATGGAACACACACTTGGAAATGTCAAATTCAACTCTCAATGATCAATCGAATAAGACAAGAACAAAAATCACAAAGATGAAAATCTTGAAAATCCCATCCCAACTCAGACTGTAGCCAAACAGAGGGGTTGCCTTTGTAAAAGACACATAGATGGTGTATAGAGTCTACTACCCCTCCACAATTATGGTTTATGATTTCTTTCTAAAGTTAAGTAAGATCTCTCCTTCCCAAATTAATTAATAAATGTTTATTTACTTTTTTATTAACTCTCCCTTGAAAATTTTTTTTCCTAAGAAAAATCATCTTTATGTTCAAAAAAAAAAAAATTAATTAAAATTGTATACTCTAAAAAGTCATGTTAATCAAATTTGTATTAACAAGTTTTGACCTTTTACAAATTCCTTTTTAAAAACATAAAAAAACATCTTGTAGACGAAGGAAAAATTTAAATAAAAAATTTAAATAAAATAAATTTTGGGTAAAAACTTACGCATTGGTGCAAATGAAGCCCAGGTTTCTGCATACTCCATCAGAAACTCTCCAAGGTTGTTGCAACTTGAGTTGGATGATTCCATAGACAATGATGGTTCATCTTCTCTGACAGGGTCCTCTTCCATGGAAATTTGATCACCGACATCCGATGACAAACTTTCCTCAATTGATGGGGAGTCCCAATAAAAAGAATAGGCATAAGGGTTGGTCATCAACCTGCCCTGTCTACTGTGAACTATGTCATTCCATTCTTCTGTGGTCTCGTATAATCTCTCAATTTAAAAGTCAGTATTTGAGGCAAGTAGACGCAATTTTGTGCCATGATAATTATCCTACGGACCAAAAAGATGTCAATATGGATGAAACTTACTGAGACTGTATCATTAGTATACCACATAGCACATACTATATCAACGAACAGCCCAGCTAGCCCTCCAAGTCCCCGAGTTAACAAGGAACAAATTCCCTGCCTCAAAATTAAATGAAAACCCATAAACCAACTTAATAGACAGAGATCAAACTTGTTGGTGGCAAAATTTTTCAAGGAAACCTTCTTAATCAATTTTGCATCCCAAAAAATTTGCCCTTGAACAAAGTTGATGTAATATATAATAAAATTTGACCTCGCAAAGACAATTAGCATGGGACCTAACTTTGTCAAGCAGACCCATGAAAAAAATTAACGACTAACATAAGCGTCCACTTAGGTGGGTATTGAAAACATAATCAAGCATTAAAGACACTAGGATCGGAATGCAAGAATGATACTTAAGTATCAACAGCGACTTAAGAATTACTTACCATAACAAAGTTATACATGTAGGATACATGTTAATGTATGTATAAAGTTGTAACTGATAATGGAAAAAATGTTAGAATTACTTCCGTAGGTATCGTTCTTGCATTCGGCCTTAGATATTCAACTAATTCGCTCGAATTCAAAAATTTCATCCATGTATCTAGTCAATTAAGTCCCATAAATTTTGTCTTTATATATTGAGAACACGAAAAACTAAACAATGTTATTCAACCTAAGATTTTAAAGCTTAAATGTAATATGATTTCTCCGCAAATAATATCAATCAAAATAAAAGACAAAGGAAAAACAATAAAAATTCAATAATCTTATGCGAAGAACTTAATTTTCCTCTTTCCATGAGGAATCATTTCACCGATTTCGAATAAATAAAGAATTCTGGCTCAATATAGTTGCACATGGCATGTAAGTAAATGAAAAATATATTTTGAATGCTATTTATCACGTTATTTCCTCATTCATTTTACGTGTTCATTAATGAAATGAACCATATATATGTATGCGTTCTATAAGGATAAGGAAGAATATATATAGCCTAGCACATAAACCCTGATTAGGCTACTAGGTGTTGAAAGAAACGTTTTCATTCAAAAACATTCAGTTTCTTCCTGTTTTACATCGAATTATGCGTAATTCTAGTTAAATATACGAAACCAACACTCGTTTTCTCATACCTACTTACTCTATTAAAAAAAAGTCTTACCCACTCAGAGTGTTTTCCATATTTCCACGAATGTATCGACACCATTTCCCCAGCAAATGGCCCACAGAATCTTTACTGAATGTATATTTGCAGAGACCACCTATACCTATACCTATGTTAATTATTCGCGAAAAGAAAATTTTGTAGCTTAGCCTACGCTAACCGAGTAGCCTACTTGCGAATCAAAAATTTTTGTTTCGACCATACCCAGTATTAATTGGTTTTTAGTTAACCCAGCATAAAAACCATCGAAGTGATGATATAATTTAATAATTACGTATTGTTTGTGAAAAAAACTCATGTAAAGTTTTTCACAGCATTTAAAAAACAGATTCTAACTAGACTTTTAATTTCATTCATTGGGGCTGAAAAAATTTTTTTAATCTCAACCTGTATAAGCATTACCTTGGTTGGTATAGGTATAGGTACCTCTTTAACAAAAACTACAACAATCAAATTGACAACTGTTGAGAAATAATTTTTTATGTAAAATCAATATAACTGAACTTCGGTTCATCATAAATATAGATCATACTCCTAGTTGGGTATAATACGGTCGTCAAACAATAAAATGAAGGGTTAATTTAAACATACGATTCAATTAAATAGTTATTTTTGTATAGTCTACCTCTACCAAAGTGTTATATTTGTCAAACTTCATGCAAACTTTTTCACCTATAAGAAACTGACAGTCAAATTTATCCCTAAGCATGCAGTAGTCATTATATAATTATGTACTTTAATCGATTTCCATGAAACCGTATCCAAAACTGAGAAACGAAACGACTAAAAATAAAATTATAACACCATATTCAAGTTTTGAAAATAAAAGATGAAATGACCCTTCAAACATTTTATTAAGAACTAAATTTAAATGTAATTTTTATTTTATTTGGGGTCTTAAGATTAAAGACAGGGTTCAAAGCTAGGTATACAGAACGTATACACATGTAGTAGGTACTCATGATACCATAGTTTTTTACTTGAAATTAATTTTCAAAAATTTAGGGTATAATATCGACAAAGCTATGCAGAACGTGAGTCATTCTTGCAACCCAAGCTCTCTCCTTCCCTGTCCTTCCCTGCCAAGATGATACTGGTATTCGGTAGAAAATTTTTATTTTCAAAAATATAATTATGTAGATAAAATTTATCTCAACTACCTATCTTTTTCTTCATTTCTATAAGTTTTTTTTACAGTGACACCGAGTTAAAAAGAATGGCTGCACTGATTTTCACGATTGAGGTGTCAAAAGAAAGGTCTCGCCACGTAGATGTGCCATCTGAAGAGAAAATGTGATTCCGAATGGCCTATGGAATTCTAGTGAACTCTTGTTCAACAGAAAGTGTGCTGTTAGGCGGACGTATACAGGATTATTCCTGTTATCACGCACCATAGGAAATTAACATTGTGGTGCGTAATAAATAAATAAATTAGGTAATTTTCATATGATTCGTCATTCCTACATTTCACCAATATTCAAAAGTAAAGTACCTACACAAATAAATAACAAAATATAAAGGTAAGAGTCAGGATGATGTACCTAATTGATAAGTAAAACTAAGATTTTCCACTAAACAGTTCAAAATGACCGCCAGTAGCCACGACTCAGTACCCTAGGCGATCAATAAACTCAGCTTAGACTTGCTTTAATTGACCATAGGTAATTTTCGATGGGCGCTGACTGTTTTTTGTGAAGTTACACGTCATCTGCGATTTATAAATATGGATCATATTCCACCGTAGAGGGATTTGGCAATGCGATAAATGATTGGAGGCCCAAAATTACCTAAGCTCAGTGAAAGCTTGATCAAGCTGAGTTTACTGATTGCCCTTGATGGCTACCGGTGGTCATTTTGAATAATTTACTTGAAAACGTTCGTTTTAGCTATTAATTACACTATCTTGATTTTTTAAATGTGTATTTTGCTATTTTATTTGTGCACTTTACTTCCGAATTTTGGTGCAAAATAAATGACGAATCATATTATGGCATTTACCTGACTTAGGTATTCGTTTTATCACGCACCACAATGTTAATTTCCTGTGGTGCGTGATACCATGAATAACCTTGTATATTTTATAAGCTTCATAAATGAAAGGTAAAATATACCACATTGGTGCTCACTTAAATAGGAAGTAGCTGCAAGCCTAGGGTGTACTGATCGGCTTTTAATGCTTTCGGATAATCTATATCAAGTGGTTCAAATTTTTTCAAATTTCACGCATGAAGAAAAGATACAAAATCATAAATTTCTAATTACTCGTATCCGTGAGAAAAAAAAAATTCATTATAGTACACGGTGAATTGAATATCGCTCATATTCCCATGTCAATTTCTCATTTTCATTCAGAAATGACCCACTTACTTCAGCAACTAGGTATATGATATATAGGCTAACTAGTGGAAAATATTAAAATTATTATTGTTAACTTACTTTGATTCGAATCTTGTCACACTGTGTGAAACAGGTATTGGGCAAAAATGATCCAGTTGCCAAGGCTTCTTAACGAAGTTCTAAGTTATGTAATATGGTGATTTTTGTTGTGTTTTTTTTTTTTTTTTACAAATATATTTAATCATTAAGACGGCAAAAATTATACACTTGCGCAGAAAATTAAAAAATTAAAATTCGAACCGCGAGTAGCGAACGCACTTCGATTCTTTTTTAGCACAGCAACCGACACAATAATATTATAATTCCACCACACGCGTGGAAGGCAAACCGCATAATTCTTCGCATTAATGTAAACAAGAGAGCCGATCGCCCTGATCCTGCGTATGTGAATACCGCAACATTGATCGAAAAGATCTGCCATTCCTAAGCAGTGTTGAACGTATCGCAAAATACAAAATGTATTAGCCACAGTTCTAATTTTCTTGCAGACTTTTTTTTTATGGCTTCCATTTTACGTTTATGGCAACAATAAGTATTGCACGCTAAAAAATTCTTATTACAACTTTTCATTTGGGCGACTCTTTTTTCTCCTTTGTAAAATTGTTTCTTCTCGTAATTAAATTTTTTTTCTTGATTAGCCTCCTTCGTTTGATAAATAACACATGGGCTAAATGTTGCAATTACTCGCGCTTCTCTCCAACTAGAAAATATCTGCTTGAATGAGAAGCAATAACTCTTATGTTATTTTTCAAGCCAAAGGCTTCCTTTATGTAGGTTTTTTTTCAAAATGCATCTAATTTTTCTGAGTCAAAAGTTTTTTGTTTTTTTTTTTTGCATGATTTTCCACTTTTTTGTGTAACACTGTATTCCATAATGTATTTCCATACAAGATATGATATTCTACATCAGTTTGAATCATTAATCATGGCTGCTCTGTTAATAAGGGTACCTGTACCATTAGAATTTTTTAACGCTTTTTTTTTTCAAAGTTTTCGAATAATGTCAACATATTTGTAGAATTTATCTGTATACTAGATTTGAGGAATAGATATAGGCTATTGCGATTTAAAAAAAAAAAAAAGAAATAATTTCAACGATGTCTTTTTATATTTAATAAAATCTTCGCAAACATTTAAAACTCTATAATTCACCGCTAGTCTCCTCTCTTTTCGAAATATTTAATAGGTAATCAGCGTCTTTAAATTCTCATCTAAAGTCGATTGGTATATAAATAAACCTCACCAATTTAAATCGGTTGTTGAATTCAATTTGAAAATTATTTTGCAGCATTTTATTTTCATTAAATTTCCGCCCCAAATGGAATACTTATCCTTAACGTTTTTGTACATACTTATATTATCTAAGTTTACCTTCAAGTCAATCCTGCTATTAAAAATGCCTTAAGGAAAGTTTCTGCATAAATGGATGTTTAAGAAACTTTTTACAAAATATTTTTTTAACATTTCATACTTGCAAATTTTTCTGAAATTTATGAGTCCCGGATTTACCCAGATAAATGGATTTTCGATTTTGGATATTTCTTCCTCACAATCCCCTTTTTCCTTTTTACATTTTCAGAATTTGAAACCCCAGTTGCTAAAATATTAGTCACGGAAATAGAGACAATTAAGAACCAGAAAATGGACCTAAGGTTTTGATTAATTTGTAATAACATATAAGCTTGAATTTTTCGTTTTTTTAAATTTTTTTTAAAATGTCGAAGGTGCATGAAAGATTTTTAATCTTTAATGGCTTACTGCTAAACTTTTGAAGGTTACTTGCGATTTAGACCACAAATATTAAACCTAATAATGTAGGTACCTCGGTATTAGAGTTAAATGAGAAGGTATGATAGTAGTTTGTTGCTCAGTCTCACAACGTAGGGTCGTATAGGTTTGAGCCTAGTCACCGTCACCCTACACTCCCGACCACAAATAACAGGTTTTTTTCATTGGTTCAATTAGTGCTCCCTCATGTGACAAAAAAATCGTTCGAAGATCGCTGTCTTGAGGATCATGACCACCTCCTTCTTCCATCGATATCAACAATCTACAGAAGCTGGATAAAATGACTACGATGCCAAAGCCTCATAATTTTTTTTTTTTAAATTAGTCAGGATCCATGTATATTACAAGACCAGTTAATCCCATAGCCAGGATTTTTCTGGGAGAGATTAATTTTTGATACAGAAGCCTACCTATATTCAAAAATAAAAATTTCAAACAGAAGAAAGGATAGACAAATTAGTAACATATATCCCTCTCATTTTCGTTCAAAATTTTCAAAAATATGAATTTATCAAAAATATGGGTGGAGAAGGTATAAAAGAGAAACTTCACAATTATAAAATAGATTTAAAAGAATATTATTTCCAATCGAAAATTTGTGGACTCTAAAATATTTCAAAAAGATACTTTTTCAAATTTAGGATTCACTTTTTTCGAAATTACGAATGAAAAAAGACAACTTATCAATTAAATAATGAAACCGAATCAGTATACTTTTGTGTCTTGCAATATATATCATTCTTCAGACGAATTCGCGAACATCAATTAAAGAATATGAATTTAATTTGTTTATCAACAAAAATTGGCAGAATTACAGACGATGAGAAGCATTTTCAACAGAAACAGCGGAGAAACCTCAGGATCATGAATCAGTGTTTGCACAGCTAGTTACCTCATTAATTCATTTTGTTTTTTGTTAGACGTCATACATGTGTGAGAAGATAACTCCACTCGGTCTGCATTCTTAGTAATTACGACTAACAAAAAATAAATTGAATCGATTTTATGTACCTACTCCTAAATCGTTAAAATATACATTGCGAAGAAGTTGAATTATATTGCTTACTTAACACCATTCATCGGACTAAACTTGGAATATGATTCTCTTAAGATTTTATTACGTCTTTTGTATCGCGAAAAGTAAGGATAAATTTAAACAGTGTTATATACATATCAATGAATACACACAACAGTATTTATCACATTTATTAACAAGTACACAACTTCTGACACATAATGAAACATTGAAATCAACAACATAATAAACTGATCGTTTTTCAATAATTTAGTAACAAAAATCCAATGATTCAGCCGGAGGAATGTTTTCTACTTCCCGAAAATTATTGGAAATTTTATGAGAGATAATACAAAATATTTCCAAAATACGAAATTCATCACAATACTGAAACCGAACATTAAATAAAATCATCTAAGTTGATTCTTTCTTGAACATCCAACACCGATAACACCAGGTTTGTATTTGAATAAGACCAGATCACGAACGATTACGATTCAAATTTCTCCCTACGAATAGAAACTGGTACAAAGCAAAAACCCTTTTTCATGACTAAAAACAGACGCACCCCAAGCGATTATAATTTTTTTACTTTCACTTTACGTTTCACAACTGTCAAACCGGGTTCAAATTCAATAAATGTTTTTTCATTTTCTTTCGCCTTCGATGACTGTGAATAACGATTCCAAAATTCTGGCACTGTTATTCTCGAGTTATTTTGCAGTTGCGACAGTGCCAACATAACTGATTCTCTGCACCAGTAAACCAATGCCAGAATAATGAAGAATATAGCTGCCGCGTACGAATGTTTAACGTCGCCATCCAAAAATTTTAATTGAGGTTTAAAAGAGAACTTAATTAAATGATACGTTGTATTCGCAGAGAAAAAGACAGTCTGAAGACCATAACTGAACGTCGATTTAGATAATGATGAATCTAGCTGCAGATGATAATTTTGATTATTCAGCGGCAACGCGGGAAATGGTAACAGAACAGAATTGAGCGGATATCGAGACAGTTTCCAGTCGCTCAATTTGATACTGTGCACGACAGTTTCATCGTCGTTTATTAATTTTATAGATAAGGTACGTAAATGTTCTGGAGAATCGACGGAAATATATACCACTAAATCGCATTCAGTAGGCTCCAGTAAAGCAATTAATTCGATATTTTTAACGTCGGAGGCGTTCATCTGCAAATAAATAAATTAAAAAAAAAAAAACAAACAGAAATTGAAAATGAGAATTGCTAAAAATATTATCATGAATCAGCGAAAAAGTAAACGTTACTTTGATGTTGACTTGGGGTGGAAGAGTCCTGCGTATTTGTTTATTGGTGGCGGCTTCTTTCAGCTGAATATCGTAATTACACTGTAAGAAATCAAATTTAAGAAATCATCAATTTTATTTCGGAAATCGTTTAATCGGTCTTAGTAATTTACCTCAGGTTGCAGACCACGAATTCTAAACTGGCCATTTTCGTCACTTGTCCCTTCTTCTTGGTGTTGAACACATTCTCCCTCAGCTCGGCAAACGGCTTCGATTACGATATCTTTTTCGGGTATGCGATTCAAAGAGAAAACTGTACCAAATACGCTATACAATACCCTTCGTCCTCTGAAAATAATAATATAATATTCAAATCAATTGCATAAAAAATACTCATTCAGAATTTTCACCATACATAAATACAACCACAATATCGGAGGAACTCATTTGCGAAGTATCACAAAGACCTAACATTTCTAACCATACGATCTGACAATAGGATAATGTAAAACTAAGTTAAAAATTTCAAAAAAGCGTGCCCTGAAAAGTGTACGCTAAACTTTTTTAAAAACTAGAATAAAACACCGTGTAAGGCAAGGCAATTAGGTGCATTGCTTCCACTGAATTCATAATTAGATTAAAAAACATATTTTTTACAAATGAAGCTTTTAACATCGGACTACGTCTAATAAATCGAGCAATAGGTGCAAATTTTGGAGGGCTGGTTTTTTTTTTTTTTTTTCATTTTTCATTTTTCATTTTTCAAAATAATCACAAAGAGAAATTATGGTCATACCCTTTTTCTTAGAAACTTTTCCAAATCAGCCCTCGAACAGAATACAACACCTTCCCTGGCTTTTCATAGTTGTACATAAACAATAAACTCACAATGTACTAAAGTACAGGATAGAAACAGTCTGGAAAGGCGTCTGAATGAAATATTCAACTCAAGTGATAAAATAAATTATACGTAAGTAAATAACATTTTGAAATTTTATGAGTGAGAGTTTGTTGGGCAATCACTAACGCAAATTACGGGAGTAGGCTCAATGCGAACAGCTTGGTAAAATCGGCAGAGATTGACTTACTTGTTTAATTCTGAGTGAGTATTAAGTAAATTTGTCTGTATTTACATGTTCTTTCGAATCAACAAAAATTAGAGATGTCGATATCTTACCTCATTTATTCTTAATTGGTTTGTAAATGAAATTTTTTAAACATGAAAGGGCCAAATATAATGGAAAATATTTTAGCGGGAGATTTAATTTACAAGATTACCGACAAATTTTGATGAAATTTTGAAAAATGGACCTCAAATAGTCCTGAGGGTGATATAGGTTCCTGGCATTGGTCGAAAATGAGCAAGAACCGTAACTGAAGTGAAAATTTTAAAATACCTATAAAATTTTTAATATTTCTGTTCAAAAGTATTTCTAAATTTTTTGATATTTCAGTGTATTATTCGTAATCATAAAAACACGTAAGAATATTGAAATACAGAGTTCAAATCCTCAAACATAATTATTTCATTAGATCCTCTTTCAACCTGTAAGACTTTAAACTGATTGAATTTTACACGTCGAGATTTGTTTTTTTAGGTCCCAAGGTCGAATTTTGTTACTTTTTTTTTCCTCGAATTCTGAGGCTTAAATTGGGAAATTTTTTTATTTTCAATTTTTTATCTTCACAATTTAAAGTCACTGTTCAAGCTTCTTTACGGCCTTAATGGAAGCAATTTTTTCACTGAATATTAAAGGAATTGAGTAATTCCCCTATCAATTTGTAGGATTACAGGCGTATCTAAATTTCCATTTTTTTTTACTAATTACTTCCAAGTTCAAATTTATCATTACTTTCAGCGTAATACCAAGTCGTCAGCATATCATGGGTCCACATAGAAACGTCTACGAAACATTTTCGCTTTTTTTATTACATTATATTTTGGTACTAACTTAAACATACATAAAATTAAGTTATTATTTTTTTATGGTTTTTCAAGGGCGCATATAGCTGCGTAGTAAGGGAGGTCCACCCGTTTTCGGTGTTCTCTTCTGGCTCCTAACCCACAACAAAAAATCGCCAAAACTGATAAAAATACACAATTTTTAGAGGTCAAGCCTTTTTCTTCTTAGCTAAGGACGTCCAGACCCCCAGGATCCCCTCCTCATCTACGTCCTGGGGGTTTTCCGTTGGGGCTTATTTGCAAAAACACAAGATTAAATTTAATGAAATTCCAAAAAACATAACAGGAAAGCAGACAAATTCATGTGGATAATCTAGAAAATGTAAAGAAATGATAGAAAAAATGAACGATTACCAGAGTCTAAAATCACTACTTCAATAATTGGCAAAATTGAGCACAACTGGCAATGATAAGGTATAAGTTAGAAAACATTAAGCAGTAAATAACCAGTATGTACTACCTCACCAAAACAGACTTTCATTTCAAAAAATAAATTTCACATCTATAGCACGAAATTTCAGCCTTACCTGAACTCAACCGGAACGGTCTCTCCTTCCTTAATATTAATGACTTTTGAGGGAGGCAAAAATTTATATTCCTTCAATACAGGTCGCAAGTAGTATTCACTCGGTTTTAAAGACAAAAATGTTATTTCCCCTTGAACGTTGCTCTGACTAGTTTGTCGATAATTTTCTCCACCAGAAAGTGATAACAGTACACCCTAACAATAAATAAAAGAAAATTAGATGTTTCAAAACCTAAAATTATCCAAACTCAAAAAATATTTACCTGCAGTGATTTATTTTCACTATCAATGAGTTTGACTTGTACTTCAGCCAACTTATGAGCTTTGAATAATCCATTTTCAAATGGACCGCTAAGGAGATAACCTTCTTTTTCACCGATAACTCTACAGACAATAAACTTGTCAGAAATATATGCGGTTGCGATAATGAAGAAGAAACATGAAATAATAACCAGAACAAAACTCACCTATAGCGATGATCAGAATTTAAAGGCATAAATTTATATTTTCCCTCAGAATCAGTAAACATCGAAATTAATATTTCATCTAGCTCGTTCAAAATAGAAATTTTCACATTTTCCAAAGGTGGTTGAACGCGTCCTTGAAGACGAATACCGCGTTTAGCTAAAATATGTTCTCCCAGTTCAGTGCAGTCGTTGGAACCACGAACGGTTAAAAATTGAGGAGTAAATAGGAGAGATGATGATTCAGGAATAAGAGTTAGCTTTTCATTTACGGCAGCTTGAAATTGAAACTTATACATATGATCACTGGCACGCCGTTTATCAACTGTTGGTTTCAAAGGTCCGATACTGAAAAAGATACAAAATCAATAATGCCTTCGAGATTTAAATGGAAAATCGAAGACCAATAAAAATCCATACGTTATTTTGAGCGTTACATTATGATCAGTGTACACACTGACGTTCAGATCATTTACAATTTCGGGAGATAGAATAAATGCTGTCACTTCATGACTAATAGCATTCAATTTTATTGGCTCTTGACCTATTACCCAACGTAAAACAGATTCGGCATATCGATGACAACCAACTGGTTCCAATTCAAAAACTGCACCGCTGGGTAAACAATACTGCTGAACTCCTTGTTTAATGTCCAGCATTCCCTCTTTTAAAACGGTGTCATTTGAAGATAATTTTTTATATCTCAACTAGTTGATTGAACAAAAATTAGGAGTTCAAAAAGTATTTAGAAAAATCATTAATCTAACAAAACGTACAACCTTTGTATTGTGAGAAGATGCCACAGAAAAGGATATACCAATGCGTCTAAAAGTGGCAGCTTTATTACTAATTTCTGTAATTTCTATGCGTTGAGTGCTAAATTCCCAGCACCAGTCACCATCGTTAGATATGCTTAGATCATACGATCCTGGATAAAGTTCCGAGAATTTAAATTTACCACCTGAAATAAAAAAATCATAACGAAGGGAAAAAATATGACACCCTAACTTTCAACGGGTTTGTGAAAGATGCGTACGTGACACTTCTATACATAACCAATATACAACTTAATTAGTGGCACCTGCATACACCAAAGACAGCTGCGTGGACGGAGTCCAAACTAGTGTTATATCGTGATCACTAATAACTCATACCTGTAATTTAAGTCGAAAACTAACATTGCTGTTCACAAATCTGGTCATTTCTTCTTTGTAATTCAGATAATAGTGATCATCGGATCAAACTAACCTCAGATCTTCCAAACCTTTACTAAATCTACTAGATATCATGATACTCAAAGTAATATTGAATCTACCGGTCTCAAGGCTGAAAAAACTGTGAAGGAAAATTGGATGATGAAGGAAAAAGTTTGTTCGCAAATGTCACCACTTTTTCATAACCGGTACATAAGGGCAACTTATCAGGCCTTTAATTGGTTGTATATGCAAGTGCCACGTACGTAGATGTCACAATACCCTTTTTACTGGATAGCACGATTACCTTTAGTAGTTATATGATATTCGTCTTCCATAGGTTCAACCCCACGAAGAACAATATGTATTTCTCCACACACATTATCATCGATACACTCAACACTTCCGGTTAATTCAGCAGTTTTTTGTTGGAAATTGATATTTTTCAAAGAACTGTCAATAACTTTCAACGACAAATTTACGGGGAAAAACCTACAAAATATTCACGATGAATACACAAGAATTGTAAATTGAAATATGCACTTGAATATTACTCTCAGGTTGGGTCGAAATAAATTTCTCGATTCCTTACCATAATAATTTATCTTTCGAAGATTCACTAGGAAAAACATTCACAGAATAATTTCCGGGAATTAAATACAAGCAATAATTGCCGAGTTCATCCGGCTCAATCTCAAACTTGGTTCCTTCGACAGCCTCAAATACAACAGTGATTGGCACAGTTTGAAGTTTTTGAATTCTCCCACAAATTTTGAAAGCTACAGGGTAAATATCATCTAATGTTGCTACATTCGGAGCAATTTTCACTTCCTTATCAGAAAACTGATAATCATCTAAAAAAAAAGGAAACAACAAACAAAATAATTGAATATTTTTTGTTCAAACTCTCATCATAAATTATAGATGAGAAACTTTACCTCCTTCAACTTGGAGTGAATATAAGCCACTTTTGACGCCTTCAAAAATAAAAATGCCCTCATCATTCGTTTGAGATATTTTTTCTTTGCCTAACATCACCTTCAATCCAGCAAGTGGTTTGCCATTTACATGACTAGATTGAACACGACCCAAAACACTGAATCCAGAGACCTGTAATAAAAATTAAAAAGAAAAAACAATGTACGTGTAACACAATACACATGTCAGGAGTAAAATCTGGATTAATGCGGTGCGTTCAATAACGCGAACAAGAACCGCACTCACAGCTCCAGTGGAGAAAGAGTTAGGTTAGAAGTTATTTTTGAGTTTTATCACATGGTTTAAGTCCAGTGTAAGTTGTGTGAAGTATAACACAAGGAACGTGATACAAATACAATCACATCTTTGAAAGATAACTTTACTTTAGAATTTATGCACAGAAATTCGACTAGTATATTGAGAAAACAATTATTTTTTTTGGTTATACATTTCTACCCTACAAGATTAAATAGCCTCTTCAGAGAGCTGGTTGCGAAAAACAGGGTTGAAAATATCTGGTTTTTCCAGGAACCTTAAAGATCAGAAACATTTCATATTTTCATGCAGTCAGCCCCGCATCGACCTGTTGTCCCTTGATAAACGTAATCTTAAAAATTTTATCTTAACCTTAATTTTCAATATTTTTTCTCGAAAACTATCAAGTCTTCACAAAAAGGTAAAGTACACTTTTTTAGCGTAAGGCAATGGGAACGAGACTCAATTTTCGATAAAATAAAGGGTTAAAGAGATTTTGCCAAAATGAGGTAACTTTTAAAACTAAATGAAAATTAGTGACATAAATAGTTAAGTACATACACCCATGTATGAAATTTTTATTATTTTTGATAATTTTTCACTGTTCATCAGATTTTTAATTCATCCCTCGCCCCCAAATTGAGCGACTATAACTCGGAAAGAGAAACTTCTCCGGAATTTTGCAAGAAGGAATTTTTTATTCTCAATTCCATAAATGAATCCTAAAGGATTTGCCCTTCAACATGGGACACACTATATAAAGACGGAGTTCATAAAAAGTCTACAAGTTAATGTTTATCGCACATTTTGCGTACATTTTGCTTCGATAAAAACAATTTCTCAAATGCTGACCACACTAAGAAAATTGCGAGATTAAAAATTAAATTCATAATACCTGAAATGGTTTGGAAAACACGTAACTATCTTGCTGCAAAGTAAATCGAACCATACGAGGATGTACGTCGAATTTTAATAAATTTAATCCTTTGTAGAATGGCACTAATACATAATTCCCCGATGGAACGGATGGAAACACAAATAAACCTTTTTCTGTGGAGGTAACAGAACATAACTGATGAGCAAGGGATAATTTCAAATCCGTACAATCGAAACCTGCAATAGCAGATTTATCACATCCAGAAAACCAACTACGATCAACCTGTAAAACGTTCTCTACATTAAATCAAAGTTCATTCACACAAATCCCCAATAATTGTTTTACAATTTAAGTATAAATCAGATAATCTATGTATCAATAAAATTATAAAAATAAAAATATATTTAGAGAAAAATGAGGGGCTCATAATTCGTACCCCAGAATCAGCATTTGCAAACAAGATGAAATGAACCCCGGCTATTGGTTCGGTATTACTAACAACAGAGCCGCCAACATCAAACCCAGAAAACAATAAACTTTTCGGCGGCAATTCGTAATTTCCTTTCTCCAAAACGAAAGTTACTAAGCTCTTACTGATACGCCACCTGTGGACATAACAGTTGAAAAAGAGGAAAAATAATATACTGTAGGTGATAGTGGGTAACATTAAAATTAAATTGACAAGTATTTGTTAGTAGAGAAAGAATTAAAGAGGAACGTACCTAGAGTGAGACGCTTTCATTATGTATGATCCAGGCATCACAGGAGATATGTCAAAAGTACCATTTTCCTCTGTCAATACGGAATAAATTTCTTTTTGTTCAGTGGGTAAGTCGGCTACCAAAGAAATAGTAATTCCTTTCGGACTTTTTCGATCACCGATGCTACCAACCTACAATTTATTTCAATAAAATTTAACGAAATCTTCTCTCACGTTTAGATAAATGTTAAGCGAGTCATACACCTTTCCAAACACTCTGAATCCTTTAAATTGGAAAATTATATCTTTTCCTGTACTGCAAGCATCTGTCATTCCGTCGAAGTTCAATCGTATTTCTTTGGGTTCGAATGTCCATTTGTAAATACTGGAGATCTATAATATACAATGTAACTTACAAAAAAATGTTATAAGATTAAAGAATTGAAATAACTTAGATCCACGATAACATACTTGTAAAATGTACTCTCCCTTGTCATAAATGGGCAGAAAGAAGTAACCATTATTAGGTGCACATTCGATACGGTCTTTAAGATTGCCTTCTTTAGAGATCCTGCAATAAAGGAAGATGATGAGTCTGAAATTTGAAGCGAGATGAATGATAAAGTATACAAACTTGTACTTACAGTTTAACTTCTACTTTGGAGAAATCTATAGCAACATCGCTTCTTATGAAACCATTACAGCCTATAACTTTATCACAAAAAGCTGGTGAGAAATAACTGTGAACATTGAGTATGAAAGCAAAATATAAAAAAAGGGGGAATTCCATGGTTAATGTAATACAACAACGCTAAAACATAAGTAAGAGAACTAATAATACTGCATTAATTAATTAGAAAACTAAAGAAGACACATCAATTTGTATTAGAGAATTCTTTTACATTAAATAATTTCTTAACTTCTTTTTTGAAGTTTTTCCCATATACTATTCTTATCTATCGCTTTTCCCAGTTTTATTCTTCGAGGATATATATAATGATGGAGACGACCTTTGACTATATACATACTGGACTGCTAATACTGATAAAAAGCTGTGTTCAAAACAAACAGGCGTATCCCTGTTCAAAATGTTAGTTCATTATCAAATTTATTAATACTTATTGTCTTTTCCTTTGACTAGGTCTCTTCTTACCACAATTATTGCTTTTAATTACGAATTAAATCGGTAATGTTGTAGTTTTATAAAACTCAGAAGTTCAAAAATTTCAGTTAAATCAATTTAAAATTTGATTTATTGATGCATAGCTCTTATTGGTGGATATGCCTAAATTTATGCCAACAATTTTTTCAATCTTTAAATTCCCATTTTCTTTAATTACACCTAATTTTTAAATTTTCAAATATGAATAACCCAGAACATTTTCCGAATGGTCGGGAACATTTTGAGCCTACCAGTAAACTAACATTTTGAACGGGGATACGGGTGTCTAACTCAACTTCACTGGTTGTTCATTAGACTCTGTGTTATTCTTATCAGTATTAGCAGTCCAGTATGTATATAGTCAAAGGAGACGACACGGAACAGTTTTAACATAAGGTTGAGTGTCCGGACTATAGACGCCGCTTGCTGGCGTACGAAATACCCCAGAATGAACATTCCAATCAATCAGAATCGAAAATCGGTGTAAAAGTGAGGTACTTTGTACGCTAATATTTATAAACAAATGCACAATGCGAGATTTTCCTCCAATCAGATATTTAGTTGGAAGTACATTTGTTTGTAGATGCGCTTTCTATAGGTAGGAGTAGGACATTGAAACTGCCCATGTGTCATCACCATCATATAAATATCCTCTAGGGTCGAAAATATCGAAAAAGATAAAAATATATCTATGATGAGTAAAAAAAAAACAAAAGAAACAGAAAAAAAGCGCAAGTACAAGTTAATAAATGAACAATAGTCATCTTTCAAAACTTAATTTAATAAATTAATTTTTGGTTCTACAGCTCACCACCTCCTAATTCAAATTCACATGTCGAGAATCCGTATATGTACCCACACCTGGAACATGTAACTTGCACAAAATGTGGTTTTAAGGGTCATTTCTCCCACCAGTACTCTCACCAATTAAGATGCTGTTACTCTTGTTGTGAATTTGGGCATATGACTGCTGAATGCCCAGGAGGCCCATCTAAGTAATTTAATTCAATTATTTTATCTATTCAATTTCAATTTTATTTTTTATGAAAGCCTTAATAATTGTTTTTATAAGACCTGTCTTCTATGAAGTCATTATTTCTATCTCAGTTCATTTTTTTTTAATGAAAATATGTTCGACTACAACTTGATATTTACATTAGTCAATTAAAAGTCGCTGTTAAATGAATTTTAATAAAAAAATTAACTGATAGTAGAAATAATGACTTCATAGAAGACATATCCTTAAAAAATGCTCATTATTGAACCTATCATAATTTTTTGTGAATGAATAAATTTTTTTTTGTTTTTCTTTCACAGACGAGTGTGCATGAGATGTGGCCTCTATAGGCACTGGTGGAAGGACTGACCAACAAGAGAAAGAATTGGCTATCAATGTTTGATGCCCTGGCACACCCGCAGTGTATAAGTAACTGTCCCTCCAGGACCAGAACAGCATCCTAATAGTGAGATAGCTCTAGCACCTGCAGAAATCCAACCCACAGAACCATTGCCTTGTGTAATCTGCCTGGATAGGAGTAGGTGTATGGTGTTTCAAACATTTGGGTATATCTGCATTTGCAAAGAATCCCATGCTCATATGTTTGGAAATCAAAGGCAATTTTGATGAATTGCGTTCTTCACCATGCAAGCGAATAAGTGTCAACGTTTTTTGGGCATATTTGTGATTGACAGCAGGAAGTAGAAGAGTTGGAATATGTTACAATTTTTTATTATTAGTATTTCTATTTATTTATTTGTAATTATTATTTTCTTTTTTGTAATTCTGGATTGTTACTGACTATTTGAAAATGTTTTATGTAATAAAATAATGTTTTTTATTGGGTAAAAAGTGTATTTTTTTGTTAATGAAGGTTTCCTCCTATTTCCATGTCTCTAAAAACTTTTAAGTGTAGGTAGCCTACTTTATTTTATGAACTATACATCTGCGGACAATGATTTTAATTGGTAGGTAGTGTACAAAATGTGCTATAAACTAATTTGTTCATAATTAGGAGTTGCAATTACTACCTAAGCATTTAAATGAAACGAATTATAAATTAAAGTTTTAATGGCAACAAAACAAACATTTATTACAGAAATATGACAGCAAGATATATGATGGTGTGAGAAATACATATGGTACGAGAAATAGTTGTGTCCTACAATTTAAGTATGGTTGTCAATTCTTCTATAGGTAAATTATTTAGTTTCATCATTACATTCTAAAAACATATTTGCTCTGTTTAATAGGACTACATCAACTTACACCAACCTACACCAGGAGGACGATTCCATAAATGTAGAAATGTTATGTGACTTTGCATCAAGTTTTACTTGAATATTTGTGGAATATCCCTACTTGTGTAGTTTGGTTTAAGTTAGTGTAATCCTATCAAACAGAGCTATTAAGTATTAATCGAATGCGAATACAAAAGTACATTTTAAAATGAAAATATACAACCTAAAAAATTATCACAAACGTGCTAATCCACAAAATATACAAATTATGAAACAGGCTGCGACTGTGAATAATCATAAAATATAATAAAACAGTCAATGATATTTTGCTTTAAAATTATTAACTATACATAATTACAATGAACAAACCAATAATTTCATCTGACTGCTGTTTTTCTAATTTTCTTAAATCACCTAACCAAATGAAAAATTCTAATCAGAATTTTGTTTATTGTTATTATAATCGTAACAAATAATTTAGCTCTTCTTGTTCCAACAATAGTCCATTTCTCTCACTAACTGATCTCTAAATGCTCTACCCTCATCATTTGTTGTAGCAACTGGACCTCCCACTTGTTCTCTAGCCAGGTCATTAAATCGATGTTCCTGTAAATACAATTCTCCTTCTGCCTCAATTCACACCTGTAATATATCAGTAGAATATATCAGACAAATATTATAAAGAACATAAGTAGCTATTATTGCATTAGGAATGAGGTCTGTGTGAGACATATCCAAATCTTTGAACCTATGAAATCTCCCAAAAAAATAAAACAAAGGTTTGTTTAATAACCTGGCAAGTTTTAGCATGCATGCAGATGAATATTCTCTTCTATTTGCTGAAATTACATCCCTCTAGGTATGATGACACACAGAACTTTTTAGTTACATATGCTTTGTCACCCATAATATATTCATGCAGTGAAAAATAAGCTTCAGGATTAGCAACAATACTTTTATAAATGCCTGAATTTCTAAAAATCCTGGTATCAGGGACAGAACTAGGATATCCAGGAAAACAATTGATGAACTACCAGTTATCATCGCAGATTGCTTGCAACATTATACCATAAAAACATTTACAATTAATGTACACTTGGGAATTTTCAGTTGGTACTTTAATTTTCATATAAGTGCCATCAATTGCTTCTATCACACCATCAAATTCATCCAGTCATTTAAATTTTTCAAAAATAATTTTCCTCTTCTCTGAATTTGGCCATGCAATCACAGTTGGACTTGATGAATTCAGAACATACAATTCACAGAGGAAACATGAGTGTAATGTACCTTTGGACATATTAAATCAAGACCCCACAAATCTGTGAGAAACAAAATAGAAAAAATGTAGATGAGCCTTACAAAAATTTAAAAATAAAATATTTTCATAAGTAATATTGTTACCTGAAGCTATCTGAAATTGCAAATAACCATAGCACTGCTGGTAGGTGCTTTTTGGAATAGACAGAACTATCTGTTTGGTTTTTAATTGAGGTAAAATTTTTTACAGTAACCATTCAAAGGTACAAACTGATAAATGGAAATGCATCTGGAATTCTGTATGAGTGAACCTAAAAATGATTGAATTCTTGATATTTGTGCTGAAGTCTTTCTCCTTTTTCTTGGTCTCTACTGATGTTCTTCATCAGATGAAGCTTCATCATCTACATATATCAACACTACATTGTAAATCACATTAAAATGAATAAATTTATTAATACTTTGATGATGATTTTACCTGCTGATGATGAGAGCACATAATCTGATAGATGTTATTAACAGTTTGCATAAGGATAAGCACAATTTATTTCTTACTCTCATCCATTTTGGTAAATAAGATAATTAATAATATTAAATAAGGCAACAAATTAACAATTTTCACATACAAATTAAAATTTTCCAACGCTTGTTTCGTAGTACGCGCGTATAATTCTAAACAACACAATAGAAAAACACATGTGATAAAACTTTATCATTTTATCAAATTATAAACATAACTCCAAAATCAGGAAAAGCTAACCATCTCTATACTCACAAGTAGAGTAATGGTTAGACTTTTTTGACATTAACCAGTTGATATTTTTGGGTCATTCAGAAATTAAAACTACTTTTTCAAAAAATCTAATTGATAATTTCTGGATAATTTCTGAGCAGCCTTTTTTGGATTTTTTGTTTAACAATTGCTAGCTGATTAATAGGTTAGAATTTTTGAATGTACCCCAGGGTAGATGAAAAAAATGCAGCTGAAAACAAATGTTTTGAAGTATTACCAACTGTTGATTTATTTTGATATGAACGTTGATTAATTTTCACCTCGTATAGTCAAAGCCTTTGACTATACCTTTGACTATATAGCTTATGGACTACTAGAACTAATAAGAAATACATGGGGTTAAATGGAAGACCACTGAAGCCACTGTTAACAGGTGTTCTTTTTACAAAAAACAACTTTTGGTGATAAGTGATAGTGATTCCAAATTTCCAATTCTAGCTAGAAAAAAATTAATTTTTATATTTCGTTAATTTAGTAATTAAAATTATATTTGAAAATAATTAATTTTATTATTATTCCACTTTGCCATTGACACATGATAAAATGGCATTATTTGTAAGTTTATAGAATAATTAATGACATAAATATGTAATACTTTACTAAAACTTCATTCCACTGATACTTTAAGTGCATCAAAACTTGACTTAACAGAAAAGATGAGTATACATCCACTATCTAATGGTCTAGAAGCATCTAATGGCAATAGTTTACCGACAGATTTGTTTGCAATCTCTTAATGATTTTGAAGAAGCTTGTAATAAATTGGATTTTGTAGGTGTAATTGGTGCATCCTCATAAACTATTATATAGTTAATTGTATAGTATAGTATTAAGATAAGAATAAGGAAATTATTAATATTTTCCTTATTCTACCTGTATATAAGTACATAATTCTTTGATTAGTTTTCCATCGACAGTAATAACATTTAATCCCATTTGCATCAAAATGTTCTGTATAAAAAAAAAGTAAGAATTACGGAACAAAATAATTAGGTCTAAATATAAAATACACGATATTCTACCTGATACAAATTCAGTTTTCACACAAAGTACCTTTTTCGAAAAGTAACGCCTACAGTGTTTGGCTTCAAGATTTTATCAGTTCTAGCAGTCCATAAGCTATATAGTCAAAGGACTATACAGAATTAACATGGACTGCTATTTGTGATAAGAATGACGTTAGAAGATGTAAGATGAAGTTAGTCGGGTCAGGTATGATAAGGATTTGTAAAATAGTAAAATATTGCTGAAATTTGATGTTGAACTGAATTAATTATATTGAATATATAAAAAATTACAAATAAGTAATAAGTAGAAGCATTTTCTATGTTATTAAATTAAATTTTCATAATTTCTATTCTAAACAAAATTACCACCCAAAGAACATTGAAATCATTATCAATCCAACCCGACTAACTTTTTCCTTCTATGTCTTGGCAATTGATAACGAAAATTTTGTACGTATTTTTCAATCAAATAGCAGTCTATGTTAATTCTGTATAGTCAAAGTGAAAGTATGGACGCTTTTACAGTGCAAATCAGATTAAGAACTGTTGGCAATACAGAAAATACACAAAAACGTAAATCAAAATCACAATTATGATCAGTGTAGTCAAACAGACAAACACAAAAATACAATTAATTATCACAAATAAGACGAGTCAAAAATAATGAGCAGGTTTGCAAAGTAAAGAACACAAAACAACACTCATTTTCCTGTTATCTGCTAGTAAATTTTTTTACGAAATTAACTTTCCATTATTTTGAAGAGTGAATCCAAGAAATACCAATTTTCTTCCGAGCAGATGTCTTAAATCGAAATCGCAATATGGTAATCATATTTTTTCTTCTTTGTTTACGCATTTGTATTTATAAAATATTTTATTTTCCAATATGATTCATGATTAGCCCGAACTAAGCGGTAGAGCTTTGAATGTCAGTGGTCGACCCAGTGGTCAACATCGGCCAAGTGATCCTCAACCAACAACTTCGAATGAAAACCAACAATGGGATGATGAATTTGAACTCAAGTACGGAGCGGAGCATGTCATCAAGTTGTTCGTTCCGGTTTCATTATGCATGTTGGTTGTTGTAGCCACGATTAGTAATGTTACGTTTTACACCACAAAGGACGTATATTTGTAAGTTTAAGAACTTATTTTATGTTGAAGCGATAACTGTCATCAAATATCACCATTACATACTGATTCTTGTTATTGATTTTTCTTTAGAATCTACACGCCTTTCAATGAAACGAGTTCTGATACATTTACCAAAAGTTGGAATGCTGTTGCTAATTCCCTCATTCTCATTAGTGTTGTCATCATAATGACTATGTTGCTCATAGTCCTCTACAAATATCGATTTTACAAGGTTTTTGAAGCTTCCTTGTAGACCGAAGTGTTTTTAAAAATTTCGGAACTAATTCGATTTTTTCTTTATAGGTTATTACAGTTTGGCTCATTTTCTCCACGTTTATGCTCATGTTCCTATTCGCATATTTGTTTTTCGAGTGAGTTTTCTTATTTTTAATGTTCGTAATTATGCAATTTTATAGCTGACGGTGTTATTATTGTAGGGAAGTTCTACGTGCGTACAACATTCCAATGGATATATTCACGATTGCGTTATTTAATCTTAATTTTGGCGTCACTGGTATGATTTGCATCCACTGGAAAGGACCTATACGTGTCAATCAAGCGTATTTAATATTCATCGCGGCGCTAATGGCATTAATTTTTATAAAATACCTACCTCAGTGGACTACATGGGTCGTATTATTTTGTATATCCGTTTGGGGTCAGTTAAATGAGTGAAAAGTTCCCGTTTTGTGTTGAAATAGGCTATAATTTTATCAAGTTATTTCTTTTCGTAGATTTGGTTGCTGTGCTCACTCCTCGTGGACCATTACGAATTCTTGTTGAAACTGCGCAAGAACGAAATGAACCTATTTTTCCCTCTCTCATTTATTCAGGTCAGTGTTAGTTAGAGACTATTGATATTGAAAACAGTCAAAGTCTAGATGTGTTTTATTTTTCAAGTAAAGAGTAGAACTATATTTATCGGTATTAATATCTAACCTGAATGTTATTACATTAACATTAACCTAAACTCGACTTATTTGTTGAAACTGATTCAGTCTTGGTATATGACTGGGTTAGTGAAAATAAATTCAGAGTTGAAAGTAAGGGGTCACTATTACATTTCTTTCTGGAATTGTTTAATTAACATTTGTTGTAAATCTGTCATAAAGTAGACACATGATTTTTATAGTAACCAATGCTATATTTCAATATATGTTTATACTAGCCATGAATTTCTGGTAACACTGGAGAATTCGTTGTTTCGGAGGAGACAACGAACATTTTTTTTGTGGCTATGTGGGTAGTGGTGCATACGCATCAAGGGAATAATTGGCGAAATAATGTCTGGGAATTAATTTTGTTAAATAATTAACAGCTTGTAAGTGTGTTTATATACAAGTCCTGAAGCGTGCAGTACTTTGGCTTATGCAACCTTGAATTTTCAGTAACACTGTGGAATTCATTGTTTCGGAACAGATAAGAAACATTTTGTTTTTTGTGTCTGTGTGGGTAGTAGCACATGCGCATCAAGGGAATAATTGGCGAAATAATATCGATAAATAATTTCATGAAATAATTAAAGGATTGTCCGTATTATAATCTTTTTTTTTTCTTCATCTTTGAAAATATCATTTTCTTGAAAATGTTGTTGCAAATTTTGTTCGACCAGTTTTATATTGTGTCGATGAAACAAAAATTATTACTCTGAACATCGTTGTTTGAAAATTATTATCAAAATAATTGGTGTGTAAATAATCAAAAATTTTATTTGTTGAGCATAATTTATCGAAATTTTTCTTTGCCTCAAATTTTTGAGGGAAACTGTAGTTTATCGCGAGCACGTCATATCTATTTCAACAATGTTTAATTATTTTTAACGACGTAAGGAACAGAAAAATGTTGAACTTGCTCAGTTTCTCAAATTGGTAGTATCCTAATTTTTCTATGTTTTGTAATCGTGATTGTAATTATGTTGGTATTTATTTTTGCTTTACAATAATTTTGAATTTATTTTATTTTTCAGCGGTGGCTTATAAATCTGTAATTATGACTACCACGCAGCAGCAAGAATCTACTCAAGCTGAAAGTAGCTCTAGTCCTTCAACAGGTAATTCTTCTTATAGTTTTTAATGTTGTGCTTTTGTTCGAATGCGTGAAAAAATTATTACCGAGTATCCGTGGAATTTAAGTGTAAAATATTAATGATAATGTTGCGTATATTTTTCTTAGAACGGGAGATACTCGTGTTGGGAGCCTCGGATAGTGAACATGCTAGTCAACAAAGTGATACTGGAGCACATTCCGATAATTTTGGTGAGAATAATCCAAGATACAGAATAACCCAGTCAGCTACTTCAGAATCGGGTTCGACTGCTCCGTCAAGACGTAGCAGTGAAAATGTAACTCACGATCGGGCCAGAGCAGCTACTCCACCTAATACGGCTGAAGATAGTGAGTTTCTGTTTTGGTTGTTCGAAATAATGCAGGGTCAACTAATTATCTCTCATTTATCGATATCTTTGTTGCAGAAGGTGTTAAATTGGGTCTCGGTGATTTCATATTTTACAGTGTACTGGTAGGTAAAGCATCATCCGACGGTGATTGGAACACAACTCTCGCCTGCTTCGTAGCAATTCTGATCGTAAGTTATTGATAAACCGTAATTTTCTTATGGGTTATAGACTGTGCATCATGTAGAATGTATTTTGTAATTTTCAGGGGTTGTGTCTAACTTTATTGCTGTTAGCATCGTTCAGGAAAGCTCTACCAGCACTGCCCATCTCAATTGCTTTTGGTCTCGTATTCTACTTCCTAACAAGAATAATTGTAAAACCATTTGCAGATATGTTAGCATCGAATCAAATATTTATTTGATGAAAGTGTTAAGAACGAATGCAGGTAACGTCATCTGTGTCGACTCGAAATGTTTTACTAACTTTCAGAAAACATTTTCCTTATCACTTTATCGTAATTAGGTTTGTTCAGGCAGCTGTTTTTCTGGTAATTCTGGTAAAATTTCTGCAAAAAAATTACAGAAATGTGTTCTAGCAAATTCTGTAATTCTTCTATTTCGAAAATTACCAAAAATTTCTGTTAATTTAACAGTACCTTTGGAGGTACTGCTATTTTATCGGAAATATTTTTTAATGTAGGAGAAGTTTTTTGATGTAACATTCAAAAGTTTTACAAGAAGTAATAGAAAAACGGCTGCCCGAACAAACTTATTATTCTGTTACTAATACTTGTCTGCATGGAAACGTGACCGAAAGTGTTTGTAGTGAGTTTTATAAATTAATTTATGAATTTTTTAATGTGAATTTTATGATTATATTTATGTAAAATTTTGTATTGAAATAATTTTTTTAATTTTTTAAAACTTAATTTAGTGAAATACCGAATGATTAATGTACTGCGCATGATCCGAGTCGAGTCGGTGGTATCCATTCTTTTTGATTTTTGGAGATTTCTTTGTTTGTGCCATTGCATTCTGAAACAGTTGGGTTAAAGTAGATTGTGGGAATGTGCTATGTACTAATCCGCTTCCCTGTCCATTATTATCGTGAATAATTACCTCGAAAGCATTTATAGCGACGATGGATAAAGTCATTAGAGTTATTTCTATTAGTATAGTTTTAAATGATGGGATGAATGTCCTTCTCGTCAACAAAGAATCGTATATTTTTGCTGTAACATAAAGAGGATCTTTATTTCTTGTATTTGTTTTAAGTCTGTTCGAACAATATTTTACTGTGTAATATCAGTGTAGGTTTATCTCCAACTATTGAAGAACCCCAACATGAGTTCAAATTTTATATATTTTTTTAACTATACCCTTTTATTGTAGTTACTAACGCGACAAAATATAAGGTAGTTCTGGTTCAAACCACCGCGTTTGTTTAGCGCTAGGATACATTTATGTATGTGTCTGTGAGTGCTTTAGGTTTCACACAATGTTTTGTGCTTTTAAAAGGATATTTAGAAAAATACAACTATTGCATTCAGTGCAGTGGCGGGAACCTGGGGGAGGGATCTGTGGAAAAACGCCGATCATGAGTCGCAGATCACGAATATATAGGTCACTAAATTCTTCTGTACGCAATATATATATTTTCACTTTTTGCTCATTTTAGCACTTTTTGGGAGTCTGTGAAGCCCCCGCTGTTTGACCTGTAGCAATGAAATTTGGTTAGTGTTAGAAGCTTTCACGGGTTATACATTCGTGTTAAAGTTTTTGAAATTCATTCGTTCGTTTCGGAGGGAGGGGTTCTCAAAGTGTTGCCATCCCACCATGTTGTCATTACGATAACTCCCGTAAATTTTAAAATTTTGGCTTGAAATTTTTATGGCAGTTGAAGAATATTAGGCACTGATTTGGTATTGAATTTGAACGAAATCGATCAACTGGTTTTCGAATGGCAGCCATAACAAAATTTGACACTTGGAAAATCACACTTACCGCGGTTAATGCGCGGCAGAGATATTTAAAAATTAATTTTTATGAAAACTTATTCATGTTATTCATTTTCGTGCTGTTATTTTGTGAACGTCTATTTAATTCATTGGGTAAATTTTTTTTTTCCAGAACAGAAATTTACTCGTAGTTTTTAACAGAAAAAAACACGCCTCGTTTGATTTCATATGAAATAAGTATGCCTGTGCAAAAAAATTGGATCCAGGTTAGAAGATTCGTCGTAGAGAATGAAAATTTCTTCTTTAGATTTTAATAATAAATGATTTGAATTAGAAATTAGATTATTCGGATGAGTTCTTGTTTGCTTCGATTGCTTAAAATGTGTGGACTTGATGAAATAATTCATTACAGACAGCTTACATTAGCCTAAGAGCCTAAAGATTGGTACCTTTCATTCAAATAAAGATGGATAAAATTTATTAAATAAAAACTAGTCATTTTCAGCTTTGATTTAAATTTTCCAAAATGTTGTGGGTATTCATATGAATAAAAGCATTAGGTTGTGGTCGAGGTTTCGATGTTATTTATAGCTCGTTTACAAATCAGTTTGGAAAACTGTCTCAATATTTAGACTTAGACTGGAATTTGTTATTTTATTTTGACCAGTTTCGGGATGCGTGCCTCTTTGTTCTATAAAATTAAAATTAATTTTTCGTTCATTGGTGAAAATAGAAGACATTTTCATTGTTTCCTGATATCAAGTTACGGCAATGGAATGAAAGAAAGACTGCCATTTAATAATTATTTTGAACGGGAAGTACATAGTTTTTTCTTCTTCATTTTAAAACTATGAAACTGTTTTATGTTCGTGCAATTGCATCAAATTTCTGAATAATTGATCTTTTAATTCTTATCAAAATTCTTCTCTTAATTTTTTACCGCATAAATTTTTGAAACGGATAAATTTCGGTGTCGAAAAACATCACGTAAATTTGTGCGAAAAAATAGATGTTTATTGTTAAATTTTGCTATTATCTTGTTGATACATATAGGATGAATTAGTTTTCGATGCATCATACGAAAATAACCTATTGACTCGCAAAACTTTTTCTTTAACAATGAAACAGTGAACACTCTTCACATTCTAAAACTGTACAATTTTTCGTCGGAATGATTTATCGAATTTTTCTTTCAGCTTATTTATAAATATTTTATTTAACTTCAGATGATCATTCGTATTTTCCCCATCGAAGCGTCGTTGTAAGTTGATGGAGATAATCTCCTAGTTGAGCCAATTCTACGAAACTGACCCTAACAAAATTTTGGATTTGATGAGGAAATCTGTTTGAAGAATTAGCTTTTATATTTCTTTATGATCCATGAAAATTTAGATGATTGTGAGTTCACATCAATACCAATAAATTAATCTTCTGTGTCCTCCTGGTTCATTGTGTGCTATTTGTATCGAATTAATGAGGAAAATGTAGTCTCGATGAGAAACACATGTCTTATTCATATTTTAATAATTTGCATCGTATCTCTTCTCTCACGTCTTTTTTCGTCTTTCGTAACATCGATATCCAAAAATAGTGAATTATTATTTGCCTCTCCTTAAAAAGGCCTAAAAGGTACATAACGTAACCTTCCAAATGGATTGATATTATCTTTTCATGATTAAAAAAAATAATAATAATAATAGTTTCAGTTCTGAAACGAACATATCCCTGTAGTGCCAGCTATGATAAGAAGTAATTTTTTTATATGTACCAAGAGTAAAAGTCCGCAGAAAAGTATATCGTGAAAAAAAAAACAACCGCCCAAAACCGGTTTAATAACTTATATGTAGGGAAAAAACTGATACTGCTTCTCTGAGAAAATTGCAATTTCTTCATTGACCTCCTACGGTATCACGTATTACAGTTGACCGATTACTGTTTTACTTTAGTCGAATATTTTTCTAAGATTTTAAATAGAAATTAATGTATTTTTTTCCACAACCGTTCTTTGTTTTACTCATAAAATTTCTTCTTTGATTAATCTTAATTACAACTGTGCTCGAAATTTTTTGACTCGAGTCATCTTCGTCACAATTATTTGAAACTTTAAATAAAATTTATTATGCATGTAACACTTGTCCCGAGTTTATCTTACCTGGCATCTGTCTGGCATTTCTCGCTGCATCACCTTCGAACTGTTCGTTTTCTGGTGTCCCCCAGTTTTTCTCGTCGTGGAGATCCTGAAGGGCGATTAATTTTGACTCGAGCTCCTTACGTTTCTGTCGATTTTCACTTTCCAAAGTCGAATCTTCGGTATTGTTTGCCTTAATATCTTGCATTTTTTCTGAATTAAATTTCCAGTTGCTAAAAAAGTCGCTGAAATTTGACGAAACCGGCAACTTCAAAAAACCTATATTTTTATCGGTCGTCGTTTTGTCAGCTCGAACTATCGAAATACCCAAATTCACGACCAAAATAATCTACGAACAAACACCACATCAAACACCATTTCATTCGACACATTTTCCTCAACAATAATATTTCACGAACCTACCTTAAAATACATGTCGCTAAAAATTGAGATGATTCCGGTTAACGACTAGTTGAAGATGGGCTAACTTGCTGCTGAATGGTTTGAACACAACTATTCTGAAATAATTCGAACATCAGTTACTGGAGCGGAAATGAATAACCGGTTTGTTCTATTTTCCATGAGTTATTAAATTAATATTACTTTCATGTCTGCCTCCATATGCCGTTTAAAATGACCGAATTAATTTACTGGCAGAAATTTTTGTGCGCAAAGTTCAACGAAACAATTTATTTACATTTTCATACATAAATTCAAAAATTAAAATACAAAAAAAAATAAAAATTCACCGCGTCATTAAAAAAAAAAAAATACAGGTAATGAGAAAGTCATCAGCAACATTCACGCAGTTCCGACGCTTGATGTTGATGAATTAGAGTCTATCTCCCATTCTGATGTTTCCAGTAGGTCTGTAAAAGAGATTGAAGGTTATCTTAAATAAAAATATGGGAGAAAACGGGGGAAATAATAAACATACTTGACAATTTGGCCTGAGAGAGGCAAATTTTTCGATTGGCAGTTTCATTGCTAATAGCCATCACATAGCGTTCGTATTCGCGAACTCTACTCCATACTTTCCAATTGAATGTTTCTCTCATCAACTGAAAATTAAACGTTTAATCAGAACAAAGATCGAAAACATCATTCAAAGATACTTTAGACTATGACTACTCGAATTTTATTCCGTGATAACCGTAGTGGTGTAGCGATACATAAGAGCGACAAGAAAAAAAGTATAAATCGGTAAGATAATAATGATGACAGATAGAATGACTCCAATTAATGAATAAATATTTGGAATAGCAACTATATAGTATTCCGGAGTTTCTTTGCGTTTGTCAGATAGTGCGTCGTTGAAATCTTTGAGTTTAGAGTCATTTTCTATTGCTTCCACCACAATGTCTTCAATGCCTTTTCTTAACGTAGCTAACTCAGGTAATTCATCGATCAAGTACTGATAATCAGGATCTTGCGCTTCTTTAACATCACCCTCCAGATTTTTGTTTTCCAATGTTTCGTCTAAGCCATCTTCCATGCGTTTTTTTGAATCAATATCCTCCTCAATTTCTTGTCGTTTTTCCCGAACGATACGTTTAGGCTTGCTAAATTGCTTTTCAAAATAAAGGGCACTATGCTTCGAGTCTTCGACTAAATTAACGTGCTCTACTGAATTATGCCCCACTAAGACTCCATTAATTAATTGATGCTGTTCTCGACTCTTCGGTGCACACAGATTCGAACCAAAATTTTTACATATAACTGAATGCAGAGAATTGCTTTTTTCACAACAAATTTTCTTAAATGTTACGTCGTAAGCGAAATTAACGATAAATTTTGAATTCTCATTAGTTGTACAAAAAGGCAATGACAATAAGAAAAAAATTCTAATAAATTGGCGCAACATATTTAGAAAATGATAAAAAATTCTTTACGTACGAAAATTTCTTTATATTATGTTGAAAGCGTTAACGTAATTGGCAACCAAAAATATCTGATGTTGAAAAACGAGTGAATATTTTCTGTTTGAATTTTTTGCAGTTTAATTTATTAATTTTTGGTAAAAATACTTCTTTGTTTTTTTCCTCACACAGAAGTGAAAATATTCTAACTATATACTCCATAGAAGGAATAACACGATTCTCATTCTTTTACTTTTCATATTACCTATTATTGTAGGATCTTAGAAAATAATGTAACTGAATATTTTGTTTCGTGATTAGACATTTGGAAAAAATATAATTTCATCGAGTATCCCATTTTTACACGTGTCTTTAAATATACTTCTATAGGTGGCGGAAATATTTTGGGAAAATTTTTATTCACTTTTTTTCACATGCGTTCTTGAGTATAATAGACGCCAGCACAGTACCGGCGGAAGGATTTTTCAGACGATGCGAGGAGCCTTAACCAAGGCATGCCACTTTGTATGTCGGCAGCGGCAGGTGGGAGGTCGCTTCGTCGACCCTCACTATTGTCACCTACAAAGTGGCATACCATGGACCAGCCCCTCGCATCTACCCGAAAGATCCCACCGCCTATCTGAAAAATGAAAAACATGTCTAATATAAAAATAATAATTTTGAAAAACATTTTAAAAAAGTATAGAGAACCTAACAACATTCTACAAAAAAAAAAAATTCTCTAAAATTTTGGCTTTGATGGGATTTAAACGCAGCACTATTGGGGTTACAAGTGGCGTCGATACCGCAGCGCCCCAGTTGATGTGCAAATGTTGGGAAACAAATATGCGATATTATTAGGGCTCGTTTTACAATAGCGGTTTAAACCAAGTTCAAAGTTTAAAGGGTGGTTTATGCTCGTTGATTTAATCTCTATGATTTAATTTGTAAAAAGTTTATTAAAGGGAAACACTGTTTTCAGTTTATATTGTTTCTCTTGATCTATTCTCTAAAAGTTAAAATTTCCCAAACAGAGAATACAGATTAGAAATTAGAGAATTGAGAAATGAATTAAAACCATCCTTAAACTGGGTTCAGAAGTAAAACATCATTTTAAAATCTGTTAAACCAAGTTCAGCCATCGTGAACCACAATTTAACTTTACCGCTGGATTTTCGTTTCTTAACTAATGCTTTAAGTTTTTCGTCGGCTGATTCATCACGAGATTTTTTTTATTGATCAACTGCAAATTCATATGATTGCTAAACACTATCCAATTCTCAAATATTGTTAAAATATTATTGTGTTATTAGTTATTTATTTATTTTATTTTGCATGGTACAAATTAAATTTCCATCAATGAAATGTTAATATTTCGTGAAATATCGTAAAAATTGAAAAAACATTGATTTGGTTGAACCACAGCTGATGAGTAATTGTAAAACCAAACCAATTTTGAATCATGGATCAAGGTTTAATTGAACGAGAATTTAAACCTTCATTGCAAAACTAGCCCATTAATAGACTATTCGACATATTAATTTGCCCAAAACTATTTGCTAGAAATATTTCAGCCGCATGCAAGTGTATGTTTATAAACTCATCATTTACACCCGATTTATTAGATCCTGTACAAAATCGGGCGTAATTAAAGGAATAATTTGAAGATATAAATCTTTCCAAGTTATTTTAATATTTGGGAGCAGCATTTTAAATTACAGTAAAAAATTAAATTAATCAATAGCAAGAGTTGATGAAAGAAAACTGAGATATACACACTCCATTAATCAAAGAAATTTCCACTAAAATAAGGTCATAACACGGATCAAGCAAAT